>AP025060.1:17941627-17970791 GCA_036186865.1 Eustoma russellianum
TGAGTAGATGTAGATGATGTTGGAAAAAGTATGTTAAAATACTTTTAAATGTGCTTCAAACTTATATAAAAACATGTATAATATTGTTTGGGAGTTTGAGTGATGATTTGAACACCTTTAACTTGAAGAATATCACTTGGATAGATCCAAGTATAAGTTGGATCGAATCAAGTAAAAGCTGGAACAAAGTTAAAGTATTCTGGAGGACATCGATCGTTCTATGTATGAGACATCGATCGATCGATGTGGTACGGTGCAATACTGGAACCTTTCTGTCCAACATCGATCGATGTGACATCGATCGATACATGGATCGATCTATGTGAGGAAGAATGTATTAAGAAATGATTCTGTCCGGCTTCGATCGATCACATCGATCGATCGATGTGATCGATCGATGTGCCAACGGACAGAACTTTTCATGCTGAGTTGCATCCTTTGGTCAAAGAATCATCTCCCTTTACAATTGAACGTTAGATAACTAACTTAGAAGGTCTGAAAACTGTTGAGACTTGTTTTAAACATTACTTTCTTCTATACTAAAGCCTATGTATACAAGGCTTGTCTATTTTACAATATATAGAAAAATTTTCTTGCAATCTTTTTAGTTCATAAAGTTTTTCAGCAGTTTTCTTCTTCATCTCCTCTACTTTCATACACTTCTACTTGCAAGTTCATTCCCTTTCTTGTAGAGCAAACGAACAAGAGAAGCCGTTAAATCTTGGGAAGCATTCGCTTGTAGTTCACCTTGCTCACCGGTGGAGGCGAAATTGCTTTTGAAGAAAGTGATCTTGATCACGTCTCGGCAATTGTTTTGTGTTGTTTGTTTGTCATTCTCCTCAGTTTTCCAAACAATCTTAAAAGCAATCTTAAAATCAATTTGCTGCAATGGCAACCAAACAACCTGCTGTTCCTGATATGTCAGGACTTGAGCCTTTTGATGGCAAATTCTTCAAAAGGTGGTCTGCGAAAGAGCTATTCTTTCTTGAGATGCTGTCTGTCTCCTATGTGCTGACTAAAGATAAACCTACTGAAGATGGAGAAGCTCTTAAGTATAAAGCGGACAATGTTACTTGTAGAGGACATATTCTTCACTTTCTCTCAAATTCGCTGTTTGATATCTATGTCAAGTTTCAATCAGCGAAAGAAATCTGGAAAGCTCTTCAGAACAAGTATGGTCCTGAGGATGCTGTAAAAAGAACATATTTGGTCAGCGAATTTCTCAAATTTCAGATGGTTGACCACATATCCATCAATGATCAGATTCATCAGTTTTAACAACTGGTGGATAACATCAAATAGGATGGGATCAAGATCGATAAAACCTTCCAAGCAGCAGCGTTGATCGAGAAGCTTCCTTCTTCTTGGAATAAATATAAGAAGAGAGACAAGCATGATGATACCAAGCTCTCTATGGATAGTGTAATCAAACACATTCGGATAGAGAAAAACAACAGGCTTGAAGACGCAAGTGGTGACGAAGTTAGAATCAAGGCCAATGTCGTCGAACATGCGACCAAGAAGCCAAGATTCCAGTCCAACAAGGCCAAAGGTAAAGCACAAGTGCAGAGACGCTTTAAGTCACAATCAAAAGGAGCTTGTTAGGTATGCGGAAAGCAGGGACACAAGGCGTTCTTCTATAACAAGCAAAAAGGTCAGTCAAGCGGACAAGCCAACCTTGCAGAAGGACGTTTAGACATTGAAGAAGAGACAATAGCTGCAGTCGTGTAGATGAGGTAAACCTTGTCGGAGGTGCGACAGAACGGGTGGTGGACACTGGAGCCACCAGACATATTGCAACCAGCAGAGTCTATTTCTTGATTATCAAGAGATAGATAGTGGAGACCAGGTCTTCCTAGGGGACGCACGAGCGACCCGAGTGATCGGGATGAGGAAAGTGCTCCTCAAGTTGACTTCTGAGAAAAGGCTGGAGTTGAGCAATGCGCTACATGTTCCTACCATTCGGAGGAACCTGATTTCTGGAGCACTTCTGAACAAGGCTAATATTAAGCTTGTTTTTGATTCCTATAAAAATTTTTTATCTAGGAGTGGGGAGTTTATTAGGAAAGGTTTCTATTCAGGAGGTTTATTTGTTCTTGATGCTGTTTGCTTGAATAATAAGAATGCATCTAGTTCTGTGTATATTTTTGATTCTTTTGATTTGTGGCATGCTAGACTAGGTCACGTTAATGCTGATGCAATTAGAAGGTTAAAGCATACCAATCTAATTGAAATAAATAATGAGAACAATCTAACAAAGTGTCATTATTGTATTGAAGGAAAACATCAGAAGAAACCATTCAAGTCAGTAAATAGGGCAATGGAGAAATTAGAATTGATTCACAGTGATCTAGGAGACTTTAAGAACATTATGAGTAAAGGTGGTAAACGATACTACATTACCTTTACAGATGATTTTTCCAGGTTTACTAAGGTTTACTTACTTAGTAACAAGAATGAAGCGGAAAGTACGTTTATTAAATACAAGAATGAAGTTGAGAATCAACTAGACAAAAGAATCAAAAAGGTAAGGTCGGATAGAGGAGGTGAGTATAGTACCTTGTCTTTACAAAAGTTTAGTGAAGATAATGGCATTATACATGAGTTTACACCTCCGTATACTCCTTAATCCAATGGCATTGCTGAAAGGAAAAATAGGATACTTAAGGATATGATGAATACAATGCCCTTAAGTTCCGGATTGCTAATTAATATGTGGGGTGAGACTATACTTTAAGCATGTCATATTCTTAATATAATTCCGCATAAGAAAACCAGTTTGACTCCATATGAACTCTGGAAAGGTTATGCACCCAACTTGAATTATTTGAAAGTGTGGGGGTGCTTAGCCAAGGTTGGAATTCCTGAATTCAAAAGGGATAAAATTGGTTCTAAAACTAGAGACTGTGTGTTTGTGGGATATGTCTTGAATAGTGCTGCATATAGGTTTATGACCTTAGATAATGGTGTGATTATTGAATCTAAGGATGCTGAATTTTTTGAACTTGAATTTCCAATGAAGAAAGAGAAGGTGACTAGCACTAGTTATGAACTTGGTGAGTCTAGCAATAAACCTAGTGAAGAAATTGCTTCTTTATCTAGAAGAAGCAAAAGACAAAGGATTGAAAAATCATTTAAAGACGATTTTATTACTGCTTTTATTTTGGAAGCAGATCCTAAGACTTATAACAAGGCTATGAAATCCATAGACGTTAAGTTTTGGAAGGAGGCTATCAATAGTGAACTTGAGTCAATTCTTACTGACAACACCTGGGAACTAGTAGAGTTGCCTAGAGGATGTAAGCCTATTAGTTGTAAAGGAGTCTTTATGAAGAAACTAAAGGTTGATGGCTCTATCGATAAGTTTAAGGCAATGCTAGTTGCCAAGGGTTTTACCCAACAAAAGGAAATAGATTATTTCGACACATATTCACCGGTAGCAAGAATAATATCTATTAGAGTTTTAGTGGCTCTAGCTTCCATTAATAAGTTGGTGATACATCAAATGGACGTTAAAAAGGCCTTTTTGAATGGTGATCTAGATGAACAGATATATATGCATCAACCAAAAGGTATGATCGTTCAAGGACAAGAACATAAGGTGTGTAGACTTAAGAAGTCCTTGTATGGTCTTAAACAAGTACCAAAACATTGGCATGAAAAAATTGATAATGCTATGATTTCTAACGGTTACATTGTGAATGAAAGTGATTGTTGCATTTATAGTAAAGTTGAAAATTCTGGTTGTGTCATCGTATGTTTATATGTAGACGATGTGTTGATCTTTGGAAACAATATGGATGTTGTGAAACTAAATCATTCTTATCTTCAGTCTTTGATATGAAAGATATGGGTAAGGCTGATTTAATACTTGGTTTAAAGCTAGTCGAAAATTGTGGGGGTTATGCATTATCTCAATCTCACTATGTTGAGAAAATGTTGAAAAGATTTAACTTCTTTGATGTTAAACCCGTAAGCACACCATATGATCCTGCTGTGCACTTGAAGAAAAATAGGAACAATAGTGTTTCACAAGTTGAATATGCTAGAATAATTGGAAGTGCAATGTATTTAATAAATTGCGCAAGATCTGACATAGCTTATGCCGTAAATAGGCTAGCGAGATATACTCATAATCCAAGTAGTGAACAATGGATGGCTCTAGAAAGATTAATGAGATATATCAAAGGAACAATGGATCTTTGTCTTGTGTTTAGTGGTTTTCTGGCTGTATTAGAAGGTTTCTGTGATGCTAATTGGGTGTCAGATAATGATTAGATTAATTCGACAAATGGTTATGCATTCACTTTAGGTGGTGGAGCCATATCTTGAAATCTTCTAAACAAACATGTATATCAAAATCAACTATGGAATCAGAATTCATTGCTTTAGAACTTGCTGCAACAGAAGCTGAATGGTTAAGGAATTTGTTGGTTGATATTCCTTTGTGGTATAACCCTATGCCTTCTGTTTCTATACGATATGATTCTCAGGTGGCGATCGCTCGAGCGAAGAATAAGATCTACAACGCAAAGAGTCGGCATATTAGATTAAGACACAATATTGTGTGAGATTTAATTAGTTCAGGGGTGATCAACTTGTAGTATGTAAGAACCGAGTTGAATCTGGCAGACCCCTTAACTAAAGGACTGAACAAGAAGTTAGTCCAACAAGCATCAAGGGGAATGGGACTGGTTCCATTGTTGTGAGATTTATATGACGGCAACCCAACCCTCTATTAGTAGAGATCCTACGAACGGGGTTCAATGTGGTAAAAACAAGTCCTGTAAAAGTTCTACAAGTACTATCGTTTTGTCTCTTCCTATGGTGCTGTTGAAGATAGTACTTACTGCAAATAAAAGAGGGTGAGATTTACTAGAATCTCTTAATGAAATTCATAGCTATGTTGTATGGTGGTGTGAGCAATACACACTTGATGAATTTTACCTATATAAGTGTGGAAGTGGTGCCGCTTCCTATGAGAGTTTGGAACAACTTACTAAAGCGCTTATGAAAACCTGGGACTAGGTGCATGTAGCGCCCCGGCCCGATACCGTCATCGGAACCAGTGCACCCGCCATAGTCTACTATGAGAACTACGAAGCGTCAAGCAGATCAAGTGTACATCATTCACGACGTAAGATAATTCAGCGGAAACGTCATCAAATTTAAACCTTCATCGTCATTAAAACATCCATAAAATGCAGCGGAACTAAAAGGTGTTTGTTCATCTAGCCAACATAAGTTTTAGAACAACATAATAACAATGAGTTTCCAAACTTAAAGAAAGTAGTCCAGCATCTATCTATTCCCATGTCCATCATCCTATTGAGCCCACTCGCCATCGTCTTCGATAAATATCAACTCATATTCAGGCTCACCTGAAAAGGAATAGAGTAACTGTTCTTAGCGACATTATCGCCAGCAAGTAACCCGTCTATACACCTTACGGAATCACACACGACGAGTCACCAGTGTACAAAACATTGCCCAAAAATAAGGTGCTCGGGTTAACAAATAGCATCATAATAAGAATTCCTCAAAACGGATAAAGCACATATATGTACACAGGTACGAGAACCAACATGTATCAAAACAATGTATCACATATGCAAGTCATACACTAGCCACGTTTCTTGCATGTCAAGTCTTATGCTTCGTGTATCATGATGCATGTACATCTTTAAAATCACACACACACCCATGCATGTCTTCTTTCATAAACATGTCATGCATGTCATTTCACAAAACATTTCATCACTTTACATATCATATTCTTCGCGTAGCAGAACTTTATACCCTGTGGGTGATCAGTCCACAGCAAACATAACTTTATACCCCGTGCTGAAAGGTCCACGGCCCCATAACATATAACTTTATACCCCGTGCTGAAAGGTCCACGGCCCCATTACATATATCATATATCCGTGCTGAAAGGTCCACGGCCCCATTACATATATCATATATCCGTGCTGAAAGGTCCACGGCCCCATAAAATAACTTTATTTTCCGTGCTGATAGGTCCACGGCCCCATAAAATAACTTTATTTTCCGTGCTGATAGGTCCACGGCCCCATAAAATACTTTATACCCTGCTGTTGATTCACAGATCACGCTTTTATACCCTGCTTTCGCAGGCGTGACTTTTATACCCTGTGATCAACCAGCAGCCATCTTGTCTTTCGAAAACTTCAAACTTTTCTTGTAAACACATGTTCTTTCGCAACGCAATTCTCAAATCAAATGCAAGTGCCCATGTCATGATGCAGAATGCTCATGTAACATCATATCAAACGTATAAACATGCACACACACTTTACATATCAAGTACAAAGTCCTGAACCCCTATCACATTCTGCTCGTATCATTTCATATCCCTTCGTATTACGAAATCATCTTGAGTTCACACTTAACCTTGCTCGTTCATACTTCCTCAAACACACACCATTTTGTGCTCTTTCATATTGCTAACTCACTTTGGATTCATACCTAACTTTACTCACTCACACTTAACGTTTACTACTCAAACACACCTCATTCATACCACTTTATGCCCTTTCGTATCACGAATCCTCTTCGAATTCATACTTAACCCTACTCATTCACACTTAATGTTTACAACTCTAGCACACTTTCAAACACTTTGTAATTCATGAACGATGGAAGATAATAAAGGTATCCCACACACTCATCTTACATATCAAGTATACGGTCTTGCACCTCAAACACTCCCTGTTTGTATCTTTCCAAGTCCGTTCGTCTCACTAATTCACTTGAGATTCAATCTTATTCTTACTTAGTCAATCTTACCATCTATACCTCAATTACACCTCAAATACCCTTGCATTTTATGTTCAAAGAAAGTGTATAAAGTTGCTACAATTACATAGGGCACCTAAAGGGTCAAAAAGACTTCCAGTAGAGTTGGAACGCTACATGAAGCGCCTATAGTGACTTAAAGCGCCTATACTAGGCGTTCGAAGTGTTCGGGGATGTTCCGTAGACATTGAACGCCTACATGAAGCGTCTAATGTGACATAGAGCGCTTTATGTTGGTGTTCGAAGTGTTCGGGGATGATTCAGGACACATTGAACGCTACATTAGGCGCCTAATGTGACATAGAGCGCCTAATGTAGGCGTTCGAAGTGTTCTGACGGTTCTAAATTGCAGTTTTTCTGTACGGGAAAGCTTCAGGACACATTGAACGCTACATTAGGCGCCTAATGTGACATAGAGCGCCTAATGTAGGCGTTCGAAGTGTTCTGACGATGCCAAACTGCAGTTTTTTTTTGCAGTAACTTCCTCTCCAACACCCTGCTTGTTCAACCCTTTCATTTTCAACACTTAAAGATCCATCTTAATATCTAGATTCATCTTACTTAACACACATCTAAACATGAATTGATGCCTAGCCATGCCTAACAATATCCACTCTAGCCTTCAATCATTCACAACCTTCAAAAGATCTCATCAACTTTCCCAACACAACAATTCTACAACAATGCCATCACTCATCCTTCAATTTCCTGCACTTACTCTCAACATCTAAGTGTAGACAATAAACATAAGAGTAGCGCAAGACAATAAGCACGTCAAAATATACACTTTTATGGGCATGCTTGACAACAACGAAGCACCACACAACTATTTTCATAAATATGGCCCAAAGAATAAGACTTTACACAATTAGCAACAAGACTTACGTATAACAAAGCATTTAAGATAGACAAGACAAGAATACTAATGTGTGATTCATGTTTTCTCTTTGTAAGGACATAGGGCCTTAAGTATAAAATTTGCGTAAAGCGTATAGAAAGATTACTTGCCTTGGAATCTAGATAAGCTTACGGATTTACTGCAGAATTTCTGTAAAGATTGCACCTAGGTTGCACGCTCTTCCTTCCTTTCCTTCCTCTTCTCTTTTTCTTCCTTCCTCTTTCTTTTCTCAGAATTTTCCTTCCTCCTTTGGTGTGAAAAACCGTCCCTCATGCTGAAATGGGAAGTTATACTAAATCTTGTAACTCCCCTAACTCCTAGTAGGGACCTTTTAGGTAATTACCCTTAGTTACCTTTAATTCTACTTTGAACCCTTCTTTCTTATTCTTCTATGTTTAAGGTGACTAAGTCTCGTAACCTACAAAATTTATTAAGTTGTATTTAAGGTTGACCTCTAAGTATTGAAAATCGTGCTTAAAAGTCACGGGGTGTAACATTCCACCCCCCTTACAAAAAGTTTCGTCCTCGAAACTTACGTACCTTAGTCAACGAGCTGAGGATATTTCTCCCGCACTTGTTCTTCGAGCTCCCAAGTGGCTTCATGTTCCGGGTGGGAATCACTCGCTTCCTCAACACTTGATCCTTTCGGTCCACTAATCTCACCGGTGCCTTTTTATAAATAACATCTCTATTGAGTTTCCAAAAGTTGTGCTTTGAGCACGTGGCTTGGATCTGTCACGTGCTTCCGTAACGGTGATACGTGAAAGTCGTTATGAACTTGCTCTTATACCGAAGTTAATGCCAACCTATATGTCAAAGATCCCAACTTCTCAAGTTTCTCGTAACAACCAATAACGTGGGCTCAGCTTACCTCTGATTCCGAATCTTATAGCATCCTTTGTAGGTGATTCTCTTAAATAGACCTTTTCCGCCTACATTTACTCCAAAGGCCGTCGCCTGGCACCCGTCCAAAGTCTGCTGCGGTCTTGAGCCATATTAAGTCTATCTTAAATGATTTTCACATTTTCTAACGTCTTCTCAAGTAACTCAGATCTTGTGAGGGTCCTCACACCAACTTCATCCAATAAACGAGGGACCCACACTTCCCTCTATACAACGCTTCGAAAAGAACCACGTCACTTGCATGGTGGTGCCTGCTATTATACCAGAACTCCATTAATTTAATCATTCCATCCCAACTTCCTTTGAAGTCTAGGACACCAGTCTCTAACATGTCTTCTAGGGTATGGATAGTCCGCTTAGATTGTCTATCGGTTCGGAGATGATACACTGTACTTAACCTAAATTCCGTCCCCATGGCTCTCTAAAATACTGTCCAGGGCTTGGAAGTAAACCGTTGGTCTTGGTTAGGTGCTATGCTCATGGGAACACCATGCAGGCTGACAATGTTGTCCATATCCAAATTTACCAACTTATCGAGAGATGCTTCCCTTGAGACAGGTAGAATATGTGTAGACTTGGTCAACCGATCCACAATCACCAAGATCATGTTATCCCCACTTATTGTCCTCGGTAAACCAGCCACAAAGTCCATTGTGACACATTCACATTTTCACTAGGGAATCTCCGACAGCATCGATATTCCACCAGATCGTTGGTGTTTATCACCACTTACTGACGCACCAGACATCTCTCAAATCTCCACAATATGCCTCTTCATCTTACATCACCAATAGTATTGTCATGGATCCCTGTACATTTTTGGTGCTCCTAGAACATATCGATAACCTTGAGCTGTGAGTCCCTTGCAATATTTCTTTCCTTAGCTCATCTAAATCAGGTATACACCCATTTTTTTTTCCAAGCATAAGCGCTCGTCCTCATTGGTTTAAAATCCATCAACCTGACTATGTCTCAATTTCCAAAAATATCACCCACAGTCTTATTCTTCTTTTGAGCTTCTTTCACCTAATTCATGAAACTTGAGATGACGGTCTACAATGCGAAAACATTAACCATAGAGTCAACCACATTCAAACCAAATTCTTCTATTTCTCTCTCAAGTGATGAGTGTTGCGCATGGTTGGATTCTCTGCTTAATCCATATACCACTTTATTAACTTTTCCGGGATGGTAATTAATGATCATGTCGTAGTCCTTTAGTTGTTCCCACAATCTTCATTGTCTCATGTTTAGCTATCTCGTAGCATGCACGATAACTCATTCGTGTTGTACCAAAACACAACCTACAAGTGAAGTATCAAACTAAACTTGATTTAGATGGAAAGTCATAACTTACGCTACAGTTTATGTACCTAGACTGTTTTTTTTGACACATCACTACATATCACAACCCATCAATACCAGAAGGTTGAGCCAATACTGGAGCTATGGTTAACCTCTTATTAAACTCCGCGAAGCTTTTCTCTCATTCTGCCGTCCACTCAAGCTTGAACTTCTTTTGAGTACGACAACTGAGAGGCATTGCTAATATCGAACATCCCTCGACAAACCTCATGTAATTACTAGTTAGACCCAAGAAACTCTGCACATCGATGACATCCATGGTCTAGACCAATCGGGGGTAACTTCAACTTTCTTTGATTCCACGACAACGTCAAACCCCTTCAAAGATTACATCTTCCATCTCATGATTCTTTCCTGACACTTGCTTCCATCGATAGTAAGTGTTGTGAAAAATCATAATTTGTTCTTGGGTGCTTGGACATGGTACTGAGTTTCTAACTATTCCGGTGAACCATAAAGGCGCTTAACTCATCCGTTTGCCATAACAGAGGGGTTCACGCCGCTATTAAAAGAACATTAGTGAATATCTTGTTCACTAAAATTGTACCTCATACCACATCAGCGACTTGCCAGATATTCATGGCAATCATGACATTGACGCAAACATCCGTCTTCGGCTATTGAGCCACTTCTCCCAGAGCATTCTTTCTCATCTCTGGATAATCTCTAACGAGATGACTTACCTGTCCGCTCGATAACACACCCTTGCCAACTTCCCACGTTCACCATCATGGCTCTTATTGCAATGCGGAAAACTCCTACGGCCTGATTTACATCTGGGTTCTATGGTGGGGGTCTCTAAAATTTTCCGACCGGACATCTCTTCTGAATCTTGATCCAAATGTCATGGCCTGCCACTAACTCAATTTCTTCTTTTAACCTCTTACCTTTGTCAGAGTATCCTGCATCGGCCTCTCTTGCCACAACTCTACGAGAATCACTCTCGACGCAGAGGCATGCATCCATCATGTCCTCGTTGGTTCTCATCCATGCGCTTACAATTGCTGACTGAATTCCTGAGTCCGAACCTCGCTCCAACTTTGTCATCTTTAAGCGATTATCAGGCATAATCACAGGAGCGAACTTACCCAAAGCACGGACATGGTCGGCATACTCCGACAACATCATCCAACTCTGTTTTAGCCAGTCGAACGCCCTTATCTTGTCTAAGATCATTGTCTCGGACACGTAATACTTCAGAAAGGCATCTCAAAGCTTTATTCAAGAGATCGGTGTGGTCCAAAATTACAATTATTATAGAAAGTTAAATGATATACGCGCTCGCACACACCCAACCCCAGATCATACTTAGGCTCTAGAGAATCAGCACTTAAACCTAAGGATCAATCTTATGGGAGAATCATAACTTAGGTGTCTAAAAGATCATGAACCTAAGTTTCCGCGATAGATCTGAAGCCTAGGTCTCTGATACCACCTGTAGCGCCCCGGCCCGATACCGTCATCGGAACCAGTGCACCCGCCATAGTCTACTATGAGAACTACGAAGCGTCAAGCAGATCAAGTGTACATCATTCACGACGTAAGATAATTCAGCGGAAACGTCATCAAATTTAAACCTTCATCGTCATTAAAACATCCATAAAATGCAGCAGAACTAAAAGGTGTTTGTTCATCTAGCCAACATAAGTTTTAGAACAACATAATAACAATGAGTTTCCAAACTTAAAGAAAGTAGTCCAGCATCTATCTATTCCCATGTCCATCATCCCATTGAGCCCACTCGCCATCGTCTTCGATAAATATCAACTCATATTCAGGCTCACCTGAAAAGGAATAGAGTAACTGTTCTTAGCGACATTATCGCCATCAAGTAACCCGTCTATACACCTTACGGAATCACACACGACGAGTCACCAGTGTACAAAACATTGCCCAAAAATAAGGTGCTCGGGTTAACAAATAGCATCATAATAAGAATTCCTCAAAACGGATAAAGCACATATATGTACACAGGTACGAGAACCAACATGTATTAAAACAATGTATCACATATGCAAGTCATACACTAGCCACGTTTCTTGCATGTCAAGTCTTATGCTTCATGTATCATGATGCATGTACATCTTTAAAATCACACACACACCCATGCATATGTCTTCTTTCATAAACATGTCATGCATGTCATTTCACAAAACATTTCATCACTTTACATATCATATTCTTCGCGTAGCAGAACTTTATACCCTGTGGGTGATCAGTCCACAGCAAACATAACTTTATACCCCGTGCTGAAAGGTCCACGACCCCATAACATATAACTTTATACCCCGTGCTGAAAGGTCCACGGCCCCATTACATATATCATATATCCGTGCTGAAAGGTCCACGGCCCCATTACATATATCATATATCCGTGCTGAAAGGTCCACGGCCCCATAAAATAACTTTATTTTCCGTGCTGATAGGTCCACGGCCCCATAAAATAACTTTATTTTCCATGCTGATAGGTCCACGGCCCCATAAAATACTTTATACCCTGCTGTTGATTCACAGATCACGCTTTTATACCCTGCTTTCGCAGGCGTGACTTTTATACCCTACGATCAACCAGCAACCATCTTGTCTTTCGAAAACTTCAAACTTTTCTTGTAAACACATGTTCTTTCGCAAAGCAATTCTCAAATCAAATGCAAGTGCCCATGTCATGATGCAGAATGCTCATGTAACATCATATCAAACGTATAAACATGCACACACACTTTACATATCAAGTACAAAGTCCTGAACCCCTATCACATTCTGCTCGTATCATTTCATATCCCTTCGTATTACGAAATCATCTTGAGTTCACACTTAACCTTGCTCGTTCATACTTCCTCAAACACACACCATTTTGTGCTCTTTCATATTGCTAACTCACTTTGGATTCATACCTAACTTTACTCACTCACACTTAACGTTTACTACTCAAACACACCTCATTCATACCACTTTATGCCCTTTCGTATCACGAATCCTCTTCGAATTCATACTTAACCCTACTCATTCACACTTAATGTTTACAACTCTAGCACACTTTCAAACACTTTGTAATTCATGAACGATGGAAGATAATAAAGGTATCCCACACACTCATCTTACATATCAAGTATACGGTCTTGCACCTCAAACACTCCCTGTTTGTATCTTTCCAAGTCCGTTCGTTTCACTAATTCACTTGAGATTCAATCTTATTCTTACTTAGTCAATCTTACCATCTATACCTCAATTACACCTCAAATACCCTTGCATTTTATGTTCAACGAAAGTGTATAAAGTTGCTACACTTACATAGGGCACCTAAAGGGTCAAAAAGACTTCCAGTAGAGTTGGAACGCTACATGAAGCACTTATAGTGACTTAAAGCGCCTATACTAGGTGTTCGAAGTGTTCGGGGATGTTCCGTAGACATTGAACGCCTACATGAAGCGCCTAATGTGACATAGAGCGCTTTATGTTGGTGTTCGAAGTGTTCGGGGATGATTCAGGACACATTAACGCTACATTAGGCGCCTAATGTGACATAGAGCGCCTAATGTAGGCGTTCGAAGTGTTCTGACGGTTCTAAATTGCAGTTTTTCTGTACGGGAAAGCTTCAGGACACATTCAACGCTACATTAGGCGCCTAATGTGACATAGAGCGCCTAATGTAGGCGTTCGAAGTGTTCTGACGATGCCAAACTGCAGTTTTTTTTTGCAGTAACTTCCTCTCCAACACCCTGCTTGTTCAACCCTTTCATTTTCAACACTTAAAGATCCATCTTAACATCTAGATTCATCTTACTTAACACACATCTAAACATGAATTGATGCCTAGCCATGCCTAACAATATCCACTCTAGCCTTCAATCATTCACAACCTTCAAAAGATCTCATCAACTTTCCCAACACAACAATTCTACAACAATGCCATCACTCATCCTTCAATTTCCTGCACTTACTCTCAACATCTAAGTGTAGACAATCAACATAAGAGTAGCGCAAGACAATAAGCACGTCAAAATATACACTTTTATGGTTATGCTTGACAACAACGAAGCACCACACAACTATTTTCATAAATATGGCCCAAAGAACAAGACTTTACACAATTAGCAACAAGACTTACGTATAACAAAGCATTTAAGATAGACAAGACAAGAATACTAATGTGTGATTCATGTTTTCTCTTTGTAAGAACATAGGGCCTTAAGTATAAAATTTGCGTAAAGCGTATAGAAAGATTACTTGCCTTGGAATCTAGATAAGCTTACGGATTTACTGCAGAATTTCTGTAAAGATTGCACCTAGGTTGCACGCTCTTCCTTCCTTTCCTTCCTCTTCTCTTCTTCTTCCTTCCTCTTTCTTTTCTCAGAATTTTCCTTCCTCCTTTGGTGTGAAAAACCGTCCCTCATGCTGAAATGGGAAGTTATACTAAATCTTGTAACTCCCCTAACTCCTAGTAGGGACCTTTTAGGTAATTACCCTTAGTTACCTTTAATTCTACTTTGAACCCTTCTTTCTTATTCTTCTATGTTTAAGGTGACTAAGTCTCGTAACCTACAAAATTTATTAAGTTGTATTTAAGGTTGACCTCTAAGTATTGAAAATCGTGCTTAAAAGTCACGGGGTGTAACATTCCACCCCCCTTACAAAAAGTTTCATCCTCGAAACTTACGTACCTTAGTCAACGAGCTGAGGATATTTCTCCCGCACTTGTTCTTCGAGCTCCCAAGTGGCTTCATGTTCCGGGTGGGAATCACTCGCTTCCTCAACACTTGATCCTTTCGGTCCACTAATCTCACCGGTGCCTTTTTATAAATAACATCTCTATTGAGTTTCCAAAAGTTGTGCTTTGAGCACGTGGCTTGGATCTGTCACGTGCTTCCGTAACGGTGATACGTGAAAGTCGTTATGAACTTGCTCTTATACCGAAGTTAATGCCAACCTATATGTCAAAGATCCCAACTTCTCAAGTTTCTCGTAACAACCAATAACGTGGGCTCAGCTTACCTCTGATTCCGAATCTTATAGCATCCTTTGTAGGTGATTCTCTTAAATAGACCTTTTCCGCCTACATTTACTCCAAAGGCCGTCGCCTGGCACCCGTCCAAAGTCTGCTGCGGTCTTGAGCCATATTAAGTCTATCTTAAATGATTTTCACATTTTCTAACGTCTTCTTAAGTAACTCAGATCTTGTGAGGGTCCTCACACCAACTTCATCCAATAAACGAGGGACCCACACTTCCCTCTATACAACGCTTCGAAAAGAACCACGTCACTTGCATGGTGGTGCCTGCTATTATACCAGAACTCCATTAATTTAATCATTCCATCCCAACTTCCTTTGAAGTCTAGGACACCAGTCTCTAACATGTCTTCTAGGGTATGGATAGTCCGCTTAGATTGTCTATCGGTTTGGAGATGATACACTGTACTTAACCTAAATTCCGTCCCCATGGCTCTCTAAAATACTGTCCAGGGCTTGGAAGTAAACCGTTGGTCTTGGTTAGGTGCTATGCTCATGGGAACACCATGCAGGCTGACAATGTTGTCCATATCCAAATTTACCAACTTATCGAGAGATGCTTCCCTTGAGACAGGTAGAATATGTGTATACTTGGTCAACCGATCCACAATCACCAAGATCATGTTATCCCCACTTATTGTCCTCGGTAAACCAGCCACAAAGTCCATTGTGACACATTCACATTTTCACTAGGGAATCTCCGACAGCATCGATATTCCACCAGATCGTTGGTGTTTATCACCACTTACTGACGCACCAGACATCTCTCAAATCTCCACAATATGCCTCTTCATCTTACATCACCAATAGTATTGTCATGGATCCCTGTACATTTTTGGTGCTCCTAGAACATATCGATAACCTTGAGCTGTGAGTCCCTTGCAATATTTCTTTCCTTAGCTCATCTAAATCAGGTATACACCCATTTTTTTTTCCAAGCATAAGCGCTCGTCCTCATTGGTTTAAAATCCATCAACCTGACTATGTCTCAATTTCCAAAAATATCACCCACAGTCTTATTCTTCTTTTGAGCTTCTTTCACCTAATTCATGAAACTTGAGATGACGGTCTACAATGCGAAAACATTAACCATAGAGTCAACCACATTCAAACCAAATTCTTCTATTTCTCTCTCAAGTGATGAGTGTTGCGCATGGTTGGATTCTCTGCTTAATCCATATACCACTTTATTAACTTTTCCGGGATGGTAATTAATGATCATGTCGTAGTCCTTTAGTTGTTCCCACAATCTTCATTGTCTCATGTTTAGCTATCTCGTAGCATGCACGATAACTCATTCGTGTTGTACCAAAACACAACCTACAAGTGAAGTATCAAACTAAACTTGATTTAGATGGAAAGTCATAACTTACGCTACAGTTTATGTACCTAGACTGTTTTTTTTGACACATCACTACATATCACAACCCATTAATACCAGAAGGTTGAGCCAATACTGGAGCTATGGTTAACCTCTTATTAAACTCCACGAAGCTTTTCTCACATTCCGCCGTCCACTCAAGCTTGAACTTCTTTTAAGTACGACAACTGAGAGGCATTGCTACTATCGAACATCCCTCGACAAACCTCATGTAATTACTAGTTAGACCCAAGAAACTCTGCACATCGATGACATCCATGGTCTAGACCAATCGGGGGTAACTTCAACTTTCTTTGATTCCACGGCAACGTCAAACCCCTTCAAAGATTACATCTTCCATCTCATGATTCTTTCCTGACACTTGCTTCCATCGATAGTAAGTGTTGTGAAAAATCATAATTTGTTCTTGGGTGCTTGGACATGGTACTGAGTTTCTAACTATTCCGGTGAACCATAAAGGCGCTTAACTCATCCGTTTGCCATAACAGAGGGGTTCACGCCGCTATTAAAAGAACATTAGTGAATATCTTGTTCACTAAAATTGTACCTCATACCACATCGGCGACTTGCCAGATATTCATGGCAATCATGACATTGACGCAAACATCCGTCTTCGGCTATTGAGCCACTTCTCCCAGAGCATTCTTTCTCATCTCTGGATAATCTCTAACGAGATGACTTACCTGTCCGCTCGATAACACACCCTTGCCAACTTCCCACGTTCACCATCATGGCTCTTATTGCAATGCGGAAAACTCCTACGGCCTGATTTACATCTGGGTTCTATGGTGGGGGTCTCTAAAATTTTCCGACCGGACATCTCTTCTGAATCTTGATCCAAATGTCATGGCCTGCCACTAACTCAATTTCTTCTTTTAACCTCTTACCTTTGTCAGAGTATCCTGCATCGGCCTCTCTTGCCACAACTCTACGAGAATCACTCTCGACGCAGAGGCATGCATCCATCATGTCCTCGTTGGTTCTCATCCATGCGCTTACAATTGCTGACTGAATTCCTGAGTCCGAACCTCGCTCCAACTTTGTCATCTTTAAGCGATTATCAGGCATAATCACAGGAGCGAACTTACCCAAAGCACGGACATGGTCGGCATACTCCGACAACATCATCCAACTCTGTTTTAGCCAGTCGAACGCCCTTATCTTGTCTAAGATCATTGTCTCGGACACGTAATACTTCAGAAAGGCATCTCAAAGCTTTATTCAAGAGATCGGTGTGGTCCAAAATTACAATTATTATAGAAAGTTAAATGATATACGCGCTCGCACACACCCAACCCCAGATCATACTTAGGCTCTAGAGAATCAGCACTTAAACCTAAGGATCAATCTTATGGGAGAATCATAACTTAGGTGTCTAAAAGATCATGAACCTAAGTTTCCGCGATAGATCTGAAGCCTAGGTCTCTGATACCACCTGTAGCGCCCCGGCCCGATACCGTCATCGGAACCAGTGCACCCGCCATAGTCTACTATGAGAACTACGAAGCGTCAAGCAGATCAAGTGTACATCATTCACGACGTAAGATAATTCAGCGGAAACGTCATCAAATTTAAACCTTCATCGTCATTAAAACATCCATAAAATGCAGCAGAACTAAAAGGTGTTTGTTCATCTAGCCAACATAAGTTTTAGAACAACATAATAACAATGAGTTTCCAAACTTAAAGAAAGTAGTCCAGCATCTATCTATTCCCATGTCCATCATCCCATTGAGCCCACTCGCCATCGTCTTCGATAAATATCAACTCATATTCAGGCTCACCTGAAAAGGAATAGAGTAACTGTTCTTAGCGACATTATCGCCAGCAAGTAACCCGTCTATACACCTTACGGAATCACACACGACGAGTCACCAGTGTACAAAACATTGCCCAAAAATAAGGTGCTTGGGTTAACAAATAGCATCATAATAAGAATTCCTCAAAACGGATAAAGCACATATATGTACACAGGTACGAGAACCAACATGTATTAAAACAGTGTATCACATATGCAAGTCATACACTAGCTACGTTTCTTGCATGTCAAGTCTTATGCTTCGTGTATCATGATGCATGTACATCTTTAAAATCACACACACACCCATGCATATGTCTTCTTTCATAAACATGTCATGCATGTCATTTCACAAAACATTTCATCACTTTACATATCATATTCTTCGCGTAGCAGAACTTTATACCCTGTGGGTGATCAGTCCACAGCAAACATAACTTTATACCCCGTGCTGAAAGGTCCACGACCCCATAACATATAACTTTATACCCCGTGCTGAAAGGTCCACGGCCCCATTACATATATCATATATCCGTGCTGAAAGGTCCACGGCCCCATTACATATATCATATATCCGTGCTGAAAGGTCCACGGCCCCATAAAATAACTTTATTTTCCGTGCTGATAGGTCCACGGCCCCATAAAATAACTTTATTTTCCGTGCTGATAGGTCCACGGCCCCATAAAATACTTTATACCCTGCTGTTGATTCACAGATCACGCTTTTATACCCTGCTTTCGCAGGCGTGACTTTTATACCCTACGATCAACCAGCAACCATCTTGTCTTTCGAAAACTTCAAACTTTTCTTGTAAACACATGTTCTTTCGCAAAGCAATTCTCAAATCAAATGCAAGTGCCCATGTCATGATGCAGAATGCTCATGTAACATCATATCAAACGTATAAACATGCACACACACTTTACATATCAAGTACAAAGTCCTGAACCCCTATCACATTCTGCTCGTATCATTTCATATCCCTTCGTATTACGAAATCATCTTGAGTTCACACTTAACCTTGCTCGTTCATACTTCCTCAAACACACACCATTTTGTGCTCTTTCATATTGCTAACTCACTTTGGATTCATACCTAACTTTACTCACTCACACTTAACGTTTACTACTCAAACACACCTCATTCATACCACTTTATGCCCTTTCGTATCACGAATCCTCTTCGAATTCATACTTAACCCTACTCATTCACACTTAATGTTTACAACTCTAGCACACTTTCAAACACTTTGTAATTCATGAACGATGGAAGATAATAAAGGTATCCCACACACTCATCTTACATATCAAGTATACGGTCTTGCACCTCAAACACTCCCTGTTTGTATCTTTCCAAGTCCGTTCGTCTCACTAATTAACTTGAGATTCAATCTTATTCTTACTTAGTCAATCTTACCATCTATACCTCAATTACACCTCAAATACCCTTGCATTTTATGTTCAACGAAATTGTATAAAGTTGCTACACTTACATAGGGCACCTAAAGGGTCAAAAAGACTTCCAGTAGAGTTGGAACGCTACATGAAGCGCCTATAGTGACTTAAAGCGCCTATACTAGGCGTTCGAAGTGTTCGGGGATGTTCCGTAGACATTGAACGCCTACATGAAGCGCCTAATGTGACATAGAGCGCTTTATGTTGGTGTTCGAAGTGTTCGGGGATGATTCAGGACACATTGAACGCTACATTAGGCGCCTAATGTGACATAGAGCGCCTAATGTAGGCGTTCGAAGTGTTCTGACGGTTCTAAATTGCAGTTTTTCTGTACGGGAAAGCTTCAGGACACATTGAACGCTACATTAGGCGCCTAATGTGACATAGAGCGCCTAATGTAGGCGTTCGAAGTGTTCTGACGATGCCAAACTGCAGTTTTTTTTTGCAGTAACTTCCTCTCCAACACCCTGCTTGTTCAACCCTTTCATTTTCAACACTTAAAGATCCATCTTAACATCTAGATTCATCTTACTTAACACACATCTAAACATGAATTGGTGCCTAGCCATGCCTAACAATATCCACTCTAGCCTTTAATCATTCACAACCTTCAAAAGATCTCATCAACTTTCCCAACACAACAATTCTACAACAATGCCATCACTCATCCTTCAATTTCCTGCACTTACTCTCAACATCTAAGTGTAGACAATCAACATAAGAGTAGCGCAAGACAATAAGCACGTCAAAATATACACTTTTATGGGCATGCTTGACAACAACGAAGCACCACACAACTATTTTCATAAATATGGCCCAAAGAACAAGACTTTACACAATTAGCAAGAAGACTTACGTATAACAAAGCATTTAAGATAGACAAGACAAGAATACTAATGTGTGATTCATGTTTTCTCTTTGTAAGAACATAGGGCCTTAAGTATAAAATTTGCGTAAAGCGTATAGAAAGATTACTTGCCTTGGAATCTAGATAAGCTTACGGATTTACTGCAGAATTTCTGTAAAGATTGCACCTAGGTTGCACGCTCTTCCTTCCTTTCCTTCCTCTTCTCTTCTTCTTCCTTCCTCTTTCTTTTCTCAGAATTTTCCTTCCTCCTTTGGTGTGAAAAACCGTCCCTCATGCTGAAATGGGAAGTTATACTAAATCTTGTAACTCCCCTAACTCCTAGTAGGGACCTTTTAGGTAATTACCCTTAGTTACCTTTAATTCTACTTTGAACCCTTCTTTCTTATTCTTCTATGTTTAAGGTGACTAAGTCTCGTAACCTACAAAATTTATTAAGTTGTATTTAAGGTTGACCTCTAAGTATTGAAAATCGTGCTTAAAAGTCACGGGGTGTAACAGTGCATGGTCGATATCGCACCACATCGCGAACTTGCCTGAAGCTAGTTAATGACATGTCGGTTGTAGGTTTATATAAACAATAGTGAAGTAAGATTCAAGATGTGTGTCATCTTACTTCCGTTTATATACTTCCGCTTGCACTAAGTGACAATTCAAGACGTAAGTCATTGTCCATTATGTGTCATTGTCTTCTTTTGATAGTAGAGAGGTTAGTTGGTTAACGTTCGGAATGTTTGTATATAAGTTTGAATCATGTGGGGGATGGTTGAAAAAAGTATGTTAAAATACTTTTAAATGTGCTCCAAACTTATATAAAAACATATGTAATATTGTTTGGGAGTTTGAGCGATGATTTGAACACCTTTAACTTGAAGAATATCACTTGGATCGATCCAAGTATAAGTTGGATCGAATCAAATGAAAGCTGGAATAAAGTTAAAGTGTTCTGCAGGACATCGATTGTTCTATGTATGAGACATTGATCGATCGATGTGGTACGGTGCAATACTGGAACCTTTCTGTCCAACATAGATCGATCACATCGATCCATCGATGTGACATCGATCGATACATGGATCAATCTATGTGAGGCAGAATGGATTAAGAAATGATTCTGTCCGACTTCGATCGATCACATCGATCGATCGAAGTGACATCGATCGATATGCCAACGGACATAACCTTCTTGCTGAGTTGCATCCTTTGGTCCAAGAATCATCTCCCTTTACAATTGAATGTTAGATAACTAATTTAGAAGGTCTGAAAACTGGTGAGACTTATTTTAAACATTTCTTTCTTCTATCCTAAAGCCTATATATACAAGGCTTGTCTATTTTACAATATATAGAAAAATTCTCTAGCAATCTCTTTAGTGTAGAAAGTTTTTCAGTAGTTTTCTTCTTCCTCTCTTCTACTTTCATACACTTCTACTTGGAAGTTCATTCCCTTTCTCGTAGAGCAAACGAACAAGGGAAGCCGTTAAATCATGAGAAGTATTCGCTTGTAGTTCACCTTGCTCACCGATGAAGGCGAAATTGCTTTTAAGAACAGTGATCTTGATCACGTCTCGGCAATTGTTTTGTGTTGTTTGTTTATCATTCTCTTCAGTTTTCCTGACAGATGATTTGTATAACTTTTGTTGATTATATGACGACTTAACTGTAGATTATATGTATTTTAATCGCGAATGAAACAACTTGAGTTTTACGTGCGATTCGAATTGGAAATTGAATGTGCTGGGAACAGAAACATCCAGGAATGGAGATAAGATATTTTTTTTCAACTTCTATTTTATATTCTATTGTACTAGTGAGATCATGTAACGTGTATTTAAATGATATCAACTTAGTATATGACACAGTCTGTCATCAGGACATAACCCAACTGGTTTCGGATAGGAGTTCTCGAAAGGGAGGTCAGGGGTTCAATTCTTGTCGAAGGCAAGAAAGCCCTTTCCCAGCAAACGCATAGTGTGGGAGCTTCTTGACCTGTAGGCTTGCCTGCAGTGCTGGGGGCTCCTTATGCAAACTACTGTGTAAATGACCAAGCTCCTGTTAGCGAACCATTGTGTACCTGATTTACCTCCCTACACTACATTCGAGACTGGATGTGACAGAGATCCTTATTGGTTGGGGTTCAACCTTATTATATGACACAATCTCATTTAGTATGATAAAAAGTCATTTAGTATGACAAAAGATGAGGGTGACGAAAACTGCTAATATTTTCTTTTTCGAGGAAAGAAAAGCGGTACAGACCCTGACACTATCAACAGAAAACTGATACAAGCACACAGCAAGGGCAAGTACATGCTAATTTTCTAAAAAGGAAAAGAATAAATCCAAATACAAATTTTCCGGTTAAATAAAAAAAATGAAACCCAATCAATCACATTCTATTCCTCAATTGGATCTGAAATCATACCGAGTGTCAGCCTCGTAACACTAGTTTATTTATTTAATTTATTTATTTTTTTTACATTGACATCAGAAAACATCATTCCTCTAAACCCCTAAATCTAAAACTTGTAAGACATAGACCCAACCTTTCCCGCCCCTTCTACTTAGGCAATAAATTGGAGGGTGGGATTTGGAGCTACTCTTAAACTGGTTGTTTTATGACTTTGATGTTACAGGTTTGAGCCGCAGAAACAGACTTTTGCACAAAGCATAGGGTAAAGCTGATTACATCAGATCGCAAAGCTATCCGACCCCTCTCTGAATCTTACACAAACGCGGGAGTCTAGTGCACCAGAAACACTTATCTTCTCAAGCAACAAATTCTCATGGATATTGGGCAAAACACCTCCACTAGTGTAGCGCCCCAGGCCAGACTAGGGTTTCAGAACGATGCACCCGCCGTACTCTACTAAGAGAAGTACAAGACGTCGATAACATTCATGTGCATGTCGACACAAAAGCATGAATTGATATAGCGGAAGCAATAGAAAGGTAAACATTCTACAAATGCCATGCATGCAAATAATATCCATCATAAATCCGTACAAACCATAATGTCCCAAAGTCACCAGATGCTCTAAGTACATAATCATCCATCTGTATAAACGAAAACTCCTGGAACATATTCCTCGAGCAAATGTATTCTAGCTGTGGCTTGTCCTCTATAAAAGCTGTATCAAACTCCCTGTTCTCTGTAAATTATTTAAACGCAAGTATGAGCGATAATACGAATCATATAGCAAGTAAACCCCTTAGATCCACCATGGGATCAAACATGCAGAGACGGGGTTCTAAAATAATTTACATCATAAATACATACATATCCTTCACCATTTCACGAATTAGAATTTAACACATTCATTGTAACTAAATCCATATACATGATGTTCCCAATAATTTTGGAATCCATTTCCAATTTTATGTACATATAGTTTTCACAATAATCCATATGCATATAATGTTCTATGATAATCCCTATTCATATAATATTCCATGATAATCCATTCCATAAAATGTTATATAATAATATATGTTCTATGATAATCCATATCCATATAATGTTCCATGATAATTTATTACATAAAATGTTCTATGATGATCCATGTAATTATAAAATTCCAATCCATGTCCATAAGGTATTTCCATGATAATCCATATTCATAAAATATAATGTTCCATGATAATCCATTCCATGCCCATATGATATTCATGATCCATTCCATACCAATGCAATAATGATGCAAGTGTTATAAACTATGCAATGCATGTCCATATCCATATCTGGCCGGTGACCAGTCCATATCCATATCTGGTAAGTGACTAGTCCATATCCACAGTCTAATCCATATCCATATCTAGTTAGTGACTAATCCATATCCATAGTCCAATCCATATCCGTATCTGGTCAGAGACCAGTCCATATCCATATCTCCTCCGCAGTGGGTATCGTGATTTCGCAAACAATGCAAGATGCAAGTTTCCATGTCCAAATCCAATGAGTTTTCGCAACATGCCGTGTATAAGTATCCTTATAGTCCATTCTATGATGGTGCGATTATGATGCAAATATTATAAAATGATGCAATATATGTCCATATCTGGTCGATGATCAGTTCCATCCGCAGTGAGTGCGTGATTTCTCAAACCAATGCAATATGCAATTTTTTATGTTCAAAACAAATGAACTTTCGCAAAATGATGTGCCAATGATCCATGTCCATGCGTTTATATGTAACAATCTATAAAATACCCATTAAGTGATGTATTCATATTAATCTATCCAATGTTGATTCGTTGAAGTATATATATATATATATATATATATATATATATACTAATCCACTCCAACGTCCATTCATTTAAGAGTGTGTGTGTGTGTGTATATATATATATATATATATCACATTGTTCCATTTTAGTAAATGGCAAGCCAACAGGCTTCTTTTCGATATCTAGAGGGGTAAAGCAGGGAGATCCATTATCTTGTAGAGAAAAAGGGGTTTGAGTGATTTCAAAATGTATGATTTAAATGTGCATAAAAACGTGCATGACATAAGTGTGCATGACATATTGCATATAACTTGCCTTATATAGTTCATATATAATGTTGCCGTACTAACAAGCCATGAAGCGTTAAAGCTTACATCAAATGGCGAACATTTGTTGTGTTTGTACTATTTTCAGGTGCCACCATTAATGAACTAAACTAGTTCATTAAGTGAAGTACTTAGTTAATTAAACTAAGTAGTTCATTAAAGGAAGCAACATTTGGACAAGGCACAAAGGCAACAAGATTAAGAAAGGAAAGTCTCCTCCTTCTCCTCTCACATATATACACGCATATATAGATATATATATATATATATAAATACATATATTTCCAGATTTTTTGAAAAAGGCACATATACATTTATTCCAACGTACTACGACACGTTATATATATTTTACGTACGTACGTTAACGTCACACCACCATACTTAACTCATATTTATGAGTATTTTCAGGTGTTATATCATACGATATAAGTCATGGTGATGACAAATTAAATACGACACGTTAAAAGGTTTTAAACCGAAAATTGTCGTATCGGCCGAATACCGAAACTTCGCGAACGTGTCACGTACTTGCCATAAATAGATGGCCAGCCCCTACATCTCAAAAATCTCTATAATTTTCGTGGGTTTGATGTTATTTCCAGCCATAAAATCATTCCATGTTGGCACACACAAATCACCCCACATTAAGGCCAAATTATGGAGATTCCAATTTCAGTTTTGTCACATGTATATGGCGCCACTTTAAGACCAGCCAAGTGCTGAATATTAAATTTTAATTTATGTATATTATGTGTAACATAATATATATAACATGTGCAAAAAAGTTGGAATTTAATTAGAGAAAAATCGGGTAATCGATAAACATCGAAAATTCGGTTTTCTACGTACACAACACATGGAACGTTTTTGGCACATCATACGACATGTATCTAGACACTTTTTACATATGTCATACATCTTAAAGTGTTCTAGAAAATTAAATTAAGGGCTGATTGAAATATACCATGTGTGTATTATTAAATGTGCACTATTTTACAAAGTTTGCAAAAATAAAATTCAGCACATGTATCTACACATTATACATGCCTATACCAGCTTGATGGAGCCTATGTGGAGCCTTGTTGGCATATTGATTGATCAAGAATCAAGCATACAATGTTGGTGACTTAAAGAAAGAAGCTACAAAACGTAATGTTTCAAATTTTATCTCATTTGTAACACATACTGAAAATTTCAGCATGTGGATTATAGGCTGGCCGAAATTCCTATCATTATGGCCTATATTTTGTGTCTTGAAACATGTGATCAATTGGAAGACAAATTGGAATTAATTTGAATAAGATATGAAAGTAAAATTGTGATATCTTGAATATCACACATGCTGAAAAATTTCAGCATGTGTGTGAATGTACCTAGGCCGATTGTTTGGCCATGTTATTGTCCAATTTTATTCCCAAAATTGATGAGAATATTATCTACTAATTGGTGATTTATTTTTAAGAGATAAATCAAAGGAAACTTGATAACAATTTGAAATGAACACCCATGTATCACATGCTGAAATTTCAGCATGTCAAGTCTCATTATGGCCGATTTTATCAACCTTTTTGGAGAAATATTATCTTGCTTAATTTATGTGATGATCTTGGAAGTTATGGTAATTGTTTTATGGTGATTTTGACAAATGTTTTTAGTGGAATTCTCAGATTTTCCTAGTCATCAAGTGATGACAACATTCAACCAATCAATGAGTGCCAAGTAAGCAAGAGTTAAATGATCATCCAATGAGGAGGTGCCAAGTAAGCAAGAACATGTCACAATGATGCCACATATTCTCCCAAGGACTTAGAAGATAATTTTCAAGAGGAGTAATAGCACCAAGGGGGGCGGCCAAATCAAGATTAAAAGGAAAGGAAGAAGAGCAAAACAAAGACAAGAAAAAGCATTGCAATCTTGAAGCTAAAAACGCCTACATCCTCTTCTTCTACACTTCCTTTCTTTCTTCTTCCTAAAAGCCTATTGTGCTTACATTCATATACTTTAATAGGCTTCTCTTAGACCACCACATATTCTTTATCTCTGTAAAAGATTGATCAAGGTGTGATCAATCTTCAATCTTGGAAGGTGGTGGTGTTCGTGTGCATTGTATTCAACATACAAGGTTTGTAAAGGGTTAGAGTTGGTTTCTAACTCCATCAACCCTGTGGTAAGGTGTTTTTGTGTTGTGTGACTAGTGTGAACCAAGGAAGGTGTTCCTCGAAGACTGGAGTAGGTTGTTTATAACCGAACCAATATAAAATTCTTGGTGTCATTTACTTTCAGCACTTATATTCTGTTTCAGCACTGCTTATCATTTTTGATTACGTTCGTAAAAATAGTAAACGTTTTTCAAAAATTACAAAACTTTCCAGAATCATAGCCACACGTCTTCAGATTAATTTGGCATAAGTTTCTACCCTTTTGGACATGTATAAGTCAACCAAACGTCCAAAGTTCTGAGACTAGTGCAGTCTGATTTTCAGGCTTGCAAAGGTTGAGACTTTGATCATATTTGACTAACTTCCCAAAAGAATTTTTCAAAACTGTTTCAAACCATTTAAATATAACTTATAAGGGGTTAGTGGTTAAAATTTCAGAGCATTTGGAGTTACGTACAAATAGGAATAAATTTTTCAAATCAGTCTACCGTTTTTGGTAGATTTGCGCAATCTGACCACCAACAATTTTTGAAGGGGTTAAAGGTTGAATTTAAATCTGAAATTTTTAGGAGACACTCATAACATCTGAGACTAAGTTATCTCAAAAGTTCAGAATTTTTGAAGACCTATAACTTAGTTTTAAAAACGTTTTAAAACTGGTCCTGAAAACAGAAACTGTTTTCAGAAGTTGAGTTCTTGAGTCAAAACAATTTTAAAAACCACACTTTCCGCACCAACTATTCAACTCCCCCTTCTAGTGGTGCCTTGCAGATCCTACAAGTGGTATCAGAGCGCAGGAACACTCACTTCAAAGGATCCAACGATTCAGTGAGATGGCAACCACAAATCTCAAAACCAAACAAGAAGGTATGTCGAGCCAAAGGCCTCCTCTTTTTGACGGTGAGTCTTTCATTCAATGGAAATTAAGAATGAAGCTTTTTCTTATGGCAATAGATATTGATCTATGGTCGATGATAGAAGATGGTCCATTTGTTCCATCAAAGTTATCTACTGTAGATGGAGTCACACTAGAAGTTGTTAAATCTAGACAAGAATATACAAGTGAGGATAAAAAGAGACTAAGCATGAACGCTAGGGCTATGCAATTACTTTTAAATGGATTAAGTAAGAGTGAGGCTAGCTATGTCTCAAACTGTTCTAGTGCACAAGAAATGTGGAGAATACTCGAAATGAAACACGAAGGCACTAGTCAAGTAAAGAAGTCCAAGATAAACATGCTTATGTCCACACTCGAGTCATTTAAATTATTGCCTAATGAATCTATTGTTGATATGGATCTTCACTTGACTAACATCTACAATTCTCTTGAGTCTCTTGGTAAAGCCTTTACCATGCAGGAAAAGGTATAGAAAGTCTTGCGAAGCCTTCCATCCGAGTGGGACCCTAAAGTGACCGCAATAGAAGAAAGCAAAGAAACTAAGTCAATAAAGATGGAAGAATTAATTGGATCACTTAAGGTTTATGAGAATAAACTCACCATACGGAAATCGGAATCATCAAAACAAGGTAAAGCTATTGCATTTAAATCAAATGAATACGTCTCTACTTCTTCCGATCACGTAGACGATAGTGACTCTGAATCGGATAACGATGACTTAATTCTATTGGCTAAAGATTTAAGAAAATTTATGAGAAAGACATTTAGAAACAAAAATAAGGGTACTTCGACTAAAAGAAATAAGAACAAGACAAACGATAAAGATGTTAAATGTTATGAATGTGGCAAACTTGGACATCTATCATATGACTGCCCTAATAAGGAAAAGCAAACAAATAAATACCCTGACAAGGAACGGAGCAAGAATAGACTCGTCTCAGAACCTAAGCAAAGGAAATGAGCTCTCAAAGCCTCCACTTGGAGTGATACATCGGATTCCGAGACTGAAACCGAAGAGGAGACTGCACAAGTATGCTTTGTGTCCAAAGCATCGAATGAT
>AP025060.1:17974775-18049101 GCA_036186865.1 Eustoma russellianum
TGTATATGGCGCCACTTTAAGACCAACCAAGTGCTGAATATTAAAATTTAATTTATTTATATTATGTGTAACATAATATTTACAACATGTGCAAAACGTTGGAATTTAATTAGAGAAAAATCGGGTAATCGATAAACTTCGAAAATTTGGTTTTTCTACATACACAACACATGGAACATTTTTGGCACATCATACGACATGTATCTAGACACTTTTTTTACATGTGTCATACATCTTAAAGTGTTCTAGAAAATTAAATTAAGGGTTGATTGGAATATACCATGTGTGTATTATTAAATGTGCACTATTTTACAAAGTTTGCAAAAATAAAATTTAGCACATGTATCTACACATTATACATGCCTATACTAGCTTGATGGAGCCTATGTATAGCCTTTTTGGCATATTGATTGGTCAAGAATCAAGCATACAATGTTAAAGTATGAAAGTGTACAGCATTCATGGCACGTGCATCCCTTCTGGACGAGTGACTTCACGATACGAAGCGTGTGCACTGACTCCATGTTACGGAGCGTGTGATAGGACCCCAGGACATGCATTGCATACCATGGATAGAAAGAGCATGACGTGTGATATGATGTGATTGGGTGTGTCACACGGTAGTGTGACGGAGCATGCATCATGAAGTTGCGCATCGCACTGGATACGTGATTATATTATATTTTTTTATCTTATACTGTGGTTGTGTTAAAGAAAAATCATATTGTGCAAGTCGGATTGGATATGTGTTATTTGCTTAATGGTATGTTTATTTTAACAAAGCGGATCAGGTATGTGCTAATTGCTTATGTATTTGCATATTTATTGTAAGTATAGTTGCCTTCTGGGAAAAGACGAGTAACATGAGAAATTTCTCAATCACTCACCCCTACTACTAATCCTTCCACAGGTGAGCCTGATTACGAGTATATTTTCATTCAGAACGAGTCATATTATGCGAGCTGGGCGACCGAAGCTTTGGAGAGATTTTCTTGGGGATATTTGATGGTTTACATATTTATTTTGTTTTTATCAGACTTTTAAAATTGTGATTGACGTGTTAAGTTTCGTCAACCCTAAACTATGATTTATTTTTGTATTAGGATTAATTGTAGTTTGAATTTGAAAATTTAAATTATCGTTTCTGTGAAAAAAATTATACATTATTTCTGACGTGTAAGAAGTTTGAACGACGCATTGTAGTTTTCGTAATAGACTATGGCGGGTGCATCGTTCCCGATGCTAAGGTTCGGAAACGGGGCGCTTCAAACGTTACCGGTCTGTTTGTGTCTTGGACTTGATTTTTGAATTTCGTAAGAATCCTTAAATAGTGAAGGTCAAACAAAACTACTCACTAACGCTTTTTTCCGTGCGCTTTCATCCAAAATGAATGCCACAAGCATAGGTTTGACACAATTCAAATATAAAAGTAATTTCATTGTCAGGAATGCTTATTTGGTTGGAACAGATTCTCCAAAGATACAGATCATCCCCGGTATAAAATTTTTCTTTGCTTAGTATCTTGTGTTAGGATTAATTCGAGATACGTGTGATGCGCAACACGCTGATAAAGTTTATACGAATTAATCATAAGGTAGACGTTATGTATGATAATATTATATGTCACATGTGTCATGTAATAATATTAATTATTATGTAAAACATCCACACGTTAAGTGATCATCGGGTATGTTGGTGGATGTATAGTGTGGTTAAAATGGAAGTCTCAAATATGTAGAAAGTCATATGGTCTGAGACCGCGATGGATGGGCTCAAAGTGTTATGTCCATAAAGTGTACGACATCTGGTCCCCAAGGGAGACAACCCACGTGTGGCTAATAGATAATTATTGGTACAATAATTAAATATTAAATAATATTTAATAATAAAGATTTATTATTAAGTATTAGATAATATATAATAAAGGAAGATAAGGTTGGGTTTTAAATTTAGATTTAAATTTAAATTTAAGCTTAAATTTAAATTCTATACCTATCAGATGCTTCCTTCTCCCTCTATATAAAGGAGTAGGCTTCACCTCCACACAACACCGACATAAAACCAGCGGCCATACACAGTTGAGAGGGAGGGTGTGCCAAATTTTCTATAAAGCCCACACTGCCTAGCATCTCCATCGGGTAAAGCAGTGAATTGTTGAAACTAGTCAAGGGGTGCATCAACAGTTGGTGGGAGGTCATGAATCCATGGATCACGCCAGATTCATCATCAGCCAGAGCAGTTGCAGTATATGTGTTCAGATTAACAACAGCAATGGAGCAAGATATATTTTCCGCATTTTGTTACTTTGTCCATTGATTCGGTTAAACGGTCCTATTCGGGGATTTATTAAATTAAATCCAACAAGTTGTATTAGAGCAGGCCTAATCGAATCATTATGTTAATCTGTTCATGCTGAAAAACGAAATTTTTTGGGTCAAAAACGTTTTTTCGGAATAATTTTCGGCTAAGGAAAAGCTTCTGTTTTTTAGGTTAAATATAAGCTCCTCTGTGCTTTCAACAAACACTAGCGCTGGCCTGGTGGCCAACGCTTCGGCATCATCTGAAAGGTCTCGGGTTCGACCCTAGTTTTGCGAAAATTTTGGTAAATTTATGGAATTTCGGTCTCTGTATTATATAAACCAAACTTTCCCTTGATTTTATTCAAAAGGGTTGCTGTCCTACAGGCCAGCGCAGCCGGGAGGTTCAGGTTTCGAAACTAGGGGCTGCCAGAATCCTGGGAATTTTCTTTTTTTTTTGGGGTTTCTGGCGGGCTAGACTGTTTCCGGATCCGACCTTAACCCGGTTGACAATTGGGCTTCCGACCAAATTCCAGTTAAATAAAAAAAGGGCTGAAGGGCTGATCCGGGTTCAGCCCGATTTAGTACATGGACTCGGTCAGATTGCAAAATTAAATTTAAAAAAGGGAAAAAAAGTTTGGTCCTGGCGGGTTCTGACCCGACCCGACCCGCGGTCCCCTTCCTCACTTCCCTTTTATTTTCTTGTTTTTATATTTTGGTCTATTATTATTATTTTGGATAAAGTAAATAATAATAATTCTTTTATTATTATTATTATTTAAAGTTTTTATGAAAAAATAGTAATGATAATAAATTGCTATTATTATTATTTTAAAGTTTTCTTTTTAAAGAATATATTAATAATGATGATGATAATTTAATTATTATTGTTGTTATTATTAAAGGAAAATAGTAATCATAATAGTAATTATTATTTTTATTTTAAAGTTCTTTTAAATAAAAATAAAGTAAATAATAATGATAATAATTTGATTATTATTTTTATTATTTGAAGTTTAATAAGTAAAATAGTAATAATAATAACAAATTCTTGTTATTATTATAAATATTTTAAAGAAATCAATAATAATAATAATAATTAAGTATTGAGTTTAATTTCCGGTTATAATACTATTATGTCTATATGCATGATTTAATTGTTTATTTATTTATGTCGTTCTTGTTTATGCATGTTAATAAATAAATAAACAAATAAAGTTAAGGAACTTAACCCAATAAGGATCCGAATCTTGTTTGACCTGGTTTGACCGAGTTCAACTAAGTTAATTCGATGGGTTAAGTTGACTGAATTAACCAACACTTATCAATCAATACGGTTTATACTCATGATAGATGACTCATTGAGTTGTGATGAAAACACCGTACACATAGTTTATTCTAAGAAATCCAGTTCTTAAGCAAGACCATTGTGACTCCACCGGTGGCCTAGAAATTACGTGGAATGGTAATACACCCTTATGGCAAGTGGATATTACTGAATTGGTTCATTTCACACTAATGTGACTCATCATAAGGTTATATCACATGTAAAATTGATTAATAAAGATACTGTTTTCTTAAACCGTAAGGAGAATCGAGCTTGATTCAAGGTGGTTCTTGTTTGAGCCGCAAAGGGAATCAAGCTGGTTCGAATTGGTTTAAGTAAAAAAACGAATGTTGGGGTTAAGTATGCATGGTACGTGCAAAAGGGTCAGTCAGAGAACTGCGAATCATTTAGAACCATAAAGTTACGCGACTTAGCAAATGTAAGGCTTTAATATGATCCCTTTAAAGTGCGATAGTCATATCATCACCACTATATTTGTTATGATCATGAAGGGCACGTATGTGTTGGAGACAATCATTGACTGGCCCAAAGGAAGGTGTGATTGTCGAAAACACATATGAGCATGGTAGTGGACCCAAATGGGCCCGACGGCGATGCTTTAAATGCATAAGTTAAAACTCATCGGCTTGAAGGAAGGTGGTTAACCCGTACTTGGAGAGCCGTCATATTGACCACTACACCCAATTGTTGGAAGGTATTGGGATGACTCCAAAGAGCCCTAATGCTGAAAGATAATAGAAGATGGAATTATGGTTCTATTTTGATATTCGGATTTTATGCAGTTTAAAGATTACACATGTTGTGTATTTAAGTCCGTTTCTTGTTTTTCTTTCAGCAATAATGTCTCACATTAAGGATATTCCTACATTGATCGGTTCAAACTATAAGCAATAGAAAGATCAACTGGAGATCTTTCTGGGGATTGCTGATCTAGGCAGTGCATTGCAGATAGATCGTCCAGTTGTGTTACAGATGAAACTACCAGTGAGCAAAAATCTCACATGGCACGTTGGTTACGATCAAATCGCATATGTCTCATGATCATGCAAAAGACTATCCCCAAATGCTTCAGAGGACACGTTTTCTGAGTCCACGACAACCAAAGAATTTTGGCCGATCTCGAGCAAAGGTATGTAAAGAATGAGAAAGTCGAGACAGAAAATCTCTTAAAGAAACTTTGCTCGAAATAGTATCGTGAAAACGGCAGCATAAGGGAGTACATCCTAGAGATGACTCATGTCGCTTCTCAATTGAGAAACATGAAACTGGATGTCTCTGGCAACATGCTAGTTGTCATGATTCTCAACTCCTTACCTCCAAAGTTCAAACACTTCCTAGTCAGTTACAACTACCAAAAGAAAAAAAATGGACAGTGAATGAACTTATTGCGCATTGCGTGCAAGAGGAGGAAAGGCTAAAGAATGAGGGGCATGAGGTTGTGCATGCTATCGCCACAAAGTCCGGTGGTAAGAAATAAAAAGCTGCGGTTAAAGATGTGCAAAAGGCAAGTAAAAATGAAAAGGGACGCCTACTGCTGACGCACCCAACAGCATGACTTGTTTCTTTTGCACTAAGGAACGCAAATCGTGCAAATAATCCATTAGAGTTTATTCATACCGATATTAGTGGCCCATTTCATCCGGTTACTCGAAATGACCACTCTTATTATATCACCTTTGTTGATGACTATTCACGATATGGCTACATATTCTTACTTAAAGAAAAAGCGCAAGCAATAGACATGTTCAAATCCTTTAAAACTGAAGTTGAGTTACAACTCAACAAAAGGATTAAAGCTGTCAGACCGGACCGTGGGGGTGAATACTACGGTTGATATAATGGATCAGGAGAACAGTGTCCAGGATCATTTGCTAAATACCTAGAGAAAAACGGAATCGTCCCTCAGTACACCATGCCTGGGTCACCAAGCATGAATGGCGTAGCTGAAAGACAAAACCGTACACTTATGGACATAGTGCGTAGTATGATGAGTCAATCTACGCTACCATTATTCCTTTGGAGAGAAGCTTTTAAAGCCGCGGCTTACATCCTCAATCGAACACCAACTAAAGAAACGATAAGGACCCCTTATGAGTTATGGACTAAGCGTAAGCGTATCCTTAACCACATAAGGGTTTGGGGCTGTCCAGCAGAGGCGAAGCCTTACAGACCAAATGAAAGAAAGCTGGACACTAAAACAGTTAGTTGCTATTTCGTTGGTTACTCGAAAAGGTCATGAGGGTATAAATTCTACGATCCCACAAGTGCTTTTCGAGACAAATTTGGTAAAGATCTTTGAGGATACTTTTGTTCCGGGAGGAATGATTTGCTTCAACAGATCATCGAGTTAGATGAGGCACACTCAGATACGATAGAAATACGAATCGTACCATCTTTTGGAGAGATAGCATCAGCGATACCTGCACCTGAGGTACCTCATCCCAGTAGTGATGCTCCACAGGAACAAGTTCATGTTCCTGAGGAAGTTACTGAAGAACCCGATGAATTGCCGACATATGCAGTTCAGGAACCTACAGTATCCTAAGAACAAGTGCCCCTAAGAAGATCCACTCGTGAACGGAGAAACCCCATACCTAACGACTACGTGGTGTATCCCCAAGAACATGAATTCGATGTTGGCATATTGGACGATGACCCTGAAAATGTCCAACAAGCATTGCAATGTCAAAATAAAGAAAAGTGGATAAAATCCATGGAAGAAGAGATTAAGTCTATGCACGACAACAAGGTTTGGGAAGTCGTCTCATTGCCTAAAGGTTTGAAGCCCGTTGGTTGTAAATTGATATTTAAAGCCAAACGGGATTCAAAAGGCAATTAGAACGATATAAGGCAAGACTTGTTGCTAAAGGGTTTACCCAAAAGGAGAGCATAGACTATACAGAAACCTCATCTCCAGTATCCACGAAGGATTCCTTCTAGATAATCATTGCTTTAGTGGCACATTTAGATCTTGAGCTACATCAGATGGATGTCAAGACTGCATTTTTAAACAGAGAATTCAACGAGACCATTTACATGGTTCAACCGCCATGATTCGAGGTCGGAGATCCAAAAGGCATGGTTTGTTGACTAAAGAAATCCATCTATGAGCTCAAGCAAACGTCTCGACATTGGTACTTCAAATTCGCCAAAGTGGTTGTCTCCTTCGGCTTTGAAGCAAACCAAATTGACGAATGAATATATCACAAGTTCAGTGGGAGCAAGTTTATATTCATGATCTTGTATGTAGATGATATACTGTTTTCAACAAACGGTGTAAACATGTTGAGCGACACCAAAGCCTTTCTGAGAAAACATTTTAAGATGAAAGACCTTAATGAATCCTCATATGTGTTGGGACTTGATATACGGAGGAATCGTACCCAAGGTATAACAGACATACATCCAAAAGGTGTTGAAGCAATATAGCATAGATAAGTGTAAACCACTTAATACCCCTGTGGCAAGAGCAGACAAGTTTATTTTGAAACAATGTCCCCAAACAGAGTTTGAACGTTCAGAGATGAGGAATACTCCCTATGCTTCGATAGTAGAGAGTATAATGTATGCCCAAGTATGTACATGACCAGACTTGGCATTCATTACAGGAATGTTAGGCAGATACCTCTCTGATCTGCGCAAGGATCACTGGACAGCTGCAACGAGGGTGCTGAGATACTTACAAGGAACGAGCAACACGTACTGATATATCATAGATCTAATGAGTTAGAGATCACTGGATACACAGATTCCAATTTTGCTAGATGCCAGGATAGCATGAAATCGACGTCGGGCTATGTGTTTACTCTAGCCAGAGGTGCGATCTCGTGGAAAAGCGCGAAACATACCTTATTGGCGTCTTCCACTATTGAGGCAAAACTTGTAGCATCATTCCACGTATCCAATCAAGCAATATGGCTTCACAATTTTGTCACAGGACTGTGGGTATTGGAGACTATCTCATCTCCAATGAGGATTTACTGTGACAGTAAAGCTGCGGTACTATATTCAAATAACAACCGGAGTTCATCTAAATCGAAATATATAGAGATGAAGTATCTGGTTGTTAAAGAAAGAATTCAGAGTGGTCTGATCAGTATTGAGCATATTAGTACAGACTCCATGGTGGCCGACCCTTTGACTAAGGCCGTGGAACCGGTTGTGTTTCACAAGCATGTTAGCCGTATGGGCCTTAGTCCAGTTGAGGATGTTTTATCCTAGTGGGAGTCTGTGAGGTTTTTCTTGTGTTCAATAAAGTTGTTTATTTCATACAAACAGTATAATGTACATTCCGATTATGTTAAAGTTTTCTGCAGAAGTAATGTACATTAAGCAGTTACTGCAAACATGCTGAATTCTATTGATCTCGCTAAAGTAGGGCCAAGTTGGATTTAAATATGTGTGATCACCTAGCATATTAATTACACACTACATATCCATTTCAGTATCCATGTCATTTAGTAGAGTGTTAGCATCATGATTTAAGAGGGACAAGTCACTAATTCAATGTGGCGGCATGCGACATAAGTCTTTTGCTAACATTTCTTAATGGACCGGAAAAAGAAGGACACACTAAGGGACATACGGTATATGAGCTCAAAAGGGTGACATATAATCTTTAAGATACATGCATAGTCCTAGTGGGAGATTGTTGGGATTAATTCGAGATACGTGTAATGCGCAGCATGTTGATAAAGTTTATACGAAGTAATCATAAGGTGGACGTTATGTATGATAATATTATATGTCACATATGTCACGTGATAATATTAATTATTACGTAAAACATCCATATGTTAAGTGATCATCGGGCGTGGATGTATAGCGTGGTCAAATGGAAGCCCCAAATATATAGAAAGTCATATGGTCAGAGACCGCGATGTATGGACTCAAAGTGTTACGACCATAAAGTGTACGACATCTGGTCTCCAAGGGGCTACAACCCACGTGTGGCTAATAGATAATTATTTGTACAATAATTAAATATTAAATAATATTTAATAATAATATTTATTATTAAATATTAGATAGTATTTAATAAAAGGAAGATAAGGTTGGGTTTTAAATTTAGATTTAAATTTAAATTTAGATTTAAGTTTAAGTTTAAATTCTATACCTATCAGATGCTTCCTTCTCCCTCTATACAAAGGAGGAGGCTTCACCTCCCCACAGCATCGACATAAAACCAGCAGCCATATACGGTTCAGAGGGAGGGTGTGCCAAAAGTCCACACTGTCTAGCCTCTCCATCGGGTAAAGCAGTGAATTGTTGAAACAGGCAAGGGGTGCATCAACAATTGGTGGGAGGTCGTGAATCCTTGAATCACGCCAGATTCATCATCAGCCAGAGTAGTTGCAACGTATGTGTTCAGATTAACAACAACAATGGAACAAGGTATATTTTTCGCATTTTGTTACTTTGTCCATTGATTCAATTAAACGGTCCTATTCAGAGATTTATTAAATTAAATCCAACTATCTTGTCCCTTTTTTAACAAGTTAGTTAAGAAAGAAACTACTTAGTAACATGGCAATTGACTTTGTCAGCATACCAGAGCATGAAATGAGTAGTGGACCAGATGTATTCATCAGGAGAGGAATCATTAGAAGGTAAGAGAGCTTGCTTTTTTATGAATCGACTTAGATGGTCAGCAATTACATTAGCAGTACCAGCCTTATAAATAATTTTGATTTTGAATTCTTGAAGTAGATGTATCCAACAAATTAGACGTCGTTTGGATTCCTGCTTACTGAGAAGGGGGCGTAAGGCAGTGTGGTCAATATAGAAACTATAACTTTCGCACCAAAAAGATAGGAAGATATGTTTAAAAAAGCAAAGAAGATTGTAAGTGACTATTTTTCAGTAGTTGTGTAATTACACTGGGATTCGCTCAAAGTTCACAATGCATAAGAGATTAGGTGAGGAAGTTTGTCTCATTTTTAACAAAGTACTCTGCCTTGGCGCAGTGATGCGACATCAAGAAATCTAAATAGAGCATAGGAGGTGGAAAGGATAGATTAAAATGTACGTGAGAAATTGGATCAGATTTTGACAATTTGCGGTTAACTGTTGCGTTTGGGCTTTGCATATCCTTTTTTGGCCCAAAGGCCTTGTAAATACTCTAGAACGTTTTTAATCCTAACTCTAAGACGGTCAGCCAATTTTATATTGTTTTCGTAAGTCAGGAATAAGTCAAGTCTTCTAGGTTAAGTTAGATAAGTTTTAGAAGCTTGTTTTCCATTCTAGTATAGGTTTTTCATTCTAGCTTAGGATTTGTTTGCATATAAATATGGCACAACTTTGTATGTTTTTGGCACAAGTTGTTCATCAATAAAGTCCTGGGAAATCGAGCCTCTTTGCTCATCAATTTTGTGTGTGCAAGTTTTAGCTTGTTTACTCAAGTTTTTTCTTTTGAATTTATTTAATTCCTTGAACAAGAGTTGTATTCTGAAATTCATCCATAGTTATGTTCAAGATACTTTTGCAAGGGTTTTCTAAGCTTCATGGACTTCTTGACACACTGATCCCTTTGTTTCTAGGAATTCTCCTGAGTACTACTGATTCTTAAGGCACAATCTGTTAGATAATTAAAAGTTTGGGCTTTGGCCCATTAAGGAAGGTTGCAAAACTTGGTTGAGCAACATACTTTGAGCTTAATTATGATTAGTTTCCGATAATGAAAATAAAAAACTAATGGGTCCTTAATTATCTACGTAACGAGAAGTTAATTTTAGGCTTTGGAATCACTCAATTACGATACCGGGTGAATGAGAAATTAATGCTCAAAGTGGATGGAAAACAGTGTTAATAGGTGGTGTGTCCTATTCTTAGGATGCCACATCACCCTTATGGAGGAATACCACATTGGACACTTTGGATGTGCCCTTGGGGCACGAGAAGTTTTGACCGGAGGGAAGATGTTGGAAAAAGTATGTTTAAATACTTTTAAACATATATAGATCATTCTGCCATACATCGATCGATCACATCGATCGATCGATGTCACTTCAATCGATCGATGTAATCGATCGAAGCCGGACATAAAGCTTCAAGATCATTCTGCCTTACATCGATCGATCACATCGATCGATCGATGTCACTTCGATCGATCGATGTAATCGATCGAAGCTGGACAGAAAGTTCATAATCATTCTGACGTACCTCGATCGATCACATCGATTGATCAATGTCACTTCGATCGATCGATGTAATCGATCGAAGCTGGACAGCAGACAGAATCTTTCATGCTAAGCGGTTGTGATTCAAACTTGAATCAAACGGTATCCTCCGGTATGGGATAAGATCAATCGGTTTTGATCTAATGGTGACGGGAAAGGCAGCTTTGATCCAACGGCTGAGATTTAAACTGACCTAACCGCCCAACTGATTGTGGTTTCCATCTAACGCTCCAGGTCTAATCCTACAAATCGGTTTTCAATCTAAAGGATGAGATTTAAATCTTCCATAACCGCTAGGAGGTTTTAATCTGACAGCTCTAATCGATCTACGGTTATGATCCGACGGTCACGATTTCATCTGCGAAAACCGACTTTTAACCGACTCCCCTATATAAACAGGGCAAAGGGTGTGATCTAGACATACACTTTGCTCTCGGCATTCATAGCATACAACATTCATAGCATTCGAGTTTTTGCATCACGTCCAAGAGAAGTCAGGACACTCGAAGGTTCGCAGCAGTTCAAGTTCGGCAGTGCCGCTCAACTGAACAGGTATCTGTTGTATCCTGGTAGATGGTTGCTAACGCCGGTTAGACACAGTATACCAGAGCAATACGCCTTAAGGACAGAGTCCTCGACTCGCCCCGGGTTTGCTTTATTTTATTGTTTCCATATGTACACACCGAACGACTACGTCCTAGTACAGGATTGATTGTCTCCAACAATCTTAAGACGTATTTTGATTCAATTACTTCCTGTACTTTTTTTTATTTACGCAAAGCAGTGTTCATACTGATTTGCAGTCTACTTCTACTCATTTATTAAATCTGATTCTGTTCTGATCTGTACGTTTTGATCGAACTGAATAGGAATGGAAAACGAAAGCTCGAACTCTGTTCAAGGTTTTAACGGTGCTCACTCCGTGTCTGCACCTGACGGGGCAAATAATGTTGCTGTCGGTGCGCCGTTCAACACGGTTCCGTTGGCACCTACTGGAGGGCCTCAGATGAATCCGGCTGCCACAGCTGCACACGAGGAGAAGCCGGAGAAGTTTGCTGGCAGTTTTTTCAAGAGGTGGCAGCAAAAGATGTTGTTCTATCTCACAGCGCTGGGCTTGGCCAAGATGCTTGTAGAGAAAAAGGGGTTTGAGTTATTTTCAAATACATGATTTAAATGTGCTTAAAAACGTGCATGAGATAAATGTGCATGATATATTTCATATTACTTGCCTTATATAATTCATATATTATGTTGCCGTACTAACGAGCCATGAAGCTTTAAAGCTTACATCAAATGACAAACATTTGTTGTGTTTATATTATTTTCAGGTGCCACCATTAATGAACTAAACTAGTTCATTAAGTGAAGTACTTAGTTAATTAAACTAAGTAGTTCATTAAAGGAGGCAATATTTGAAAAAGGCACCAAGGCAACAAGGTAAAGAAAGGAAATTCTTCCACTCTCCTCCCCACACTTATGGCACGCCATTTATGCATATATATATATATATATATATATATATATATATGTATATATATATATATGTATATATATATGTATGTGTATATATATATGTATGTGTATATATATATATATGTATATATTCAGTTTTTTTGAAAAAGACACATACACACATATTCCAACGTACTACTGACACGTTATATATTTTACGTACGTACGTTAATGTCACACCATCATACTTAACTCATATTTATGAGTATATTCAGGTCTTATATCATATGATATAAGTCATGGTGATGACAAATTAAATACGACACGTTAAAAGGTTCTAAACCGAAAATTGTCGTATCGGACGAATACCGAAACTTCGCCAGTACTTGCCATAAATAGATGGCCAGCCCCTACACCTCAAAAATCATTATTAATTTCGTGGCTATAATATTTTCAGCCATAAAATCATTCCATGGTGGCACACACAAGTCACCCCATATTAAGGCCAAAATGTGAAGATTCCAATTTTAATTTTGACACATGATAAATGGCGCCACTTTAGACCAGCCAAGTGCTGAGATTTAAAGTATATATTATATATATTATGTGTAACATAATATATATAACATGTGCAAAAGTTGGAATTTAATTAGAGAAAAATCGGGTAATCGATAAATATCGAAAATTCGGTTTTCTACGCACACAACACATGGAACGTTTTTGGCACATCATATGGCACGTATCTAGACACTTTTTACATATTTTATACATCTTAAAGTGTTCTAGAAAATTAAATTAAGGGCTGATTGGAATATAATATATGTGTATTATTAAATGTGCACTATTTTACAAAGTTAGGAAAAATAATTTTCAGCATATGTATATACATCATACACGCACATTGTAGCTGAGATGGAGCTTATTTGGAGCCTTGTTGGCATCTTAATTGGCCAAGAATGAAGCATACAATGTTGGTGACAAAAAGAAAGGAACTATACAAGATAACATTTCAAACTTTGTCATATTTGTGACACATGCTGAAAATTCAGCATGTGTAGTGATATGATGGCTGAAATTTTCAATGTATTGAGGCATATATTACTTCTTGAATTAAGTAGATTAATTGGAAGACAATTTGGAAGTGTTTTGAATTAATTATGAAATTAAAATGGTGATATTTTTAATATCACACATGCTGAAAATTTCAGCATGTGTGTAATGTATAGTGACTGAAATTTAGTCCACATTTGTGTCTAACTTTTATTCCATACATGATGAGAATATTGAATACTAAATGTTGATTGAATTAGTCTTTGAATTCTTAGAATAAATCAATACAAAATAGACAAGATTTTGAATAAGAGGTGGATGTTACACATGCTGAAATTTCAGCATGTGCAAGACTAAGTGTGGCCGATTTTTTCATCCTATTTTGGAGAAAATTGTCTTGCTTTATTTAAGTGATGATCTTGTGAATTATGACGATTATTCTATGATGATTTTGGCACATGTTTTAAGTGGTATTCTCAGATTTTCCTAGTCATCAAGTGATGACAACATTCAACCAATCATGAAGTGCCAAGTAAGCAAAGGTTAAATGATCATCCAATGAGAAGGTGCCAAGTACGCAAGATCATGTCACAATGATGCCATATACTCTCCAAAGACTTAGAAGATAATTTTCAAGAGGGAGAGTAGCAATAGGGGGCGGCCAAAACAATTAAAAAGGAAGGAAGAAGAGCAAAACAAGAACAATAACAAGAGTTGCAAAATCAAAGATCAAAAGTGTTCTAGCCTTCTTCTACACTCTCTTTCTTTCTTTCTTCTAAAAGCCTATTGTACTTACATTCATATTCTTGAATAGGCTTATCTTAGACCACCACTCATTCTATATCTTTGTAAAAGATTGATCAAGGTGTGATCAATCTTCATTCTTGCAAGGTGGTGGTGTTCGTGCGCAATTGTATTTATCATACAAGGTTTGTAAAGGGTTGAAGTTGGTGTGTAACTCCATCAACCCTGTGGTAAGGTGTATTTGTGTTGTGTGACTAGTGTGAAACAAGGAAGGTGTTCCTTGAAGACTGGAGTAGGTTGTTGATAACCGAACCAATATAAAATTCTTTGTGTCATTTACTTTCAGCACTGATTTTCTGTTTCAGCACTGTTTACTGTTTTTAATCACGTTCGTAAAAATAGTAAACGAATTTCAAAAATCGCAAAATTTTCAAGAAACATAGCCACACATTTTAAGGTTCTTTTGGCGCAATTTTCAACCCTTTTGGATAAGTATAAGTCAATCAAACATCCAAATTTCTGAGACTAGTGCAGTCTGATTTTCAGACTTGCAAAGATTGAGACTTTGAGTGTATTTGACTAACTTCCCGAAAGAATTTTTCAAAACTATTTCAACCCATTTAAATAAAACATATAAGGGGTTAGTGGTTAAAATTTCAGAGCAATTGGAGTTAAGTACAAATAGGAATTAATTTTTTAAATCAGTGTATCGTTTCTGGCAGATTTGCACAATCTGACCACCAACTATTTTTCAAGGGGTTAAAGGTTGAATTTTAATCTGAAATTTTTAGGAGATACTCATAACATCTGATTCTAAGTTCTCTCCAAATTTTAGAATTTTTGAAGACCTGAAACCTAGTTTTAAAAACGTTTTAAAACTAGTCCTGAAAACAGAAACTGTTTTTAGAAGTTGGGTTTTTGGTTCAAACTAATTTTAAAAACCACATTTTCTGCACCCACTATTCAACCCCACCTTCTAGTGGTGCCTTGCAGATCCTACAATGCTGAGTGAAGATCCACCAGTGGTAGACCCTGTGGAGGATCAACATCAGAACATGCAGAACGCCTTGGGGGCTGAAGCTGTTGTTTAAATTTGATTCTGAGTTGCCTAGATAATACTATCTATGTCGTGTTTTGTACTTATAAAAATGCAAAAGATTTGTGGTCGGCTTTAGATAAAAAGTATCGCAAAGAAGATGCTGGCACGAAAAAGCTAATAGTTGGAAAATTTCTCGACTATAAAATGCTAGATTCCAAACCTGTCATTTCGCAGGTTGAGGAAATACAGATGTTGGTATCTGAGATGGAAGAGGAGGGCATGAAGCTCAGTGAATCTTTCTAAGTTGCGGCTGTGATTGAGAAGCTGCCTTTTTCGTGGAAGAAATTTAAGAGCTATCTCAAGCACAAAAGAAAGGAAATGAAGATGGAGAATTTGATTGTCCGGCTTCGAATTGAAGAGGACAATCGTCGTGCCGAGAGAAAGCCAACCACTCCGTCGTGTCGAGCCAAGGCTCATGTTGCTGAGGCAAAAAACAAAAAGAAAAATAAGACTTTGGGCGTGAACGTCAAGGGAAAGGAGATTGCAACGAAGTTCACAGGTAAGTGTTATAACTGTGGAAAACCAGGGCACCGTAGCAGTGACTGCCGTAAGCCCAAAAAGAATCAGAATCAAAATAAAGCAAAAGCGAATCTAGTCGGCACGATGGAAGATTTGAATCTCTGCGCAGTGGTGACCGAGTGCAACGCAGTGGGGAATCTGTGTGAATTGTGGGTGGACACAGGAGCCACTCGACATGTATGTGCCAACAGGGCAATGTTCAGAGAATATGTACCCACGACGAACAATGAACAACTCTTCATGGGAAACTCTGACAGCTCGAATATCGAAGGATCGGGCAAGGTGGTTCTGAAACTGACCTCAGGACGGGAGTTGACCCTGCAGAATGTGTTGCATGTTCCTGACATCAGGAAAAACTTGGTTTCTGGCGCACTGCTAGTTAGTCATGGTTTCAAGCTTGTTTTTTAGGCAAACAAATTTACTCTTTCTAAGAATGGTTTGTATTTGGGAAAGGGGTACCTTACTGATAACATGTTTAAGTTAAAAGTTATGACGATTGTACCCAAGAAAGTTGCGCCCACTGAGGCTAATAAAATTGTTTCCTCTTCTGCTTACATGCTTGAGTCTTCTTGTTTATGGCATTTTCGTTTGGGACATGTTAATTACAAGTCAATACAACGAATGATTAACCTTGACTTATTGCCCAAACTGGACTTTAATAATAAAGAAAAATACCAAAAATGTGTTGAAACAAAATTGACAAAAGCGCCATTTCCTTCAACAGAACGAAACACTGAATCATTGATTTAATTCATATAGATTTGTGTGATTTAAAGTTTGTGCAAACAAGTGGAGGTAAAAAGTACTTTGTAACTTTTATCGACCATTGCACTAGATACTGTTATGTTTATTTGCTAAGTATCAAAGATGAGGCCTTTGATACTTTTAAAGATTATAAGAATGAAGTTGAGAATCAACTTAGCGAACGAATTAAAACAATTCGAAGTGATAGAGGCGGGGAATATGACGCATCGTTTAATGAATTCTGTTCAGAGCATGACATTGTTCATGAAACGACTGCACCATATTCACCTCAATCTAATGGTATTGCAGAGCGCAAAAACCGTACCCTAAAGGAAATGATGAATGCTATGTTGATAAGTTCGGGTTTACCTCAGAACTTGTGGGGGAAGCAATTCTCTCTGCCAACATCATTTTAAATAGGATTCCGTCCAAGAAGACGGACAAACCCCCATATGAACTTTGGAAAGGCTATAAACCTAGTTACAAATACTTGAAAGTGTGGGGGTGTCTGGCGAAGGTTGTTGTACCTAAACCAAGACAAGTTAAAATCGGGCCTAAAACAATTGATTGCATATTCATCGGCTATGCAACGAACAGTAGTGCATATCGTTTCTTAGTGCACAAATTGCACATTCCCAAGATACATGAAAATGTTGTCATGGAGTCGAGGAATGCAGCGTTCTTTGAAAATGTCTTTCCGAAGAAAGACAAATACAGTGAAGAAGCTAGCACTAGTAAGCGAGTGCGTGAGACGACTCCTCAAGAGACTGAGGAACCTCGTCAAAGAAAACGAGCCAAAATGCCGACGTCTTTTGGACTAGATTTTCTAACCTACATGGTAGAAAACGATCCGAGAACTTTCTCTGAGGCAATGACAACTCCAGAAGCTCCTTTCTAGAAAAAAGCAGTGAATAGTGAGATAGATTCCATTCTTCAAAATCACACTTGAGAGCTGGTAGATCTTCCACCAGGAAGTAAACCACTCGGATGCAAGTGGATTTTCAGGAAAAAAACTAAAAGAAGATGGATCTATTGACAAGTACAAGGCCAGGTTAGTAGCCAAGGGCTACAGATAGAAAGAAGGCTTTGACTTCTTTGATACCTACTCACCAATGACTAGGATTACTTCCAAAAGGATGCTAGTAGCTGTTTTTACAGTCTATGATTTAGAAATCCATCAAATGAATGTGAAGACTGTCTTTCTTAATGGTGAGTTAGAGGAAGAGATTTATATGGAATAACCCGAAGGGTTCGTCGTTCCAGGACAAGAAAGAAAAGTGTGTAGACTTGTTAAGTCTCTGTACGGACTTAAACAAGCACCCAAGCAATGGCATTTAAAGTTTGATCAGGGAATGATGTCAAACGACTTCAGGGTCAACGAGTGTGACAAGTGTGTATACATCAAGAGCACACCAAATGCCTTTATAATAGTATGTCTCTATGTAGACGACATGCTAATCATGAGAAGTACTCGTGACATCATCTTGAGTACAAAGAGGATGTTAACACGAAATTTTGATATGAAAGACATGGGGGTTGCCAATGTTATTCTAGGAATTAAAATTTTTCGGATGGCGGATGGTCTTGTTATGTCGCAAACTCACTATATTGAATCTGTTCTCAAACGATTCAATATGTTTGAAACAAAATCAATAAAGACCCCACTTGACTTAAGTATACACTTAAGGAAAAATCGAGGCGAACCTGTAGCTCAATTAAAATACTCTCACGTAATAGGGAGTCTGATGTATATAACGAATTGTACAAGACCAGACTTAGCTTGTTCAGTAAACAAATTGAGCAGGTTTACCAGTAATCCAAGGGATGATCATTGGAAAGCTCTTAACAGAGTGATGAGGTATCTGAAATACACAATGAATCTTGGATTACATTACACGAGATATCCAGCAGTATTAGAAGGATATTGTGATGCAAATTAGATATCAGACGGTAAGGACTTGAAGTCCACCAGTGGATACTTATTCACTGTTGGTGGTGCTACTGTGTCGTGGAAATCCACGAAACAAACGTGCATAGCTCGTCTACTATGGAAGCTGAGTTCATAGCGCTGGATAAAGCTAGGGAAGAGGCTGAATGGCTTCAGAATTTCCTAGAAGATGTTCCATGCTGGCCTAAACCAATCGCTCCTATTCGCATACACTGCGATAGTCAGTCAGCTATAGGACGTGCTCAAAGCAGTATCTATAATAGTAAGTCACGACACATACGTTGGAGACATAACACCATTAAACAGTTGATCTCTAATGGCGTGATTTCCATTGATTATGTAAAATCAATGGAGAATCTTGTGGATCCGCTTACAAAAGGCTTGTCTAGAAATCAGATGTCAAGATTGACAAACGGAATGGGACTAAAGCCTATAATGCAAGAATCTTTGTAATGGTAACCCAACCTTGTTGACTGGAGATCCCAGAATCTTGGTTCAATGGGACAACTAAGTTATGAAGCTTCAGTTTAGCACTTACTCATTCCGTCACATAAAAGTGCTGTCTGCAGAAAATATTTAGGGTAAGCTAAAGCTTTCAATGATGTCCTATATCTTGATACATCAAGTGGAGTATGGCAGAATACTCTTGATAGGAATCACCTATGTAAGTGTGAAGTGGGGCGCTTCTATGAGAAGTCTGGGAGGCAAGATTTCTCTAAGACACTTTCTGAAACCATGTTGTTCATGGCCAAAACGAACACGACCATGAGAACCAAAAGGGTGTTAAAGAAAATGTTGTGTGAATATCGTTGTCTAGGTTCACAACAAAGGCTGACTGGTTCAAGACATCAAGTCACTAATTAGCCGAGTGAATCCGATGGTACATCACTATGAAAGGTTCAAAGCCAGAAGCTACATCTTCTGATGCAATATTTTCTTGTCTGATTTCTCCTTAGAGTCTGCATCTGCATTTGCATTAATTTTCATCCATGTGGAGGATTTTTGGAGAATTAAAAGTTTGGGCTTTGGCCTATTAAGGAAGGTTGCAAAACTTGGTTGAGCAACATACTTTGAGCTTAATTATGATTAGTTTCCGATAATGAAAATCAAAAACTAATAGGTCCTTAATTATGTACGTAACGAGTAGTTGATTTAAGGCTTTGGAATCACTTGATTACGATACCGGGTGAATGAGAAATTAATGCTCAAAGTGGATGGAACACAATGTTAATGGGTGGTGTGTCCTATTCGTAGGAGACCACATCACCCTTATGGAGGAATACCACATTGGACACTTTGGATGTGCCCTTGTGGCATGAGAAGTTTTGACCAGAGGGAAGATGTTGGAAAAAGTATGTTTAAATACTTTTAAACATATATAGATCATTCTGCCTTACATCGATTGATCACATCGATTGATCGATGTAATCGATTGAAGCCAGACAGAAAGCTTCAAGATCATTCTGCCTTACATCGATCGATCACATCGATCGATCGATGTCACTTCGATCGATCGATGTAATCGATCGAAGCTGGACAAAAAGTTCATAATCATTCTGACGTACATCGATCGATCACATCGATCGATCGATGTCACTTCGATCAATCGATGTTATCGATCGAAGATGGACAGCAGACAGAATCTTTCATGCTAAGCGGTTGTGATTCAAACTTGAATCAAACGGTATCCTCCGGTATGGGATAAGATCAATCGGTTTTGATCTAATGGTGACGGGAAAGGCAACTTTGATCCAACGGCTGAGATTTAAACTGACCTAACCGCCCAACCGAATGTCGTTTCCATCTAACGCTCCAGGTCTAATCCTACGAATCGGTTTTCAATCTAAAGGCTGAGATTTAAACCTTCCATAACCGCTAGGAGGTTTTAATCTGACGGCTCTAATCGATCTATGGTTATGATCCGTCGATCACGATTCCATCTGCGAAAACCGACTTTTAACCGACTCCCCTACATAAACAGGGCAAGGGGTGTGATCTAGATACACACTTTTCTCTCGGCATTCATAGAATTCGAGTTTTTGCATCACGTCTAAGAGAAGTCAGGATACTCGAAGGTTCGCAGCAGTTCAAGTTCAGCAGTGCCGCTCAACTGAACAGGTACCCGTTGTATCCTGGGAGACGGTTGCTAACGCCGGTTAGGCACAGTATACCGGAGCAATACGTCTTAAGGACAGAGTCCTCGACTCGCCCCGGGTTTGTTTTATTTTATTGTTTCCATATGCACACACCGAACGACTGCATCTTAGTACAGGATTGATTGTCTCCAACAATCTTAAGACGTATTTTGATTCAATTACTACCAATACTGTTTTTTTATTTACGCAAAGCAGCGTTCATACTGATTTGCAGTCTACTTCTACTCATTTCTTAAATATGATTCTGTTCTGATCTGTACGTTTTGATCAAACTGAACAGGAATGAAAAACGAAAGCTCAAACTTTGTTCAAGGCTTTAACGATGCTCACTCCGTGTCTGCACCTGACGGGGCAAATAATATTGCTTCCGGTGCGTCGTTCAACACGGTTCTGTTGGCACCTACCGGAGGGCCTTAGATGAATTTGGCTGCCACAGCTGCACACGTGGAGAAGCCAGAGAAGTTTGCTGGCACTTTTTTCAAGAGGTAGCAGCAAAAGATGTTGTTCTATCTCACAGCACTGGGCTTGGCCAAGATGCTGAGTGAAGATCCACCAGTGGTAGACCCTGTGAAGGATCAACATCGGAACATGCAGAACGCCTTGGGGGCTGAAGCATGGGCTTACACAAATTTCTGTTATTTAAATTTGATTCTGTGTTTCCTAGATAATACTATCTATGTCGTGTTTTGTACTTATAAAAATACAAAAGCTTTGTGGTCGGTTTTAGATAAAAAGTATCGCACAGAAGATGCTGGCACGAAAAAGCTAATAGTTGGGAAATTTCTCGACTATAAAATGCTAGATTCCAAAACTGTCATTTCGTAGGTTGAGGAAATAAAGATGTCGGTATCTGAGATGGAAGAGGAGGGCATGACGCTCAATGAATCTTTCCAAGTTGCGGCTGTGATTGAGAAGCTGCCTTTTTCGTGGAGGGAATTTAAGAGATATCTCAAGCACAAAAGAAAGGAAATGAAGATGGAGAATTTGATTGTCCGGCTTCGATTGAAGAGGACAATCGTCGTGCCGAGAGAAAGCCAACCACTCCGTCGTGTCGAGCTAAGGCTCATGTTGCTGAGGCGAAAAACAAAAAAAAAATAACACTTTGGGCGTGAACGTCAAGGGCAAAGCGATTGCAACGAAGTTCAGAGGTAAGTGTTATAACTGTGGAAAACCAAAGCACCGTAGCAGTGACTGCCGTAAGCCCAAAAAGAATCAGAATCAAAATAAATCAAAAGCGAATCTAGTCGGCGCAATGGAAGATTTGAATCTCTGCACAGTGGTGACCGAGTGCAAAGCAGTGGGGAATCCGCGTGAATGGTGGGTGGACACAGGGGCCACTCGACATGTATGTGCCAACAGGGCAATGTTCAGAGAATATGTACCCACGACGAACAATGAACAACTCTTCATGGGAAACTCTAACAGCTCGAAGATCGAAGGATCGGGCAAGGTGGTTCTAAAACTGACCTCAGGACGGGAGTTGACCCTACAGAATGTGTTGCATGTTCCTGACATCAGGAAAAACTTGGTTTCTGGCGCACTGCTAGTTAGTCATGGTTTCAAGCTTGTTTTTGAGGCAAACAAATTTACTCTTTCTAAGAATGGTTTGTATTTGGGAAAGGGGTACCTTACTGATAACATGTTTAAGTTAAATGTTATGACGATTGTACCCAAGAAAGTTGCGCCCACTGAGGCTAATAAAATTGTTTCCTCTTCTGCTTACATGCTTGAGTCTTCTTGTTTATGGCATTTTCGTTTGGGACATGTTAATTACAAGTCAATACAACGAATGATTACCTTGACTTATTGCCCAAACTGGACTTTAATAATAAAGAAAAATGCCAAATATGTGTTGAAGCAAAATTGACAAAAGCGTCATTTCTTTCAACAGAACGAAATACTAAATCATTGGATTTAATTCATACAGATTTGTGTGATTTAAAGTTTGTGCAAACAAGAGGAGGTAAAAAATACTTTGTAACTTTTATCGATGATTGCACTAGATACTGTTATGTTTATTTGCTAAGTAGCAAATATGAGACCATTGATGCTTTTAAAGATTATAAGAATGAAATTGAGAATCAACTTAGCAAACGAATTAAAACAATTCGAAGTGATAGAGGCGGGGAATATGACGCATCGTTTAATGAATTCTGTTCAGAACATGGCATTATTCATCAAACGACTGCACCATATTTACCTCAATCTAATGGTATTGTAGAGCGCAAAAACCGTACACTAAAGGAAATGATGAATGCTATGTTGATAAGTTTGGGTTTACCTCAGAACTTGTGGGGGGAAGCAATTCTCTCCGCCAACGTCATTTTAAATAGGATTCCGTCCAAGAAGACGGACAAACCCCCATATGAACTTTGGAAAGGCTATAAGCCTAGTTACAAATACTTGAAAGTGTGAGGGTGTGTGGCGAAGGTTGTTGTACCTAAACCAAGACAAGTTAAAATCGGGCCTAAAACAATTGATTGCATATTCATCGGCTATGCAACGAACAGTAGTGCATATCATTTCTTAGTGCACAAATTGCACATTCCCGAGATACATGAAAATATTGTCATGGAGTCGAGGAATGCAGCGTTCTTTGAAAATGTCTTTCCGAAGAAAGACAAAGACAGTGAAGAAGCTAGCACTAGTAAGCGAGTGCGTGAGACGACTTTTCAAGAGACTGAGGAACCTCGTCAAAGAAAACGAGCCAAAATACCGATGTCTTTTGCACCAGATTTTCTAACCTACATGGTAGAAAACGAGCCGAGAACTTTCTCTGAGGCAATGACAACTCCAGAAGCTCCTTTCTGGAAAGAAGCAGTGAATAGTGAGATAGATTCCATTCTTCAAAATCACACTTGGGAGCTGGTAGATCTTCCACCAGGAAGTAAACCACTCGGATGCAAGTGGATTTTCAGGAAAAAACTGAAAGAAGATGGATCTATTGACAAGTACAAGGCCAGGTTAGTAGCCAAGGGCTAGAGACAGAAAGAAGGTTTTGAGTTCTTTGATACCTACTCACGAGTGACTAGGATTACTTCCATAAGGATGCTAGTAGCTGTTGCTGCAGTCTATGATTTAGAAATCCATCAAATGAATGTGAAGACTGCCTTTCTTAATGGTGAGTTAGAGGAAGAGATTTATATAGAACAACCCGAAGGGTTCGTCGTTCCAGGACAAGAAAAGAAAGTGTGTAGACTTGTTAATTCTCTGTACGGACTTAAACAAGCACCCAAGCAATGGCATTTAAAGTTTGATCAGGTAATAATGTCAAATGACTTCAGGATCAACGAGTGTGACAAGTGTGTATACATCAAGAGCACACCAAATGCCTTTATAATAATATGTCTCTATGTAGACGACATGCTAATCATGGGAAGTACTCGTGACATCATCTTGAGTACAAAGAAGATGTTAACACGACATTTTGACATAAAAGACATGGGGGTTGCCAATGTTATTCTAGGAATTAAAATTTCTCGGATGACGGATGGTCTTGTTATGTCGCAAACTCACTATATTGAATCTGTTCTCAAATGATTCAATATGTTTGAAACAAAACCAATAAAGACCCCACTTGACTTAAGTATACACTTAAGAAAAAATCGAGGCAAACCTGTAGCTCAATTAAAATACTCTCAGGTAATCGGGAGTCTGATGTACATAACGAATTGTACAAGACCAGACTTAGCTTGTTCAGTAAACAAATTGAGCAGGTTTACCAGTAATCCAAGTGATGATCATTAGAAAGCTCTTAACAGAGTGATGAGGTATCTGAAATACACAATGAATCTTGGATTACATTACACGAGATATCCAGCAGTATTAGAAGGATATTGCGATGCAAATTGGATATCAAATAGTAAGGACTCGAAGTCCACCAGTGGATACTTATTCACTGTTGGTGGTGCTGCTGTGTCGTGGAAATCCACGAAACAAACGTGCATAGCTCGTCTACTATGGAAGCTAAGTTCATAGCGCTTGATAAAGCTAGGGAAGAGGCTGAATGGCTTCAGAATTTCCTAGAAGATGTTTCATGCTGGCCTAAACCAATCGCTCCTATTCGCATACACTGTGATAGTCAGTCAGCTATAGGACGTGCTCAAAGCAGTATCTACAATAGTAAGTCACGACACATACGTTGGAGACATAACACCATTAAACAGTTGATCTCTAATGGCGTGATTTCCATTGATTATGTAAAATCAATGGAGAATCTTGTGGATCCGCTTACAAAAGGCTTGCCTAGAAATCAGATGTCAAGATTGACAAACGGAATGGGACTAAAGCCTATAATGCAAGAATCTTTGTAATGGTAACCCAACCTTGTTGACTGGAGATCCCAGAATCTTGGTTCAATGGGACAACTAAGTTATGAAGCTTCAGTTTAGCACTTACTCATTCCGTCACATAAAAGTGTTGTCTGCAGAAAATATTTAGGGTAAGCTAAAGCTTTCAATGATGTCCTATATCTTGATACATCAAGTGGAGTATGGCAGAATACTCTTGATAGGAATCACCTATGTAAGTGTGAAGTGGGGCCGCTTCTATGAGAAGTCTGGGAGGCAAGATTTCTCTAAAACACTTTCTGAAACCAGGTTGTTCATGGCCAAAACAAACACAACCATGAGAACCAAAAGGGTGTTAAAGAAAATGTTGTGTGAGTATCGTTGTCTAGGTTCACAACAAAGGCTGACTGGTTCAAGACATCAAGTCACTAATTAGCCGAGTGAATCCGATGGTACATCTCTATAAAAGGTTCAAAGCAAGAAGCTACCTCTTCTGATGCAATATTTTCTTGTCTGACTTCTCCTTAGAGTCTGCATCTGCATTTGCATTAATTTCCATTCATGTGGGGGATTGTTGGAGAATTAAAAGTTTGGCCTTTGGCCCATTAAGGAAGGTTGCAAAACTTGGTTGAGCAACATATTTTGAGCTTAGTTATGGTTAGTTTCCGATAATGAAAATTGAAAATTAATAGGTCCTTAATTATCTACGTAACGAGTAGTTAATTTTAGGCTTTGGAATCACTCAATTACGATACCGGGTGAATGAGAAATCAATGCTCAAAGTGGACGGAAAACAGTATTAATGGGTGGTGTGTCCAATTCTTCGGAGGCCACATCACCCTTATAGAGGAATACCACATTGGACACTTTGAATGTGCCCTTGGGGCATGAGAAGTTTTGACCGGAGGGAAGATGTTGGAAAAAGTATGTTTAAATACTTTTAAACATATATAGATCATTCTGCCTTACATCAATCGATCGATGTCACTTTGATCGATCGATGTAATCGATCGAAGCCGGACAGAGAGCTTCAAGATCATTCTGCCTTACATCGATCGATCACATCGATCGATCGATGTCACTTCGATCGATCGAAGCTGGACAGAAAGTTCATAATCATTCTGACGTACATCGATCGATCACTTCGATCGATCGATGTAATCGATCGAAGCTGGACAACGGACAGAATCTTTCATGCTAGGCGGTTGTGATTCAAACTTGAATCAAATGGTATCCTCCGGTATGGGATAAGATCAATCGGTTTTGATCTAATGGTGACGGGAAAGGCAGCTTTGATCCAATGGCTGAGATTTAAACTGACCTAACCGCCCAACCGAATGTGATTTCCATCTAACGCTCCAGGTTTAATCCTACGAATCGGTTTTCAATCTAAAGGCTGAGATTTAAACCTTCCATAACCGCTAGGAGGTTTTAATCTGACAGATCTAATCGATCTATGGTTATGATCCGACGGTCACGATTCAATCTGCGAAAACCGACTTTTAACCGACTCCCCTATATAAACAGGGCAAGGGGTGTGATCTAGACACACACTTTGCTCTCGGCATTCATAGCATACAGCATTCATAGCATTCGAGTTTTTGCATCACGTCCAAGAGAAGTCAGGACACTCGAAGGTTCGCAGCAGTTCAAGTTCAGTAGTGCCGCTCAACTGAACAGGTACCCATTGTATCCTGGGAGACGGTTGCTAATGCCGGTTAGGCACAGTATACCGGAGTAATACGTCTTAAGGATAGAGTCCTCGACTCGCCCCAGGTTTGCTTTATTTTATTGTTTCCATATACACACACCGAACGACTACGTCTTAGTACATGATTGATTGTCTCCAACACAATCTAGATTGATAGACTCCTTCTTGGCAAGTTTGATGGACTCCTTCTTCGCTGGCTTGATGCCTTTGCAACTGCCTTGTCATTTAAAAGCAATCCTTGATGTTGTCTCTGACTCCTTCTTGGTTGGGTTGCAACTACCATGTCACTGTCAACCAATCCTTGATGTTGTCTTGTACTCTTTCTTGGCTGGGTTGCCATTTCATTTGCTTGGACTATATTAGACTGAGCTGACTCTATTATACTGACCTGACTCAGTGATACTGACCTATCTCCTTCTAACCTATTGTTTTTCCTCACCTATACATAACCACATTTTAGTAAGTCTAATTTGCACTAATAGGCAAATGATATACGATAAAAGTTACTTACAATGGGTGGTTGAAATGTAGTATTATCAACTGGTGGCGGCTGGACAATGCTAGTCTGTATTTCCTGGTAACCGATTGGTGTTAGTTGGACAATGCATGAACTCATATCCTGCACATTTATCAGTAAAACGACATGTTAAAGACACAATGTAGACAAAAAAACTTAATGATGTTGAATACAACCTGATTTGCTGCTTGTGATATTGACCCATATGAGTAGCTTCTATTGTTAAGGCCATGTTTTTTACATTTTTTGCACCTGAGTGTCAATCCCTTCCTTGTAGATGTACTTGCTCGCCAGGACTCGTCTAGCTTTCTTCTTCTCAACTTCTTAGGCCTTCATGTCTGTTTCCTAACAACTGGTGGCAAGATCTCTCCTTGGCGTATCTCCTTCAAATAGTCAATGGATGTCACAGGATACACACTAAAGGAGTATGCTGAGATGTAGTTATCTCTCTTGTACACCTAATCAACATAGTTATTTGCTTCCCCTCTATTGAAATTTATAGCAGACATGGCATGCTGACATGTGATGCCAAGTATCTCAAACTTCCTACAGGTGCAAGTCTTCAGTTGGAAGTCCACTACGTAATGCTTCACTTTCCAAGTGTCTCCCTCTTCCTACTATCTCCTCTCTCTTCTTCCCTCTTTTTTTTCTTAAAAGGAGTTAGTTGTTGTTGGGGTTTGGTGTAGATTTTTTTTCTTAACCATTTGGAAGGTGGGAGGAGCAGGGGAATATATGCTGGGAGGCTACCAAGAAAATCTCAACAACCTAACGACTACCTTTATCTTCTACTTTCTTGTCGTGAACAACTTCCCTCACTTTCTTTTTTTATTCCATTATCATAAAATAGGGGAAAAATAAAAAAAGAAGAGCATAACATTTCTACGCCGTTACAAAAAGCTTCGTCCTTGAAACTTACATACCTTATTCTCGCTTTTGTTCTTCTAGCTCCTAAGTGGCTTCTCATTTTGTATGGTTACTATACTGGATTTTGACATGTGGAATAACTCTTATTCTCAATGCCTGGTTTTTCTTAACCACGATGTGTATGGGTAGTTTTTCGTAGGTTGCATCGATTGTAACTCTTAGTGGTCGAGCTTCTAGAACGTGACATGGGTCGCGAACATATCACCGAAGTTGGGACACATGAAAAACGTTGTGCCCTTGAGAGAACGCTGGAGGTATCACTAAACGATACCTATGTTTCCAATTTTCTCAAGTATTTCATATTGTCCAATGTACCACAGACTTAACTTTCCTTTCTCTCCAAACCTCATGACTCCTTTCATTGAGGTAACCTTAAGATATACTTTTTCACCTGTATTGAACTCCAAGGGTTGTCTTTTAGAATCCATTTGTAGCACCCCGCCTAGGATTGTAGAGAAAAAGGGGGTTTGAGTGAATAAAAAATACATGATTTAAATAACGTGTTACAAAGAAATGCATGACATATTTTATGACATGACACGTTTTTGCATAAAACTTGCCTTATATAGTTCATATATAATGTTGTCGTACTAACGAGCCATGAAGCTTTAAAGATTACATCAAATGGCAAGCATTTGTTGTGTTTGAACTATTTTCAGGTGCCATCATTAATGAGCTAAACTAGTTCATTAAGTGAAGTACTTAGTTAAATAAACTAAGTAGTTAATTAAAGGAAGCTATATTTGGAAAAGGCACAAAGGAAACAAATTGAAGAATGGAAAGTCTTCTTCTCCCTCATACTACACGTTTTTAACATATATTTTTATATATATTCAGATTTTTTTAAAGGCGCATATACATATATTCCAACGTACTACCGACACGTTATATATCTTACATACGTATGTTAACGTCACACCACTATATTCAACTTATATTTATGAGTATATTCAGGTCTTATATCATATGATATAAGTCATGGTGATGACAAATTTATTACGACACGTTAAAAGGTTCTAAACCAAAAATTGTCGTATCGAATGAATCCGAAACTTCGCCAACGTGTCACGTACTTGCCATATATAGATGGCCAGCCCATACACTTCAAAAGTGGCCACAAATTTCGTGGCTTACATGGTATATACAGCCAGAAAATTATTCCATGTTGACACACATAAATCACCCTCAATTAAGGACAAACTGTGGAGATTTCAAATTCAACATTTTTGTCACATGTAGGCGCCACTTTAATCAGCCATGAGAGCTGAATATTAAAGTTTAATTTATGTATATTATGTATAACATAATATATATAACATGTGCAAAAAGTTGGAATTTAATCGGAGAAAAATTGGGTAATCAACAAACATCGAAAATTCGGTATTCTACGAACATGACACATGGAACATTTTTTGCATGACATATAACATGTATCTAGACACTTTTTACATGCTCTATACATTCTAAAATGTTCTAGAAAAATCAATTAAGGGCTGATTGGAATATACCATATGTGTATAATTATATATGCACTATTTTACAAAGTTTGCAAAAATAAAATTCAGCACATATAAATTCATCATACACGCCTAGCTCAGCCTTGTTGGAGCATATGTGGAGCTTTGTTGGCATCTTGATTGGCCAAGAGTGAAGCATACAATGTTGGTGACATAAAGAAAGAAGCTACATAAGGTAACATTTCAAACTTTGTCACATTTGTGACACATGCTGAAACTTTCAGCATGTGCAATATGGCTGGCCGATTTTTGCTACTAAATTATGCCATATTTATCACTTTGAATTATGTTGATTAATTGAAATATATTATGGCAATGTTTTAAATTTATTATGGAAATAATCAAGTGATCTTTTCAAATATCACACATGCTGAAAATTTCAGCATGTGTCTAATGTACTTGTCCGATTTTATGGCCATCTTGGTGACTAATTTTTATTCCAAAATTAGTAAAAATGTTAGGTACTAAATGATGATTGATTTCTTCTTTATTTTCAAGGAATTAATCAAATGCAAACTTGGCAACAATTTGATAAAGTGTGAATGTTACACATGCTGAAATTTCAGCATTTGAAGAAGCATAATGGCCGATTTTCATGATGGTAGATTAGAGATATTTGTCTTGCTAATTATGTGGAATGATTATATGATTTATGGCAGCAATTTTATGGCTAACTGGCACATGTTTTTAAGGATTATTTTTAGATTTATCTAGTCATCAAATGATGACAACTTCCATCCAATCAATGAGTGCCAAGTAAGCAAGAGCTTAATGAACATCCAATGAGGAGTTGCCACGTAAGAAAGGAAATGTCATAATGATGCAATATACTCTTCCAAGGACTTAGAAGATAATTTTCAAGAGGAAGAGAAGGCTATAGGGGACGGCCACCTTGGATAAAAAGGAAAGAAGAGAGCAAACAAAATACAAGACAAGGCTTGCAATTTGAAGTGCTCAAAAACGTTTTATACTTCTTTCTTTCTATACTTCTTTCCTTCTTCTCTATAAAAGCCTATTGTATTCATATTCATACATCTTGAATAGCTTCTTACATACCACCATATACTCTTTAATTTTGTAAAAGATTGATCAAGGTGTGATCAATCTTGCACTCACAAGGTGGTGGTGTTCGTGATCATTGTAGTCACATACAAGGTTTGTAAAGGGTTGGAGTTGGTGTGGAACTCCATTAACCTAGTGTGGTGAGGTGTTATTTGTGTTTTGTGATTAGTGCTAATAGAAACTGTTTTCAGAAGTTGGGTTTTTGGTTTAAAACAATTTTAAAAACCACATTTTCTGCACCCACTATTCAACCCCCCTTCTAGTGGTGCCTTACCGATCCTACAAGTGGTATCAGAGTGCAGGAACACTCACAACAAAAGGATCCAACGATCTAAGTAAGATGGCAACCACAAACATCAAAACCGAGCAAGAAGGTATGTCCAGTCAAAGGCCTCCTCTCTTTGACGGTGAGTCTTTCATTCAATGGAAGTTAAGAATGAAACTTTTTCTTATGGCTATTGATATTGATCTATGGTCCATTATAGAAGATGGTCCATTTGTCCCTTCAAAGTTATCCACTGTAAATGGAGTCACACTAGAGGTTGTTAAGCCTAAACAAGAGTATACCAGTGATGATAAAAAGAGATTGAGCATGAATGCTAGGGCCATGCAATTACTTCTAAATGGACTAAGTAAAAGTGAATCTAGTAATGTTTCAAATTGTTCTAGTGCTCAACAAATGTGGAGAATACTTGAAATGAAACATGAAGGCACTAGTCAAGTAAAAGAGTCCAAAATCAACATGCTTATGTCCACACTCGAGTCATTTAAATTATTTCCAAATGAATCTATTGTTGATATGGATCTACGCTTGAATAACATTTACAATTCTCTTGAGTCTCTTGGCAAAGCCTTCTCTATGCAGGAAAAAGGTTCAAAAGGTGTTACGAAGCCTTCCAACCGAGTGGGACCCTAAAGTAACGGCCATAGAAGAAAGCAAAGAAACTAAATCAATTAAGATGGAGGAACTAATTGGATCACTTAAGGTATATGAGAACAAACTCACCATAAGAAAATTGGAATCATCATCAAAACAAGGTAAGACTATTGCATTTAAATCAAATGAATACGTCTCTACTTCTTCCGATCACGTAGATGATAGTGATTCTGAACCAGACAATGATGACTTGATTTTATTGGCTAAAGGCTTGAGAAAATTTATGAGAAGATCATTTAAAACAAATCTAAGGGTACTTCCACTAAAAGAAATAAGAATAAGACAAATGACAAGGATGTTAAATGTTATGAATGCGGTAAACTTGGACATCTATCATATGATTGCCCTAATAAGGACAAGCATGCAAACAAACAGCCTGACAAGGATCGGACCAAAAATAGACTCGTCTCAGAACTTAAGCAAAGGAAAAGAGTTCTCAAGGCCTCCATTTGGAGTGACACGTCTGATTCCGAGACAGATACAGAAGAGGAGACTGCACAAGTATGCTTTGTATCCAAAGCATCAAACGAGGTATCTTCTGACTCTGATTCTGACTCTGGGCCTTCTTATGATGATCTTTTCAGTCAGTACTTAGAATTGCATAAGTTTACTAAGACTCTCGCGAAAGAAAAAGAAGCGATTAATTGAAGACAAGAAGTTGTTAGAATCTTCTAACATGAATCTTGTCGCTAAATTAAACGATTCAAAAGAAGGGTCGTCATGCATCATTAATGCATTAAAGACAGAGATCTCAGCATTGACCACTCATAATAATGAAATGAAATCCGAGATTTTAAATTTGAAATCAAGGAATACGGAATTAGAGAAAATGATGAAACAGTTTGATACGGGATCCAACATGCTAGACCGCATTATTTTATCACAAAAACATGACATTGATAAAACCAGATTAGGATACATTGAGACAAATGATGTATCAATTAAACCAACCAAATTCGTCTTGTCTAAGAAAGTAGACACACCCAAAGCAAACATGGCGTCTAAGATGACGCAAAGACCCCCTCTCCCCACATCTCGTTATACTTCTTCTTCATATCATGCAAAATATAATTATGTGCCATATAGATATGAGAAGAAACAAGTGATGCATACACAACATTCATTTCATCCATCTAGATCAAACACTATGCACACCAACATGAGGACATATCAAAAACGTACTCCATATAATGCGTATAAAGGAGTTATTGACCAAAGGCCTAAAGTCCACTCACCTCATGTCTACTATATTGCTCCTTCATCTACATTCTTACCATTTGCTAGACCGAGAAGGACCACCCAAGTATGGGTACCAAAAGGTACTTTTACTAAGAGGTGAATAACTAACTCGTAAGGACCCAAAACTAAAAGGCTACCTAAATCACTCTCGTGCATTGCAGGGAACCCATACATTAAAAGACACATCTATCAATTGGTTCCTTGACAGTGGTTGCTCGAGTCACATGACGGGTGACCCGAGCTTGTTCACAAAGTTGAAGAAGGTCACAAAAGGCGGATCCGTGACCTTTGGAGACAACAATGAAGGCAAGATCATCGGAAAAGGTACAATTGGAAGCCCAAGCACTCTTCAAATCTCCAACGTCTTTTTGGTAAGCAACTTATCTTATAATCTTCTTAGCATTTCACAATTTATTGATAATGGTTTTGATGTGTGTTTTACTCATTCATATTGCAATATAATAAATAAAAATGAAGAAACAGTTTTAAAAGGAAAACAGGAAGGAAACATCTTTATGCTTTATTTGGATGATATGTTAGACGCTAAGGTCAAGTGTTTCATGTCAAATGAACCTAACGTAAATTTGTGGCATAGACGTTCAGGACATATTGGCATTTCTAAACTTGAAAAACTCCAACGAAAGAACCTAACGAGGATTGCCTACACTTGATTTAGACAACTTTCAGTTGTGTGAATCTTGCATAAAAGGCAAACAAACACGCGAGTCACTTAAACCTGAAAATGAAATAAGCACGACTAGAGTTTTAGAATTATTACACATTGATTTGTTTGGTCCTAGTCGCACTACGAGTCTCGGTGGACGTCATTATGCTTGTGTGATTGTTGATGATTTTTCTCGTTATACTTGGACTTTGTTTCTTGCACATAAGGATGATAGTGCCATTGAGATTGCAAAACTAATAAAACAACTTGAAAATCAATATGGCTTCAATGTGAAAAGGATTAGAAGCGATAGAGGCGGTGAATTTAAAAACAAGGACATGATTGCATTTTGCGAAGAAAAAGGAATTAAACACGAGTTTTCACCACCTAGAACTCCACAATTAAATGGAGTAGTAGAAAGAAAGAATAGGACATTACAAGAAATTGCTAGAACAATGTTGTGTGAAAACAAATTGCCTAGATTTTTGTGGGGAGAAGCCGTAAATTATGCATGCTACATAGTTAATCATTTGTCTATTAGAAAGAAAATAAATAAGACGCCTTGTGAGATATTAAACGATCGCATGCCTAAAATTGATTACTTTCGTGTGTTTTGTTGCAAATGCGTTGTGTTAAATACGAAAGATAATTTAGATAAGTTTGAATCTAAATCAATTGAATGCATCTTTGTTGGATATTCTGTGAATTCAAAAGCATATAGATGTTATGATCTCATCACTAGGCAAATTCTAGAATCCATTCATGTGAAATTTACTGAATTTGGTGAGATTGATAAAGATAAAGAATATGACGATGATTTTGAATTAAAACCCGTGTTGAATGATGATGATGGAACGCATGATATGCATGATACACTAGAAATGCATGATCACTTAGAAATGTATGAGAACGTAGAAAATAATCAACCAAGATGGCATAGAGATCACCCACACGATCTTATTATAGGCGATATAACTCATGGTGTGCGACCACATAGAAGAATAAATGCGGATGAAATAAATCAATTTCATGCCATGATATTCGAAATTGAACCAAAAAATGTGCATGATGCTTTGAGTGATTCTTCTTGGATTGATGCTATGTATGATGAACTTAATCAATTTGTTAGAAATGACGTATGGGATTTAGTGCCACGACCACAAGATAAGACTATAATAGGCACAAAATGGGTGTTTAGAAATAAAATGAATGAAGATGGAAAAGTTGTTAGAAACAAAGCTAGACTTGTAGCATAAGGATATAATCAAGAAGAAGTTATTGATTATGATGAAACATTTGCACCCGTAGCACGTTTAGAAGCCATACGACTTTTACTTTCTATTGCTTGCATGAAAGATTTTAAACTCTATCAAATGGACGTGAAAAGTGCATTCTTAAATGGATTTATACAAAAAGAGGTATACGTGAAACAACCACTCGGTTTTGAAGATTTGAAACATCCCGATCACATGTACAAACTAAAAAAGGCATTATACGGTCTAAAGCAAGCACCTAGAGCATGGTATGATCGTTTTGCTACTTTCCTTTTAGAAAATGGTTTTAAAAGAGGCACTATAGATAGTACTTTATTTTTGAAACAAGATAAATCGGATTTACTCATTATTCAAATTTATGTTGATGACATCATTTTCGGCTCCACCTATCATAAACTTGTTGAAGATTTCGAAATTTGCATGAAATCGGAATTTGAAATGTCTATGGTTGGTGAATTCAATTACTTTCTTGGCTTGCAAATTAAACAAACGAGTAAAGGTATACATATAAGCCAAGTTAAGTATATAAATGATATGATTAAAAAGTTCAATTTTGAGAATTTAAAACCGTCTCCCACCCCTATGAGTGTCACAGCTAAATTAGATAAAGATGAACATGGTAAGGATTTTGATAATGCCTTATATAGATCTATGATTGGGTTTGCTATATCTTACTGCTAGTCGGCCTGATATCATGTTCAGTTTATGTATGTGTGCACGTTTTCAAAGTCAACCTAAGGTGTCTCACTATAACGCCGTGAAAAGAAAATTTCGATATATTAAGCACACACCCACCTTAGGCATTTGGTATGATAAAGATTGTGAATTTAACTTGCATGCCTATACTGATGCTGATTATGGTGGATGTAAAATAGATAGGAAAAGCACGAGTGGCACTTGTCAATTTATAGGAAACTCACTTATTTCATGGTTTTCCAAAAAGCAAGTAGCGTAGCTTTATCCACTGCTGAAGCTGAGTACATGGCACTTAGTCTTTGTTGTACACAATTACTATGACTAAAACAACAACTTTCTGACTTTGGAATTACGGTAAATAAGATTCCTATATATTGTGATAGTCTGAGTGCCATCAACTCATCTAAGAACCACGTTCTACATTCTAAGGCCAGGCATATAGAAGTGCTATCACTTTCTTCGTGATCACGTAAATAATGGTGATATTGTCATAGATCACGTACGCACTGAGGCACAAGTAGCTGATATTTTCACTAAAGCATTAAATCAAGCCACGTATGAAAATCTTCGTTTTAAACTAGGCATGATTTATGCTAATTTGATTTGATTGTCTTTCCATATTTACATGCATTTTTGATTGAATTTCCAAAATAAAGAGGGAGAGAATGCATGATTTAAGGGGGAGAGAGAGATTGATTGCACAAATCAAGGGGGAAAAAATTCGAAATTTCAAATTCAAAATTTGAATTTGTGCATGATTGGAGGGGAGCGATAAAATTTAAATCATGACCATAGGTTATTTTGTAAATCATCAAAAGGGGGAGATTGTAGAGAAAAAGGGGGTTTGAATGATTACAAAATACATGATTTAAATAACGTGTTACAAAGAAATGCATGGCATATTTTATGACATGACACGTTTTTGCATAAAACTTGCCTTATATAGTTCATATATAATATAGTCGTACTAACGAGCTATGAATCTTTAAAGATTACATCAAATGTCAAGCATTTGTTGTGTTTGAATTATTTTCAGGTGCCATCATTAATGAGCTAAACTAGTTCATTAAGTGAAGTACTTAGTTAAATAAACTAAGTAGTTCATTAAAGGAAGCTATATTTATAAAAGGCACAAAGGCAACAAATTGAAGAATAGAAAGTCTTCTTCTCCCTCATACTACACGTTTTTAACATATATTTTTATATATATTCAGATTTTTTTAAAGGCGCATATACATATATTCCAACGTACTACCGACACGTTATATATCTTACATACGTATGTTAACATCACACCACTATATTCAACTCATATTTATGAGTATATTCAGGTCTTATATCATATGATATAAGTCATGGTGATGACAAATTTATTACGACATGTTAAAAGGTTCTAAACCAAAAATGGTCGTATCGGGTGAATACCGAAACTTCGCCAACGTGTCACGTACTTGCCATATATAGATGGCCAGCCCCTACACTTCAAAAGTGGCCACAAATTTCGTGGATTACATGGTATATACAGCCACAAAATCATTCCATGTTGGCACACACAAATCACCCTCAATTAAGGCCAAACTGTGGAGATTTCAAATTCAACATTTTTGTCACATGTAGGCACCACTTTAATCAGCCATGAGAGCTGAATATTAAAGTTTAATTTATGTCTATTATGTATAACATAATATATATAACATGTGCAAAAATTTGGAATTTAATCGGAGAAAAATCAGATAAACGACAAACGTCGAAAATTCGGTTTCTACGAACACGACACATGGAACATTTTTGGCATGACATATAACATGTATCTAGACAGTTTTTACAAACTCTATATATTCTAAAGTGTTCTAGAAAAATCAATTAAGGGCTTATTGGAATATACCATATGCGTATAATTATATATGCACTATTTTACAAAGTTTGCAAAAATAAAATTCAGCACATGTACATTCATAATGCACGCCTAGCTCAGCCTTGTTGGAGCATATGTGGAGCTTTGTTGGCATCTTGATTGGCCATGAATGAAGCGCACAATGTTGGTGACATAAAGAAAGGAGCTATACAAGGTTACATTTCAAACTTTGTCACATTTGTGACACGTGCTGAAAATTTCAGCATGTGTAATATGACTGGCCGATTTTTGCTACTAAATTATTATACCATATTTACCACTTTGAATTATGTGGATTAATTGAAAGATAGTATGACAATGTTTTAAATTTATTATGAAAATAATCAAGTGATATTTTCAAATATCACACATGCTGAAAATTTCAGCATGTGTGTAATGTACTTGGCCGATTTTATGGCCCTCTTGGTGACTAATTTTTATTCCAAAATTAGTAGAAATGTTATGTACTAAATGATGATTGATTTCTTCTTTAGTTTCAAGGAATTAATCAAATGCAAACTTGGAAATAATTTGAATAAAGTGTGAATGTTACACATGCTGAAATTTCAGCATGTGAAGAGGCATAATGGCCGATTTTCATGATGGTAGATTCGAGATATTTGTCTTGCTAATTATGTGGAATGATTATATGATTTATGACAACGCTTTTATGGCTAATTGGCACATGTTTTTAAGGATTATTTTCAGATTTATCTAGTCATCAAATGATGACAACTTCCATCTATTCAATGAGTGACAAGTAATCAAGAGCTTAATGAACATCCAATGAGGAGTTGCCAAGTAAGCAAGGAAATGTCACAATGATGCAATATACTCTTCCAAGGACTTAGAAGATAATTTTCAAGAGGAAGATAAGGCTATAGGGTCGGCCACCTTGGATAAAAAGGAAAGAAGAGAGCAAACAAAATGCAAGACAAGGCTTGCAATTTGAAGTGCTCAAAAACGTTTTATACTTCTTTCTTTCTATACTTCTTTCTTTCTTCTCTCTAAAAGCCTATCGTATTCACACATCTTGAATAGGCTTCTTACATACCACCATATACTCTTTATTGTTGTAAAGATTAATCAAGGTGTGATCAATCTTGCACTCGCAAGGTGGTGGTGTTCGTGATCATTGTAGTCACAAACAAGATTTGTAAAGGGTTGGAGTTGGTGTGTAACTCCATCAACCCTGTGTGGTAAGGTGTTATTTGTGTTTTTTGATTAGTGCTAACCGAGGAAGGTGTCCTCGAAGACTAGAGTAGGTTGTTTTAACCGAACTAGCATAAAATTCCTTGTGTTCTTTACTTTCAGTACTTACTTTCAGTTTCCAGCACAGTGCATCATTTTCATCATATTATTAAAAATAGTAAACGAATTTTAAAAATCACGAAACTTTTAGGAAACATAGCCACACGTCTTAAGGTTCTTTTCGCGTAAGTTTCAACCCTTTTGGGCAAGTATAAGTCATCCAAACGTCTAAAGTTCTGAGACTAGTGCAGTCTGATTTTTAGGCTTGCAAAGGTTAAGACTTTGAACGTATTTGACTAACTTACCAAAAGCATTTTTCAAAACTGTTTAGACCCAATTAAATAAACCTATTAAGAGGTTAGTCATTAAATTTTCAGAGCATTTGGAGTTACGATTTAATTGGAATAAAATTTCCAAATCAGACTACTGTTTCTGGTAGATTTACGCAATCTGACCACCAACGATTTTTAAAGTGGTTAGAGGTTGAATTGTAATCTGAAATTTTTAGGAGATACGCAGAACATCTGAGACTAAGATCTCTCCAAATTTCAGGATTTTTGAAGACCTGCAACCTAGTTTTCAAAACGTTTCAAAACAGGTCCTGAAAACAGAAACTGTTTTCAAAAGTTAGGTTTTTGATTTAAAACAATTTTAAAAACCACATTTTCCGCACCCACTATTCAACCCTTCTTCTAGTGGTGCCTTGCAGATCCTACAAGGACTAATGTATCCGCACGGTGTACCCGCCGTACTCTACTATGAGAAGTACAAGGCGTCGATAACATCTATATGCACATGGTCATGATCATGTATCGAATAGCAGAAGCATACAAGATAAAAACATAAGCGACATGCATACATCATCACTATTTCTGGGTACAATATCATCAGTACATCGATATATAAATACATGTCTGAAATCAAAAAATACAAAAGCTAAGTCAGCTAGGCCCATTAGATTGCTCACGGATAACCTACTACCTTGGCCCGTTATCTATGTAGTCGAACTCTGATCCTTAGGCTCTGCAAGATGTAAAATAAAGGGTAAGCGATAATGAATTGCTCAGCAATTGCCTCCGTCTGGGTTCGTCATGTGTATCATGCATGGGAGAGAGATAATAATACAAATACCATAAGGTAATGAACATACATGTCTCCAATTATGAATAGAATGACAAGTAAAGGAGTTAATTTAAGACATTATATAAGCATATAAAGTACAACAAATAAAGTCACAGAATAACTTACATCGTTTATATACTCCTTCATTAGTTAAATTATTTCTTATGTTTTAACCCTTATCTTCTGTTAAAACCCATCGAATATATTCGTGTCGAGAATTGCTTCCTATAAGTTTATCTCAAGTCTACCCCTGGTATACAAAGGTAGGCAATAAAGTGGCTCGGAGGATATGCATATGCACCATCAAACAGTTACATGAATCTTATTGTAGGCATTTCAAAACATAACATATCCGTAACTTCTAAGACTGTGTCAAATACATAGCTATAACCCTTTTCTCATACAAACGATGCCCACGACAGGCCGATTGATTCCCATATAATCATATGTGACAACACGGTGGGTAACTATATGCCCATGACACCAACCTCTCTTAGGTTCCATTGTCATGATGGCCACCGGTAATTGTAACATACTGTGTGCCACTGACCTTGTTGTTGGCACGGTGGTTGTGGCTGATGGTGGAATTGAGATCGTCCACCTGGCCTCCTCTAAAATTTTGTCCACTACCCGGACCGATCATCAACAACCTCGTGAGGCCTTTTGCCTCTGGCTTCCTAGTCTCTCCAAGCAATGTCCCACTCCACTATATAGCAAGTAGCTCACTGGAATTTCCAAGATTTGCGTTGATAATCCATGTCATGATCCGCGAATTAAGGCCACACTCAAACTTAATCATCTTGAGTCTCTCATCTTCCATCACAGACGGAATGTAGCAGCCCAATGCAGTAAACCGATTGTCATACTCTGAAATAGTAACGTCAGCATCTTGCCTTAGATCCTCGAACTCTACGATCTTCTGAATCGTGACTGACAGGGGAATGTAGAATTTCCAGAACTAACCCAAGAATCTGTTCCACAAAACTCGCTTGGACAATGGCTGGATATTCGTCTTCCACCATTGATTGGCCTTTCCAATCGGAAACATTCTGATGATCTGAGCCCTAATTTCATCCGGAACCTGTAGCAAGTCAAAACACTTCTCCACCTCTTTGAGCCATTTCTCGGCCTCATCTGGATCCACCCCTCCCTTGAAATTAGGTACGCGGGACCTCTTTAGCTGCCCAAAAAAGAATCGGGTGCTCATCTGCTGCTGTGGTTGTGGGGGTGGTGGGGCCGGTGCAGCCTGTGTATTTTCGACCACCTGACGAAGCTGAATCAGGGCGTCAGGAACTGCCTGTGGTACACCTCCTGGGCCATGTGCCTGTGGAGGTGGGATATGCTCTAGTGGTGGCGGTACCACATCCGCGGCTGGTGGTACTTAGGGCAGAGGAGGCAACTGCGCCAATCTATTAGATCGTGATCTACCTCGGGGTCGTGATGCCATCCTATCGTACAGCCATTTCACACAATTAGTCCACATGTAATTGTAAATAATATTTCACATTAATTAATTTATTTTCCAATTCTAAAAGGAATAATCTAAGTGTTTTATCAGTTACTGAGTAAGGTAAGGTTATTTTTATCATCTTTAGTGAGCCATTTCTAAGGTATCTATTCGAAGGCTGGTGCACTCAGTCTAATGTTGTAACTTAGACTATAAGATTATAGCCTAATTACATGTCGTTGTTTATCTTATGTTGCCCGCCGTGGATCTAGAGACTACGCTCTAATGCCAACTGTAGCGCCCGGTCCGGGACTAGGATCTTGGGATGGTGCACCCGTCATGCTTTGCTATGACAAGTACAAGGCATCGATAACATCTATATGCACATCGCTATAATCATGTATCAAATAGCAGAAGCATCGTAAAATAGACAAGATAAAAACATAAACAACATGCATGCATCATCACTATTTTTGGGTACAATGTCATCAGTACATCATCATATAAATACATGTCTAAAATCACAAAATACAAAAGTTGAGTCAGCTAGGCCCACTAGACGGCTCGCAGATAAACTAATACCTCAGCTCGTTATCTATGTAGTCCAACTCTAGGTCCTGAGGCTCTGCAAGATATAAAATAAGAGGTGATCAATTATGAATTGCTCAGCATATATCTCCGCCTGGGTTCATCATGTGGATAATACATGGGAGAGAAAAAGACAAATACCCTAAAGTAATGAACATACACGTCTCCAATTATGAATAGAATTACAAGTAAAGTAGTTAATTCAGGACATTATAAAGCATATAAAGTACATGAAATAAAGTCACAGAATAACTTACATCGTTTCTATACTCCTTGATTGGTTTAATCATTTCCCATGTTTTAACCCTTATCCTCTCTTAAAACCCATCGAATATATTCGTGTCGAGAATCGCTTCCTATAAGTGTATCTCAAGTCTACCCCTGTTCTACATAGGAAGGCAATAAAGTGGCTCGGAGGATATGCATATGCACCATCAAACGGTAACATGAATCTTGTCGCAGGCATTTCAAAACATAACACATCTATAACTTCTAAGATTGTGTCAAATACATAGCTATAACACTTTTCTTATACAAACGATGCCCACGACAGACTGATTGGTTCTCATATAATCATATATGCCAACACGGTGGGTGACTGTATGCCAATGATACCAACCTCTCTTAGGTTACAGTGTCATGACGGCCTTCGGTAACTGTAACATACTGTATGCCACTGACATCCCCTAATTGATGTTGGTTCGGCCTCCAATCATATGACATATATGTTGTGGAAACAGCGAATTGTATCATCGTATAACTGTATGCTGCGAACAGCAAACCATATCATCGTATCATTAACGTTGTCATCGGAGTCAATCGTCGCGTGGCATAGTTTGTCGAAATTCTTTTAAAATGTATCATGTGATCAATCCTTTCTGTACAATCATATCATGTATTATAATCTATTAGAAATGTATAGTGTGGCGAAAATATTTCGCAAACATGTATCTTATGGTAAAACGTATCGCTTTTAAAACTTTGTTTCGTGTATGTATGAAAGTATGCTTGGTTATGGGTCTGATTTGAGCCTCTAATTAAGTATGTTTGGTTATGGGTCTGATTTTAGCCTCTAATTCTTTCAGCTCTATCATAACTTAATGTGAAATTCCTCTTTTTCCATCACTTGAGCCTCACGGTTTTTACCCTCAAAACAACCCATTTTTTAGGCTTTATCTACTAATATCTTGTCCTAAATTATTCAATCATTGGTTTATTTTATGGCCATCCCAAAACAGCCTACCTATTTTATATGTTTAGCATTGGAATTTACACCTTTATCCCTGTTCAGGACTCACGGTCCACATTCCCCAAAACCACCCGTTATTTATCTTGTCACAATATTTGTCCTTTCTTCCTTTTCACTTATTTATCACAACCTTCATTTAGCCCCATATATAATAAACAATATGCATATCTTTTGATATATGATATTAAACAATAGTCAACATCGTAATTGGCACAATTCTAGGCCATTTGGCCAAATACATGTTGGCGCACCCACACACATGATATAATGCCATATCTTAAATTTACTTGTTTAACACCTCCACTAATTAGCCACACATAAGTTGCATAATATATATTTTTACACCCATGCTCTCAGGAATATACAAATCATTACCATGTCGACTCGTATGGCCATTTGGCCGAAAGCTCACCCCACACACACTTGTGCTCATTGCACTTGTTAAATATATCTTTACATGGAAGATGATTATATCTTTCACTTGTCTTTTTTATATATTGTGTCTTACATATTGTCTTAGGCACATATTATCAATTAACTTGTCAAACATACATTTCTTTTTATAATATCACCAAGTACAAATAATATAATATAATATTATTGACACATAAGTGCATATTTGTTGAATGTGTTCACCCTCTTAACCGAGTGATCCCTTCCATCCATACTTTATCAAATATGTAATCTTCATGCATGTCACTTCCTCGATTTATTAATGGTAGGTCATAAGATGCATGAACCCTATAGCTTCTTACTCACATGTTCATGGATGGAAAATGACACCTATTTTCGTCAAGCTACCTATATGGCCAAGAGTATGCTGTACGCACATACACACACACTTTTGTTTTTCTTTCATTCTAACCTATTCAAGGCAATGAATGATGGAGTCTACCACAATATAAATATTGGAACTATGATCATAATGATACCTATGATGAATGTACATGAAAATGCATATAGTGGTGCAATCCTGAAAACGCACAAGGAGATGGTGTAAGATGTGATCCTTAGTACATTTTTTTAAGAAAATGTATTATACCACCAATACTTCTCAAAAACGAGCATGCATGCCTACTATTTTCATTAATATAACACGCACACACATATGAGACAAATTCATATCACAATCTTTGCATGAATGCTTCTTTTAATCATCATGTGAGTCTCAAATATGCTCACCCTTAAGAAACACAACTCTTTATGCATTTAGTAGGTAAGATACATTCTTTTTAGTTGATTATAGTAGAAGACCATTTGAACATATGCATGCATGATCACTTTTTGATAAGTGAAAATAGATGATGTGTTTTCAACATGCATCAAGAAATCAAGAAGAGTACTTGCCTTTGTCTTGAACTTAGGCCTAAAATGGAAAAGTTTTCTCTTTTCTTCCTCTTTGAATACTGCACGGCCCTAGGCCAAGAAAAGGAGGTGAGTTGAGCCTCTTAAAATCGTAATACTTGGATGTTCCTACCCTCAATCCTTAAATAAAATCATACCTTAGGTGTTGGGAGGAAGTGTCCTAAGCTTGCATGTACCCTCTTTGACTTAGACTTGGATAAGCCTTTCTCTTTTCCCCCTTATAGAGTCATGATTAGGAGGGTATCTTTGGGCTTGATGGACTTTGATTTTTCTCTTAGTAAGGCAAGATTGTGTTTGATTTGGAAGTTGAAATGAAGTGAGAAGAAATGGGAGGAAATGAGCAATTCTTGGGTGGAGAGTGTTGAAGGGAGTAGAAAGTGTTTTTGAATTTGGAAATGGAGACTTGAAGTAGAGAGAGGTAGAATGTTTGTTGACAGAGGGAGTGGGAATGAAAAATGGAATGCAAATGAAGTGCTTTGCCCCCTTTTTCTCTTGGTCGATGCCGAAAATAGAGAAGGGAAGTGGGGTTTAATCATTATACTTTTATGTGGAGAAGTAGGATGTAAAAGTTATAAGGGTTGCATGCATTGTGGTTGGAGGGGGAAATGAGATGTAAGAGTGAGGTGATGTATGGAAGAAGGATGGAAGAAAAGGGCAAGTAGGGAGGGGTATCCGGTTGACTGGGTGAGGGTGAGGAGTGGGTATTTCGAAAGAATTTTGGGGATTAGTGGTAAGAAAGTGGGTGTAGTTTATTCACTTATAATTTTTTCCGATTTGTATAAGATAATTAATTGATGGTGGAGGAAGAATATACCTCATTCCTCCACTTATATAAGGTGAGCGGTAGTAGAGTAATTGTTGTGCCCCGCCCAAAATTGGTACAACAATTAGGGTAAGGAGTGAAGCACGACAAGATAGTGAGACCTCGAAGGGAATATATCACCGGATTACCTATGGTTGTGAAGAACCTAAGGTAAGTGGCATACCTAAGTGTAAACATAAAAAGAGAAAAGCAGGCTAAAATTTTCATATGAGTGCTAAAGAACTAATAGAGAAAATATCACGTTGGCAATTGTGAGAAGTGGGACTATAACACGCCCACACACGAAGCAATAAGGGCATACATCTAGAAATGCAAATACACTACAAATGGGCCTAACTAAGCCATGACAAATTAGGAAAAGTACGTGGGTATGCATAAGTGATACATGTATATATATATATACCCATAAACGACTCAAGGCATATACGCACGACGGTAGAATAATTTTCAAAGGAATATATTATGTGTACGTGCATACACTCGGTATTATCAAACATAATGAATATTTCTTCCTATGATTTATGGCTTATTTTGAAAAGGAAGCATACATATATAATTGCGTGCGTGAGTACATGTACATAGCTACACACCTATGGATAAGAGTTATGAGGGACTTCGGAGGGCTATGAGTACATATATATACATATATATATATATATATATATATATATATATATATATATATATATATATATACCGGTCACACACGTGAAAGTGTAGCCTAGTGGATTTATGGAAAAACATTCAACTAATTGGAATATGAGGCAAATACATATGTACACACACTTATAGGCATTACTAAGGGAAGACATATACAAGGAATTGTACCCATGTTTCGGCTAAGGGTTCTAGAGGGAATGAATCAATATGTGCAAGTCTAGAAAAAGACCTTGCATGAACATTATGGATAGGAGGTGTAATGAGTTGGTTAGGAGGTTGAGTGCCATTTAAAGGGAGTCCTTCCATCTTCCCTTGGGAACCGCCAGCGGCCTCACTAAAGGGAGGAATTTAATTCCTTCCTTGATACAAGAAAACCTTTCCCTATACACTTGAATGTAGTACATTCAAGAGATTAGCTTTCAAACTAAGGAATGGTTCCCCTTCCCTCTCTATGAGCCGGCGGGAATAAGGGCAAAAGGGAAGTCCAAGCCTTCTTCAACCTTAAATTATCTAGGTAAGACCCTTTTATACTCTTGGTAAATTATGTATTAAAGAGAAGGAAAAACCCATAACCTTCCTCTTGTGACAAAACCGTAGGGTTCCACGGTTCTAGGCCAAGGATTTATTCTAAACACCAACACTAAGGAGAGAACTCTAGCAAAAGAAGATTTCTCTCCACCCAATCAAGGTGCATATGGTAAGGCCCTTCATTCCTCCTCTAAGATGCATTACACAATATAAAAGATGGCTAACCAAGCTCTATGCCGTGTGTGATAGGAAGAGAAGAGAGGAAGTGCTCCTTGTGACAACCGAGGTCCAAAGACTACAAAGGCAAGTACACTATACTCTTTATGGTTTAGATGTGAAAGTGTGTGCATGAATGGCTAGTAATACCTAAGATCTAATCTTAGTCATAAAATGGTAAGTTGTAAGGCCAAAACTTTCAGCCCTAGGCATTTAAATGTGTAGGAGTGGAACCTTGCTCCAAAGATGTGTTCTTTGAGGGTTATATGCATATTTATGTGATAATCTAGGCTTGGATGTGTTAAAGATCCTTTCTTTCATGATGAAATGCTCACGGTGGAAGGGTTAAGGGAGGATGGGTGATTTTACATGAAAAATGTCAATATAGCAAGGAAGTGGGGACAAGTTTTGATCTTGTTGTGTGTTAGGCTTAATATACTCTTGGTTACATCATTTCCTTGCATGCACCGAATAATGAGGCAGTTGGTGAAGGGTGCATGTGTTCATCTCAAAATTGTTGCTAAAGTGTTGGTGACAAAAATGTGAGCTAAGGACATTTAGGAAGAATATATGATCACTGGAAAATTCTGGAGCTGGACCGAAATTTAGACTGTTTTGTGAAGCCAGAAAAGGGACCTTAGGAACCTTCAATTCCACTGATTTTTGGTATGCTAATAGTTTTATATGTTTTTTAGATGTGAGAGTTGGAATCATATTAAAAAGAGCCACGGTTTATTTTTAATTAATTTTCTACTGAGATTTGTCCTGCTGGAAAAGTTGTATTGGACAGAATTTAAGTAACGCGTTAAGTAGTCTAAAAATGGACCTTAGAGGTGAGCGAATCCACTAATTTTCGGCATGATACTAACCTTATGAATAAAGAAGAGGTGGCAGTTGGAATTTCGTCGAAATAAGTTGTGGTTTATTTTTAATACATTTTCTAGTCAAATGGGTCAAACTGAAATATGCTGGATGGACAGAATTTGTGACACAATTTGCATGATCTGGAAAAGGCCTTAGGAAATTGAGATTGGGCTAAAAATTGACAGGATGCCCAATGAGTTTATTAAGTTTGAGAGTTGGAATTTCCAGAAAACGATTAATGGATTAGTCACAATAAATTTTACAGTGAAATATGGTCATTTCAGAATTCAGGTTACACCGTTTTCAGAAAAAGAGCAAACGAGTCCCTTATTGACACCGTAATTCCACAATGCATGCATGGCATTCACTTATGACATTTATGGAGAAGGACATGTGGTCAAATGGGTCTAACACGTGCATTTTAGTAGGAAATTTCTAAGGGGAAGTAGACACTACTAAGCTGCAAATTTCCAACATGACAACGAAACGTGTCTATTCGTTTACGCCATGCATTATGCCATCGTTTGCACGTCACATGTCATTTCATTGCATCATCGTCATGAGCATGATTTACAGCATGTCTTTTATGATAAAGAAAGATGAAAAGCGTTTTCAAAAGATGATTTTTGAAAAGAATGATTCCCCACCGGTACCGTGTGTGAGTATGAACTTGGCCAGTATGAAACTGAGCAGATCCGGGTTAAGTGATCTGAGAGAATGACCGTGTAGGCCCGGAAAATAATAGGCCTAATGATGAGATTGATGATGATGACCGTGCGGGCCCGGAAAAGAATAGACCCGGCAAGTATGATGACCGTGCGGGCCAGGAAAAGAATAGACCCGGCAAGTATGATGACATTACCGTTCCGAATCTGGGAGTAATAGATTCGAAGGGGAGAAGTTACCGCCTCAGATCCGGGAAGTTAGATCTGAACACTCTACTGTTTTACGATGATGATGATTTTAAAGAAAACATGAAAGAGCATATTTCATTTCATCACGATGCATCACATGAACATATGCATGCTTGTTACATTTATGTAGTAACTCATGAAATTTAAGTTGAGACGACTCCGTAGACCCTAAGTGATAATTCTTATTGTGTTATTCATCAATATAAGTTACAATCTCTTAGTGTTATATTCTGCTTCGAATGGTGATTTTTACTTAAGTTATGATCTTATTACATTAAGCGATGATCTTATCGAATATTGGTCGAAGGACAGGTATGCTTTTAAACCAAACTCTTTTGGGATTCGGTTCTTGTTCGCACTTTCCATTTAACTCATGATTATTATAGTATACTTGCTGGTGACGTTGTCGCTCACCCTATTTTTCTCTCCAGAGGTGGCAGGAGATAAAGTAGAATGGATTGATGACGAACCTAGGGTTCCCTACCCGTGAGTGCACTGGAGGATGGCCAGGATTAGAAGACCGAACTTGCCAGCTTTAAGGAAATGACTAAGTTGTGTAATGGAGTTGGAAAACAATTTAATTTTGTCGCTTTCTGCTACAATGATGTGGGTTGTAAACTTTAAGTGGTTGTGATGACGTTTTAAATTTGAAGTTTTAAATTCTGCCACGGTTTCGCTTATTTGTTGCGCGTAAGCACGAAAATCCATGTATTGCTATCATGGATCACGACGCGTATGGATGATGCCTAGTACTCTCCTTAGTAAAGTACGGCGGGTGCACCAACTTCGGCGGGGACGGGGTGCGGGGCGCCACAGTAATGTAGAACAAATTTATTTATTTTACCAATGTCCAACTTTCCTGGTTCTTTTTATTTGATTATCATAATTATTTGTGTCATAACTTTTATGTCTATTTAATTATTTACCTTAAGTGACTTTGTTCTCTATAATTTACTTATTTACTCTTAGCGTAAACTAAATTTTTACCTATACCGCCTAGCACAGCGTAACTATTTAATCGATTCTTTACGGCACACCATATATTCTTTGACCTAAATCCTTTTGTCTTCTTCTTCCTAAACACTCAGGGTGCGGGTCGTAACATTCCTCTCCATCTAAAAAGTTTCATCTGTAGAACCTACAAGGCACCAATAGAAGGGGGTCGAATAGTGGGTGCGGAAAATTTGGTTTTTAAAATTTTTTTAATCCAAAAAACTGAACTTCTGAAAACAGTTTCTGTTTTCAGGACCTGTATTGTGACATTTTAAAACCTAGGTTACAGGTCTTCAAAAATTCTGAAATTTGGAGAGATCTTAGTCTCAGATGTTATAAGTATCTCTTAAAAATTTCAGATCAAAATTCAACCTTTAACCCTTTTAGAAATTGTTGATGGTCAGATTGCGCAAATCTGTCAGAAACGGTAGCCTGACTTGGAAAATTTATTCTGATTAAACCGTGGCTCCAAATGATCAGAAACTTTAATGAAAAACCCCTTAATATGTGAATTTAATTTGGGTTGAAACATTTTTTAAAATTTCCTTTAGAAAGTTAGTAAAATACGTTCAAAGTCTAATCCTTTGCAAGCCTGAAAATCAGACTACACTAGTCTCGGAACTATGGACGTTTGAATGACTTACTTGTCCAAATGAGTTGAAACTTGCGACAAATGAAACTTAAAACGTTTCACTATGTTTCTGAAAAATTTGGTGATTTTTGAAATTCGTTTGATATTTTTAAGATCGTGATGAAAATGATGCACTGTACTGGAAATTGAAAGTAAGTGCTGAAAAGTAAAGAACACAAGGAATTTTATACTAGTTCGGTTAAATCAACCTTCTCCAGTCTTAGAGGACACCTTGCTCAGTTATTGCTAATCAAAAAACAACAAAAAACACTCTACCACACAGGGTTGATGGAGTTATACACCAACTCCAACCCTTTACAAACCTTGTAAATGATTACAATGATCACGAACACCACCACCGAGTGGATGCAAGATTGATCACACCTTGATCAATCTTTTACAACAATATAGCCTGTATGGTGGTTTTTATGAAGAATATATAATATGTATGAATATGAACACGATGGACTTTGAGAGAGAAGAAAGAAAGAAAGGTAGAAGAAGATGATGAAGAACACGTTTTGCTCTTAGGGTTTGTGAAACTTGTCTTGTCTTTTGTCTGCTCTTCTTATTTCCCTTTTATCAAATGTGGCCGCACCCTATGTCTTTTTCTTCCCCTTGGAAATTATCTTTTAAGTCCTTGGAGGAATATCTTGCATCATTGTGACATTCACTTGCTAACTTGGCAACTTTTCATTGGATGATCATTATAGCCTTGCTTACTTGACACTCATTGATTGGATGAAAGTTGTCATCATTTGATGACTTTATAAATCTTAAAATAACACTTAAAAACATGTGCCAATGAGTCATAAAAATGTTTCCATAAGTCACATAATAAACTCCATAAAATTTGCATGACAATTCATCACATTTAATCACCATAAGAGCGCCCCACCTTATTTTACGCATGCTGAAATTTTCAGCATGTGTGATATTTCAAATATCTTCAAATTACTTCCATAATATCATCAAATAAATCCATTAAAAATGAGAAACAAATTAACCACCATTAAGGTAGTAAAATCGGCCATAATAACACACACATGCTGAATTTTCAGCATGTGTTATATTTGTGACATAGTTTGAAACATTACCTTGTGTAGCTCTCTCCATTATGCCACTAACCTTGCATACTTTATTCTTGGCCAATCAAGATGCCAACTAAGCTCCACATATGCTCCATCAAGGCTGAGCTAGGCATGTGATGTAGGATTGGCATGTGCTGAAGTTTATTTTTGCAAACTTTATAAAATAGAGCACAATAATTATACACATATGGTATATTCCAATCAGCCCTAAATTGATTTTTCTAGAACACTTTAAAATGTATTTAATATGTAAAAAGTGTCTACATACATGTTATATGTCATGCCAAAATCGTTTCATGTGTCATGTTCGTAGAAAACTGAATTTTCGACGTTTGTCGATTACCCGATTTTTCTCTGAATAAATTCAAAATTTTTGCACATGTTATATATATTATGTTACACATAATATACATAAATTAAACTTTAATATTCAGCTCTCATGGCTGAGTAAAGTGGCGCCTTACATGTGCTAAAAATGTTGAATTTGAAATCTCCACAATTTGGCCTTAATTGGGGATAATTTGTGTGTGCCAACATGGAATGATTTTATGGCTGCATATACCATATAAGCCTCGAAATTTGTGGTCATTTTTGAAGTGTAAGGGCTGGACATCTATATATGGCAAGTACATGACACGTTAGTGAAGTTTCGGTAGTCACCCAATACGACAATTTTTGGTTTAGAACCTTGTAACGTGTCGTAATAATTTTGTCATCACCATGACTTATATCATATGATATAAGACCTGAATATACTCATAAATATGAGGTAAGTATAGTGGTGTGACGTTGACGTACGCTTGTAAAATATATAACGTGCCGTTAGTACGTTGGAATATATGTGTATAGTGCCATTTTTTTAAAAATATTTGAATATATATAAATATATATGTATAAAACGTGTAAAAAGAGGAGTGGGAGACTTTCCATTCTTCAATTTGTTGCTTTTGTTCCTTTTCCAAATATAGCTTCATTTAATGAACTACTTAGTTCATTTAACTAAGTACTTTACTTAATGAACTAGTTTCGTTCATTAATGGTGGCACCTGAAAATAGTTCAAACACATTTAATGTTTTCCATTTGATGTCAGCTTTAAAGCTTCATGGCTCGTTAGTATGGTAACATTATATATGAACTATATAAGGCAGGTTTCATGCAAAAACATGTCAAGTCATAAAACGTGTCATGCATTTCTTTATTACACGTTATTTAAATCATGCATTTTGTAATCACTCAAACCCCTTTTTCTCTACAATCTCCCCCTTTCGATGATTTACAAAATAACCAAAGTGCATGATTTAAATTTTGTCTCTGCCCCTCCAATCGTGCACAAATTCAAATTTTGAATTTTGAATTCTCTCCCCTTCATTTGTGCAATCAATCTCTCTCTCCCTGAAATCATGCATTCTCCCCCCTTTATTTTGGAAAGACAATCAAAAGGACATGTAAAGATGAAGATAGCAATTTTTAAAAAATAATGCATTTCAAATAATATCAAAAGTGTGTTCTTAAGGGTTATTTATTCAACCCTTTGAGAATGTCCCTTTTGGTACCCAAATTTGGGTGACCTTTCTAAGTCTTCCAAAAGGTGAGAAAGGTGATGAAGATGCAACATAATATTTGTTAGGGTAAAATGTGTTTGGCCTTTGGCCGAGAATCCCATCATGCATATAGTATGGTTTTCGTTTTTTATATGCATTTCGGTTTGCTTGCATGGGGCGTGATCTAGCTGCACTTTTATGATATGAATGTCGCATATGCATCAACGGCTTTCTTTCATATCTATATGGCACATGACTACACTTTGTATGATATGAAGAATAAGAGGCATGATGAGATGAGATGAGTGGTGTACTAGTCTTCTTCGTAGGTTGTATAATTTCATGCGGTTTCATAGATGCAGATAAAATCAATTTTGTAGCCTTATTTTGTACTTTATTCTCTTCAACGTATCCTACTCCGGTTTTATCATTTTCATGCTTCTGAGAAGAGATAAGACGATCTAGAATACAAGTATCTGTATCGAACTGTTTTATAATCTTTTCTAGATCTTCGCTTCTTGATTTCAAATTCGAAATCTCGACTTTCAGTTCAGTGTTCTCGGATGTCAATGATGAAATTTCAGACTAATGAATTTATGATGCAGGACGACTCTTCTTTTGAATCGTTTAATTGAGACACAAGATTTGTGTTAGAAGATTCTAACAATTTCTTGTCTTCAATTAATCGCTTCTTTTCTTTTGCAAGAGTCTTTGAGAACTTATGCAACTCTAAGTATTGACTAAATAAGTCATCATAAGAACATTCAGAATCAGAAGATACCTCATTTGATGCCTTAGATGTAAAGCATACTTGTGCCTTTAGTTCTTCCATATCGTCTGTCTCAGAGTCAAATGAATCACTCCAAGTTGAGGCTTTGAAGGCTCTTCTCCTTTGTTTAGGTTCTGAGACGAGTCTAGTTTTGATCCGATCCTTGTCAAGGTGTTTGTTCATTTGTTTGTCCTTGTTAGGGAAGTTATATGACAAGTGTCTAAGTTTGCCGAATTCATAGCACTTTACGTCTCCATTATTTTTATTTCTATGATCCTTAGATGAAGTAGGCTTATGTTTGTTTTTAATCGATTTTCTCAAGATCTTCTTAATCTTTTAGCCATTGTGATTAAAGCTTCGTCATCAGAATCTGTTTCACTATCATCTAAGATGTATTCGTCTGATTTAAATGCTGTAGCTTTATCATTTTTAGAAATAAACTCAGAATTTCTTAAAGTGAGTTTGTTTTCATATACCTTTAAAGATCCCATTAGTTCCTCCATTTTTATTGATTTGGTTTCTTTACTTTCCTCTATTGATGTGACTTTAGGGTCCCATTCAGATGGAAGACTTTGTAGTACCTTCTGGGCCTTTTCTTGCGTAGAGAAAGCTTTGCCAAGAGAATCAAGAGAATTATAGATGTTAGTCAATCGTAAATCCATCTCAACAATAGACTCATTTGGCAATAATTTAAAGGACTCAAGTGTAGACATAAGCATATTAATCTTGGAATTTTTTACTTGGATAGTTCCTTCGTTTTTCATCTCAAGAATTCTCTACATTTCTTGAGCATTAGAGCAATTAGACACATAGCTAGATTCACTTTTACTTAGCCCATTTAAAAGTAGTTGCATGGCTTTAGCATTCATACTTAGTCTCTTTTTATCATCACTAGTGTATTCTTGTTTTGGTTTTACAACCTCTAGTGTGACACCATCTATAGTGGATAATTTAGTGGGAACGAATGGACCATCTTCTATAATAGACCATAGATCAATATCAATAGCCATAAGAAAAGTTTCATTCTTAATTTTTATTGGATAAAGGACTCACCATCAAAAAGAGGAGGCCTTACTGTTGATATTTCTTCTTGCACGGTTTTGTAGCTAACGGTTGCCATCTCACTTAGATCGTTGGATCTTTTTGTTGTGAGTGTTCCTGTGCTTTGATACCGCTTGTAGGACCTTCAATGCACCACTAGAAGGGATGGTTGAATAGTGGGTGCGGAAAATTTGGTTTTTAAAATTTTTTATCCAAAAACCCAACTTCTGAAAACAGTTTCTGTTTTTTCAGGACCTGTTTTGTAAAGTTTTAAAAACTATGTTACAGGTCTTTAAAAATTCTGAAATTTGGAGATATCTTAGTCTGAGATGTTTTGAGTATATCCTAAAAATGTCATATCAAAATTCAATATTTAACTCTTTTAAAAATCGTTGGTGGTCAGATTGCGCAAATCTGCCAGAAATGGTAGTCTGACTTGAAAAATTCATTCTGATTAAACCGTGGCTCCAAATGATCTGAAAATTAAATAAAAAACCCCTTACTATGTGTATTTAATTGGGGGAAATAGTTTTGAAAAATTATTTTGGGAAGTTAGTCAAATATGTTCGAAGTCTCAACCTTTGCAAGACTGAAAATCAGATTGCACTAGTCTCAGAACTATGGATGTTTGAATGACTTATACTTGTCCAAATGAGTTTAACTTGCGCCAAATGAAACTTAAAACGTGTGGCTATGTTTCTGAAAAGTTTCGTGAATTTTGAAATTCGTTTGATATATTTAAGATCGTGATGAAAATGATGCACTGTGCTAGAAACTGAAAGTAAGTGCTGAAACGTAAAGAACACAAGGAATTTTATATTGGTTCGGTTAAATCAACCTACTCCAGTATTCAAGGACACCTTTCTCGGTTATCACTAATCACAAAACAACAAACACCTTACCACACAGGGTTGATGGAGTTATACACCAACCCCAACCCTTTACAAACCTTGTAAGTGATTACAATGATCACGAACACCACCACCGAGCGGATGCAAGATTGATCACATCTTGATCAATCTTTTACAACAATATAGCATATATGATGGTTTATATGAAGCCTATATAATATGTATGAATATGAATACAATAGGCTTTGAGAGAGAACAAAGAAAGAAAGATAGAAGAAGATGATGAAGAACACATTTTGCTCTTAGGGTTTGTGAAACTTGTCTTGTCTTTTGTTTGCTCTGCTTTCTTCCCTTTTATCAAATGTGGCCGCCCCCTATGTCTTTTTCTTCCCCTTGAAAATTATCTTTTAAGTCCTTGGAAGAATATCTTGCATCATTATGACATTCACTTGCTTACTTGGCAACTCTTCATTGGATGATCATTATAGTCTTGCTTACTTGGCACTCATTGATTGGATGAAAGTTGTCATCATTCGATGACTGTATAAATCTGAAAATACCACTTAACAAATGTGCCAATTAGTCATAAAAATGTTGCCATAAGTCACATAATAAATTCCAGAAAATTTGAAAGACAATTCATCACATTTAATCACCATAAAATCGCCCCACCTTATTTTACACATGCTGAAATTTTTAGCATGTGTGACATTTCAAATATCTTCAAATTACTTCCATAATATCATCAAATAAATCCATTGAAAATGAGAAACAAATTGGCCACCATTAAGGTAGTCAAATCGGCCATAATAACACACACATGCTGAATTTTTAGTATGTGTTATATTTGTGACATAGTTTGAAACATTACCTTGTGTAGCTCTCTCTATTATGTCACTAACCTTGTACACTTCATTCTTGGCCAATCAAGATGCCAACTAAGCTCCACATATGCTCCATCAAGGCTGAGCTAGGAGTGTGATGTAGGATTGGCATGTGGTGAATTTTATTTTTGCAAACTTTATAAAATAGTGCACAATAATTATACACATATGGTATATTCCAATCAGTCTAAATTGATTTTTATATAACACCTTAGTATGTATTGAATATGTAAAAAGTGTTTAGATACATGTTATATGTCATGCCAAAATCATTCCATGTGTCGTGTTCGTAGAAAACCGAATTTTTGACGTTTGTCGATTACCCGATTTTTCTCCGATTAAATTCCAACTTTTTGCACATGTTATATATATTATGTTACACATAATATACACAAATTAAACTTTAATATTCAGATCTCATGGCTGAGTAAACTGGCACCTTACACGTGCTAAAAATGTTGAATTTGAAATCTCCACAATTTGGCCTTAATTGGGGATGCTTTGTGTGTGCCAACATTAAATGATTTATGGCTGTATATACCATGTACATCACGAAATTTGTGGTCATTTTTGAAGTGTAGGGGCTGGCCATCTATATATGGCAAGTACGTGACACGTTAGAGAAGTTTCGGTAGTCACCCGATACGACAATTTTTGGTTTAGAACCTTGTAACATGTCGTAATAATTTTGTCATCAACATGATTTATATCATATGATATAAGACCTGAATATACTCATAAATATGAGGTAAGTATAGTGGTGTGACGTTGACGTACGTTCGTAAAATATATAACGTGTCGTTAGTACGTTAGAATATATGTGTATAATGCCTTTTTTTAAAAAAACTGAATATATATAAATATATATGTATAAAACGTGTAGAAAGAGGAGTGAGAGACTTTCCTTTCTTCAATTTGTTGCCTTTGTGCCTTTTCCAAATATAGCTTCATTTAATGAACTACTTAGTTCATTTAACTATGTACTTTACTTAATGAACTAGTTTAGTTCATTAATGGTGGCACCTGAAAATAGTTCAAACACAACAAATATTCGCCATTTGATGTCAGTTTTAAAGCTTCATGGGTCGTTAGTACGACAACATTAGATATGAACTATATAAGGCAAGTTTCATGCAAAAACATGTCAAGTCATAAAACGTGTCATGCATTTCTTTAGTACACGTTATTTAAATCATGCATTTTGTAATCACTCAAATCCCTTTTTTGTCTACATCATCTCCGAAACTTGTAAGTTAAAACATAGTCAGCTCCCTAGCATAATTCTCTTGACTCTTTCCCATTATCTGTGTTAATTATCCATCCTAAACCATGGTCCTTGTTCTGATGTTCCAGACATGTTTTTCTAAGATCGTAACTTACGTGGCTCTATGGTACATTAAATTACTTGTTTTACCGTAAACTTAAACACCTAGAGCAGTCTAATGTTTGTATCGTCGTTGCGTTATTGTACTAAGTGTACTCACCTATAATGTAATAATTTCTTCTGCCACATCTTCATCCAATTAAGATATGATCATCTCCACTGGTACATTCAACTGTTAGTGCTAAGATCTGCGACCCATTCCAACCATGCTACCATCCATATCCCATTCGTGTTATCACTCAAGACCCTATATGTTATGGACTTCGTGGTTCTATTAGTGACAAACCATTATCTAGGAGTTTTTCATCTTACTATTAAATTGTATCCTAGCAGTTATGAGTTGTATTTAGCTAGTAGACAAAATTCCGGTACTGACAATATTGGTCGCAATTAAGTTGCGTAATTAAGTGTATTTGTCACGATCTCCGATGCATCCTCCCCACAGCATCTATCATAACATGGGCTCAGTCATTAGCCCGTGGACGTCCTCCCTGCTGCTGCGCACCTCCCTGGGACCCAACTTCCTGCTCTGGATAATCTCTCATCATGTGTCCCATCTTACCCCAGCAGAAACATGCACCGGTCTTCATCCGACACTCACCCGTGTGCTGTCACTGGCAAGTGTGATGTACCAGAATGGCACGCCGCGGTAGGTGTGGCCGCTAAAACTGGCGCTGCAGAACTGGATGATGTTGACCTGTTGCTGTCGTGCTGGCTGTGGCTGATGCTGGAATTGGGGTCGTCCACCTGGCCTCCTCTGAAATTTGGTCCGCTGCCTGGACCGATCATCAACAACCTCACAAGGCCTTTTGCCTTTGGCTACCTAGTCTCTCTGAGCAATGTCCCGCTCCACTCTATAGCAGGCGTCTAGCAACTCACCAAAATTTTTGGGGATTTGCATTGACGATCCATGTCCTGATTTGCGAATTGAGGTCGTGCTCAAACTTAATCATCTTGAATCTCTCATCTGCCATCACAGACGGAACATAGTGGCCCGATGCAGTAAACCGATTGGCATACTCTGAAATAGTAATGCCAGCCTCTTGTCTCAAAGCCTCGAACTCCCCGATCTTCTGAATCGTCACCAATGTGGGAATGTAGAATTTTCGAAACTCACCTAAGAATCTGTCCCATGCAACTGGCCTGGTTAATGGCTGGATATTCTTCTTCCACTATTGATTGGCCTCGCCAATCAGAAACGGTCTGATGATCTGAGCCTAATTTCTTACGAAACCTGTAGCAAGTCAAAATAGTTCTTCACTTCGTCGAGCCATTTCTCGGCATTCTCTTAATCTGGACCTCCCTCGAAATTAGGAACGCAAGACCTCCTGTGTTGCTGGAAAAAAAATTAGGTGCCCATCTGCTGTTGTGGTTGTGGGGGCAGTGGTGCCAGTGTAGCCTGTGCATTCCCGACCGCCTGAAGAGCTAAATCAGGGTGTTGAGAACTACCTATGGTATGCCTCCTAGGGCATATGCCTGTGGAGGTGGAATATGCTCCAGTGGTGGAAGTACTGGATCCGTGGTTGGTGGTAGATGGGATGGGGAGCTGCATCAATCTATCAGATCGTGGTCTACCTCGGGGTCGTGATGCCATCCTATTGTACAGTTATTTTACACAATTAGTCCACATGTAAACGTAAATAATATTTCAAATTAATTAACTTACTTACCAATTCTAAAAGGAATAATCTAAGTGTTTTATCCGGTAAGGTAAGGTTATTCTAATCATCCTTAGTGAGCCATTTCCAAGGGATCTATTCTAAGGCTGGTACACTTAGTCTAATATCGTAAATTAGACTCTAAGATCATAGCCCAAGCACTTGTCATTGTTTATGTTATGTTGCCCGCTGTGGATCTAGAGCCTATGCCCTGATACCAACTGAACTGCCCCGTCCAGGACTAGGATCTCGGCACGGTGCACCTGCCATACTTTGTTATGAGAAGTACAAGGCGTCAATAATATCTATATGCACATCGTTATAATCATGTATCGAATAGCGAAAGCATCATAAAATAGACAAGATTAAAACATAAACGACATGCATGCATCATCACTATTTTTGGGTACAATGTCATCAGTACATCGGCATATAAATACATGTCTGAAATCGCAAAATACAAAAGCTGAGTCAGCTAGGCCCACTAGATGGCTCACATATAACCTACTACCTTTGCTCGCCATCTATGTAGTCCAACTCTGGATCCTGAGCTGCAAGATGTAAAATAAGAGGTGAGCGATCATGAATTTCTTAGCAAGTATCTCCTCGTGGGTTTGTTATGTGGATCATGCATGGGAGACGTGTAATAAGATCAATACCGTAAATTAATGAACATACACATCTCTAATTATGAATAAGATGACAAGTAAAGCAGTTAATCCATGACATTATATAAGCATATAAAGTACAGGAATAACTTACATCGTTTCTATACTCCTTCATTGGTTTAACCATTTCCCATGTTTTAACCCTTATCTTCTGCTAAAACCCATCGAATATATTCATGTCGAGAATCGATTCCTATAAGTTTATCTCAAGTCTACCCCTGGTCTACATAGGTAGGCAATAAAGTGGCTCGGAGGATATGCATATGCACCATCAAACGGTAACACGAATATTATCGTAGGAATTTCAAAACATAACATATCCATAACTTCTAAGATTGTGTCACATACATAACTATAACACTTTTCTTATACAAAGCATGCCTGATAGACCGATTGATTCCCATATAATCATATGTGCCAACACAGTGGGTAACTGTATACCCATCATACATACCTCTCTTTGGTTCCAGTGTCATAACGGCCTCTGGTAACTGTAACATACTGTATGCCACTGACATCCCCTAACTTATGTCAGTCTGGCCTCCAATCGTATAACATATATGGGTGGAAACAGCGATGGTATCATCGTATAACTGTATGTTGCAAACAGCGAACCACATCATCGTATCATATACGGTGTCATCAGAGTCAATTGTCTCGTGGCATAGTTTGTCAAAATTCTTTTAAAAGTGATCAAACCTTTCTGTACAAACATATCATGTATTATAATCTCTTCAAAATTTATCGCGTGGTGAAAATATTTCGCAAATATGTATCTTATGATAAAACGTATTGCTTTTAAAACTTTGCTTCGTGTATGTATGCAAGTATGCTCGGTTGTGGGTCTGATTTTATCCTCTAATCCTTTCAACTCCTAAGGTCAATTGTTGGCTTAAGTGTCATATCATGTGTGGGAATTCAAGACAAATCTAATACATGAAAAATGCACCAAGGGAATTCTGGATACAACTGAAGTGTTCATTGCGACATTACGTCAAGCAGATTGTTAATTATATCAAACACCTTCAGCTCCATGGTTAATCATCAACTAGATTTCTTGTTTATACATTATAGCTACTTAATTACATTTTATGATCATTGTACACTTGCATTAACATCATTTTAGAGGTTAATTAGGCTCGGGTTGATTAGGTGCAGTTTGTAAATGTAACCGTTGGAAGGGTCACATCACAAGACAACAGCTAGTTGTCTTTAACATGTATATAAGCATTTCATCCATATATTCTTCATTCAAGAAAATAAGAAGAGTTTTCTTCTCACTTTCAAAGTGAGTTTCAAGTGATTGTTTAAGTGAACTTCTCTATATAGTATTAGGTCCATCGAGCTCAAAGTGATCTATGCGTAGTTTCTTTAAAATTTCTACTGTTCATCATCTTCTTCCCGAGCATTTGTGAATTTTTCTTGAGCAAGCTGGTTGATTCCTGTTAAATTCTTCATACATTCTGTCCTTATTCTATTTTCTATAAGTTATAGAATCCGTCGGGAGTGAAGCACCCTCTGTTCCTGGTCCTGCAGCTGCTGATGTGCCCATTAGTTCATCTAAAGCAGCCCAAGTCTCCAGTACTGTTGATTCAAACCCGGTAACAATTACTAGCCACAAGTTAAATGGAAGCGATTATGTTACGTGGTCAAGAGCTGTAAAAATGTTTGTTACTTGTAAGGGAAAAGAGGATTACTTGAAGGCTGAATGTGTCTTGCATGAGGAATCTGATTCTGGCTTTAGTTGTGAAATGCTGAGAATACCATGATCGTGTCATGACTTATTGGTTCAATGACTACGAATGTAAGCAATAACTCTATCCTCTACGACTCAACCTCTGAAATATGGAAAGCATCTACGGAAATGTACTCCAAAGTGGATCACATTTCTGAGTTTTATGATCTTGAAGTCATATTGTAGGACATTAAACAAGGGGATTCCCTTGTGAATGTGTACTTTGGCCAGATTAAACAAATATGGCTACAAATTTGTTCATGATACTCATAAATGGCCTAATCAAGAGGCTGACAAAATGTGTAAGTCTATCACTAAGGCCAGGAGAACCTTTAAGTTCTTGGCTGGCCTTAACAAAGAATTTGATGCTGTTAGAGGTAGAATCCTTGGGGACTAGGCCTCTCCCTTCTATTAATAATGCGTTCTCTAAGATTAAGCAGGAGGAGAATAGAATCAAATTGACGATGAGTTCCTCCTCCAACACTGAGGGAGCAGCTATGGCCATCAGCACCAAGCAATCATCCCATCCTACCAATGCTCTGGCCAATGTTGCTAGCAGAAGGCATGCACAAAGCACCCAAAGGAGAGGTCCTGATCCCAATAAATTATGCAAATTCAGTAAGAAGTATGGACACTTGGAAGACAGGTGCTATGATAAGCATGGAAGGCCACCTGTGGGATGGAGAGGACCTAAGCCGTCACCTGGAAGCCTCAGTCCTCACCATCAAGAAATTGGAGAAGCTCCAATTCCAGAAATAGCCTTAGTGGTGGTTACTCCAACCACTGTGCTTGTGCTCCTACACCAATTGTGCCAATTCAAGCCAACTTGATGTCATTCTGTAGTTCATGAAGCAATATCAAGGATAGTCAAGCTCACTTGACATAAATCAAGAAGCAATCTAGGCTACTATGGCCTCTTATGGTAACAGTTCTAGACCCTTACATAGTTGGATTATTGATTGTGGTGCCACACACCATATGTCATGGTACAAAAATCACTTTACTGATTTTACACACTTTCACACACTACCAGTGTCAAAATTGCTAATGGTGCTTGCATAAACATTGTTGGCCAGGGAAACGTGTTTGTTACCCCTAAATTATGCCTGAAGAATGTGCTTTTCATTCTTGAACTTAGCTTCAACTTAATTTCTGTTGGTAAAATTGATGAAGATAACTCATGCAATTGTAAGATTCTCACCCTGGAAGTGTTATTTTCATGATATCTTCTCCAAGAGAATGATTGGCAATGCTAACAAGATTAATTGCCTCTTCCTCTTAAATGCAACTGAACCTACACCTCTCAGTACTCAAACTAGTGTGGAAGCTATGGCTGCTTCTAGTAGGACTACTGAGAGCATTTTTCTTTGGCATAGGAGATTAGGACATCCTAATTTCTTGTATTTAAAAAGACTTATGCCAAATTTGTTTTCAAATGTAAAACATTCTTATATTTTTTGTGAGGAATGCAGTTTGCAAAATGTTGCAGGGCTTCTTATCCAGGAAACACTTATTCTATATCTGATGCATTTTACTTGATCCATTATGATGTTCGGGGTCCAGCAAAGGTCTCAAACATCAATGGTGCTAGATGGTTTATTACTTTATTTGATGATCACACAAGAGTAACATGGCTATACCTAATGAAACATAAAACTGAAGTGGAGGATATAATCAAAAGGTTCGTAGAAATTGTAAAAGACCAAATCAGTGTCACTATAAAAACGTTCAGGTCAGATAATGGTCTTGAGTATTTTGAGAAACAACTAACTGAATAATTGAATGCTAAAGGGATACATCATTTATCATCCTACACGTATACTCCTCAGCAAAATGGTGTTGCTGAAAGAAAAATAGGCACCTCCTTGAAGTAACAAGGGCCCTTATGATGACCATGACGGTGCCTAAACATTACTGAGATGAAGGTGTTTTGACAACAACACATTTGATAAACAGAATGCCCCCAAAAGTGTTAAGTTATCACACACCTAAGTCTGTCCTTATGAGTGAACATCCTAGCACTTGTTTATTTTCTGACTTGCCTTTAAAGGTCTTTGGCTGCACAGTTTATAAGCATATTCCTGAACAATTCGAAGAAAACTCGATATGAGATCCGAGAGATGCATCTTTCTTGGTTAATCTAATACTAAAAAAGGTTACAAATGCTATTCACCTCAGTCAAGGAGAATGTATGTGTCACTTGATGTTATCTTTAATGAATCCTCTGCATTTTACTCTAAGGAGTCTATGGGCATGATAGACAAAAGGAAGCTAATTTTTGGAGCATCATTGACATTACCAAGATAGATGAAACCACTACCAAAGACACTCCATCTCAGGGGGAGACAGAGGAACTTTTGTCTAAACAAGTGCCACAACCTGTTGACAAAGAAGTTCAAATGACAGATACTTCGAAAGTTCCTCAACATACAGAGCAATCACACCCCCTGATGATAGACCTATTGCATTAGAAAGGGGGTCAGGGAGTGTGTGAAAAGGCTGTATCCCTTAAATAACTTTGTGTCTTATGATTGTCTGTCTAAACATTTGAAATCTTTTATTTCTACTATTGATAGCATTCAGGTTCCCAGGACAATCCAAGAAGCATTTGCTGAACCAGCTTGGAAGCAAGCAGTACTATATGAAATGTCTGCATTATTAAAGAATCAAACCTGGAATCTACACCCTGCAGTTGAAGGATGTAGACCAGTGAGCTGCAAATGGATATTCAAAGTAAAATATAACTCATATGTCACAATTAACAGGTACAAAACCAGGCTGGTGGCCAGGGGCTTCACTCAGACGCTTGGAATTGAGGAGACATTTGCTCCTGTGGCTAAGCTCAACACTTTAAGAATTTTTTTTACTATTGCTGCTAACTTAGAATAGCCTTTATATCAATTAGATATAAACAATGCATTTCTAAATGAGGATCTTGAGGAGGAAGTCTACATATGGAAATTCCTCCTGGCTTTGTCACTGAAGAAAACTATAATATGGTTTGTTAACTTCAAAAATCCCTATATGGATTAAAGCAATCTCCTAGATCATGGTTTAGGAGATTTAATTCTGTGGTATCTAATATAGAATTTACACAGTCACACAGTGATTACACTTTCTTTGTCAAGTATGATTCACATCAATTATGTACCATCATTCTAGTGTATGTTGATGACATAATTTTAACTGGAAATGATCATTCTGGAATAGCAATGCCAAAAGGCAATTGTCTAAGGCTTTTGATGTCAAGGACCTTGGGCAGTTGAGGTATTTCCTTGGCATGGAAGTTGCCATATACTCTGATGGGATTAGTATCTCCGAAAGAAAGTATGTTCTTGATCTTTTGTAGGAAACCAACATGGCAGTGTACAAACCAGCCAGCACCCTAGTTGAACTAGGTCACAAACCGATTGAGGTATGGGACTCTAACTACACAGATAAAAGCAGGTATCAAAAGCTAACTGGTAAACTCATTTATCTATCTCACACAAGGCCTGCCATTCGTTATGGGGTAAGTTTTATTAGTAAATTTATGCATAATCCTATGGCTGAACATTATAATTATGCTCTCAGGATACTAAGATATTTGAAAAAAACCTGGTCAGGGCCTGTTCTTCAAGAAATCATCTGACAGAGGCCTTCGTGTGTTTATTGATGCTGATTGGGCTAGTTCCAAGAGTGACATGAGATCCACTTCTGGCTTTGCATCTTATCTATGGGGAAACTTGATTACTTGGAAGAGTAAGAAGCGACTAGTGGTCTCTAAGAGCATTGCTGAAGCAGAATTGAGAGCACTATCCCTTGGTGTCTATGAAGGCCTTTGGATACATAGAGTAGTGCAGTATCTAAACTTCCAATTAAGGCACCAATTCATGTATATTGTGACAATATATCTGCTATTAACATGACAGAAAATCATGTCCAACATGACAAATCCAAACATATTGAAATTGAAAGGCATTTTCTGAGGGAAAAGGTGGAGGGCAAGGTATTGAAATTACATCACATTCAATCCAAGCATCAGGTGGAAAATATACTTACAAAGCATGTCACTGTTCAAGTCTTCATGTCTCTTCTTTGCAAGCTAGGCTGTACAAATATATACAGTCATAGCTTGCGGGGGAGTGTGGGAATTCAAGACAAATCTAATACCTGAAGAATGCACTAAGGGAATTTTGGATACAGCTGAAGTGTTCAGTGTGGCATTACATCGAGCAGATTGATAACTATATCAAACACCTTCAGCTCCTTGGTTAATCATCAGCTAGTTTGCTTGTTTATACATTATAGTTGCTTAGTTACGTTTTATGATCATTGTACACTTGCATTAACATCATTTTAGGGGTTAATTATGTAGAGAAAAAGGGGTTTGAGTGATTTCAAAATGTATGATTTAAATGTGCTTAAAAATGTGTATGACATAAATGTGCATGATATATTGCATATAACTTGCCTTAAATAGTCCATATATAATGTTGCCGTACTAACGAGCCATGAAGCGATAAAGCTTACATCAAATGTCAAACATTGCTTGTGTTTATACTATCTTCAGGTTCTACCATTAATGAACTAAACTAGTTCATTAAGTGAAGTACTTAGTTAATTAAACTAAGTAATTCATTAAAGGAAGCTACATTTGAACAAGGCACAAAGGCAACAAGACTAAGAAAGGAAAGTCTCCTCCTCCTCTCATCACACATATATACACGCATACATATAAATATATATATATATATATATATTCATATTTTTTGAAAAAGACACATACACATGTATTCTAACGTACTACAGACACGTTATATATTTTACATACGTACGTTAACGTCACACCATCATACTTAACTCATATTTATGAGTATATTCAGGTCTTATATCATATGATATAAGTCATGGTGATGACAAATTAAACACGTTAAAAGGTTCTAAACCAAAAATTATCGTATCGGGCGAATACCGAAACTTCGCCAACGTGTCACGTACTTGCCATAAATAGATGACCAGCCCCTACACCTCAAAAATCATTATTAATTTCGTTGCTATGATGATATTTTCAGCCATAAAATCATTCCATGTTGGCACACACAAATCACCCCACATTAAGGCCAAATTGTGGAGATTCCAATTTTAATTTTGTCACATGTTAATGGCGCCACTTTAGACGAGCCAAGAGCTGAGAATTAAATTTTATATTATATATTTTATGTGTAACATAATATATATATAACATGTGCAAAAATTTGGAATTTAATTAGAGAAAAATCGGGTAATCGATAAATATCAAAAATTCGGTTTTCTACGTACACAACACATGGAACATTTTTGGCACATCATACGACACGTATCTAGACACTTTTTACATATGTCATACATCTTAAAGTGTTCTAGAAAATTAAATTAAGGGCTGATTGGAATATAACATGTGTGTATTATTAAACATGTACTATTTTACAAAGTTAACAAAAATGAAATTCAGCACATGCATATACATGTATACACGCCCCTACAGCTGTGATGGAGCATATGTGGAGCCTTGTTGGCATATTGATTGGTCAAGAATTAATCATACAATGTTGATGACATAAAGGAAGAAGCTACACAAGGTAACAATTCAAATTTTGTCACAATTGTGACACATGCCGAAAATTCAGAATGTGTTCAGCATGTGTGCTAATGTATGGCCGATTTTTACCTCCATTATGAGTGATATTTTACTTCTTAATTAAGGTGGATTAATTGGAAGATAATTTGGAAGCATTTTGAATAAGTTATGAAATTTAAGTGGTGATATTTTTCAATATCACACATGCTGAAAATTTCAGCATGTGTGAATGAATAATGGCCGAATTTTAGGCCACATGGGAGTCAAATTTTTATCTCATAAAAGTTGAAAATATCTTCTACTAAATGGTGATTCATTTTTAAGAGATAAATCAAAGCAAACATGGCAACATTTTGAAAAGAATACCCATGTATCACATGCTGAAATTTCAGCATGCTAAGTCTCTTAATGGTCGAAATTTTCATGCCCTTTTTGTGAGAAAATTATCTTGCTAACTTTATGTGATAATCTTGGATGTTATGACAACTATTTTATGATGATTTTGGCACATGTTTTAAGTGGTTTTTTCAGATTATCCTAGTCATCAAGTGATGACAACATTCAACCAATCATGAAGTGCTAAGTAAGCAAAGGTTAAATGATCATCCAATCAGAAGGTGCCAAGTAAGCAAGATCGTGTCACATTGATGCCATACATTCTCCCAAGGAATTAGAAGATAATTTTCAAGAGGGGAAGGCACCTATAGGGGACGGCATTCAAGCATAAATGGAAAGGAGAAGAGCAAAACAAAAGACGAGAACAAAAGTTGCAAATTCAAAGATCAAAAACGCTTATAGCCTTTCTTCTTCTACACTCTCTTTCTTTCTTCTTCTTGAAATCCTATTGTACTTATATTCTTATCCTTGAATAGGCTTGTAATAGACCACCACATACTCTTTATCTTTGTAAAATATTGATCAAGGTGTGATCAATCTTCAATCTTGCAAGGTGGTGGTGTTCGTGTGCATTGTATTCAACATACAAGCTTTGTAAAGGGTTGGAGTTGGTGTGTAACTCCATCAACCCTGTGGTAAGGTGTATTTGTGTTGTGTGATTAGTGTAAACTGAGGAAGGTGTTCCTCGAAGACTGGAGTAGGTTGTTCATAACCGAACCAGCATAAAATTCTTGGTGTCATTTACTTTCATCACTGATTTTCTATTTCAGCACTGTTCACTGTTTTTAAGCACGTTCGTAAAAATAGTAAACAAATTTCAAAAATCACAAACATTTCAAGAAAAATAGACACACGTCTTAGGGTTCTTTTGCCGTAAGTTTCAACCCTTTTGGATAAGTATAAGTCATCCAAACGTCCAAAGTTCTGAGAGTAGTGCAGTCTGATTTTCAGGCTTGTAAAGGTTGAGACTTTGATCATATTTGACTAATTTCCCAAAAGAATTTTTCAAAACTGTTTCAACCCATTTAAATATAACATATAAGGGGTTAGTTGCTAAAATTTCAGAGCATTTGGAGTTACACACAAATAGGAATAAATTTTTCAAATTAGTCTACCGTTTCTGGCAGATTTGCGCAATCTGACCATCAACAAATTTTCAAGGGGTTAGCGGTTGAATTTAAATCTGAAATTTTTAGGAGACACTCATAACATCTAAGGCTAAGTGATCTCCAAATTACAGAATTTTTGAAGACCTGAAACCTTGTTTTCAAAACGTTTTAATACTGGTCCTGAAAACAGAAACTGTTTTCAGAAGTTGGGTTTTTGGTTTAAAAGTATTTTAAAAAACCATATTTTCCGCACCCACTATTCAACTCCCCCTTCTAGTGGTGCCTTTCAGATCCTACAAATTAGGCTCGGGTTGATTAGGTGCAGTTTGTAAATGTAACCGTTGGAAGGGTGACATCACAAGACAACAACTAGTTGTCTTTAACATGTATATAAGCATTTCATCTGTGTATTCTTCATTCAACAAAATAAGAAGAGTTTTCTTCTCACTTTCAAAGTGAGTTTCAAGTGATTGTTTGAGTGAACTTCTCTATATCATAACTTATGTGAAATTCCCATTTTGCCCTCAGTTGAGCCTCACGGTTTTTACCCTCAAAACTGCCCTCTTTTTCGGGCTTTATCTACTAATATCTTGTCCTAAATTATTCAATCCTTGGTTTATTTTATGGCCACCCTCAAACAGCCTACCCTTTTTATATGTTCAGCATTGGAATTTTACCCCTTTACCCCCGTTCAGGGTTCACGTTCCATATTCCCCAAAACCGCCCGTTATTTAGCTTGTCACATTTGTCCTTTCTTCCTTTCCAATTATTTATCACAACTTTATCTAGTCCCATATAATAGACAATATGCATATATTTTCATATATGATATTAAGCAAATAGTCAACATTGTAATTGGCACATTTCTAGGCCATTTGGCTGAATACATGTTGGCACACCCACACACATGATCTAATGCCATATCTTAAATTTAATAGTTTAACACCTCCACTAATTAGCCACACATAGTTGTATAATATAAATTTTTACACCCATGCTCTCAAGAATATACAAATCATTACCATGTCGACTCGTATGGCCACTTGGCCGAAAGCTCACCCCACACACACTTGTGCTCATTGCACTTGTTAAATACATCTTTACATGCAAGATGATTATATCTTTCACTTGTCTTTTTATATATTGTGTCATACATATGGTCTTAGGCACATATTATCAATTAACATGTCAAACATACATTCCCTTTTATAATACCACCAAGTACACATAATATAATATTATTGACACATAAGTGCATATTTGGTGAATGTGTTCACCCTCTTAACCGAGTGATCCCTTCCATCCATACTTTATCAAATATGTAATCTTCGTGCATGTCACTTCCTCGTTTTATTAATGGTAGGTCATAAGATGCATGAACCCTATAGCTTCTCACTCACATGTTCATGGATGGACAATGACACCTATTTTCATCAAGGTACCTATATGGCCGAGAGTATGCTATATACACACACACAAACTTTTGTTTTTCTTTCATTTTAACCTATTCAAGGCCATGCATGATGGAGTCTACCACAATATAAATATTGGAACTATGATCATAATCATACTTATGATGAATGTGTATGAAAATGCATATAGTGGTGCAATCCATGAAAATGCACAAGATGGTGTAAGATGTGATCTTTAGCACACTTTTTCAAGAAAATGTATTAAACCATCAATACTTCTTCAAAATCGAGAATGCATGCCTACTCTTTTCATTAATATAACCTGCACACACATATCACAATCTTTACATGCATGCCTCTTTTTTATCATTATGTGAGTCTCAAATATGCTCACCCTCAAGAAACACACAATTCTTAATGTATTTAGTAGACAAGATCCATTCTTTTTATTTGATTATAGTAGATGACCATTTGAACATATGCATGTATGATCTGTTTTGATAAGTGAACATAGATGATGTGTTTTTCAACATGCGTGAAGAAATCAAGAAGAGTACTTGCCTTTGTCTTGAACTTAGGTTTAAAATGGAAAAGATTTCTCTTTTCTTCCTATTTGAATACTACATGACCTTAATCCAAGAAAAGGAGGTGAGTTGAGCCTCTTAAAATCATAATACTTGGATGTTCCTACCTTCAATCGTTAAACAAAATCATACCTTAGGTGTTGGGAGGAAGTGTCCTAAGCCTGCATGTATGCCCTCTTTGACTTAGACTTGGATAAGTCTTTCTCTTTTCCTCCTTATAGAGCCACGGTTGGGAGGGTATCTTCGGGCTTGAGGGACTTTGATTTTCCTCTTAGTATGATAAGATTGTGCTTGATTTGGAAGTGGAAATGAAGTGAGAAGAAATAGGAGGAAATCACCGATTCTCTGGTGTAGAGTGTTGAAGGGAGTAGAAAGTGTTTTTGAATTTGGAAATGGAGACTTGAAGTAGAGGGGTAGAATGTTTGTTGACAGAGGGAGTGGAAATGAAAAATGGAATGAAAATGAAGTGCTTTGCACCCTTTTTCTCTTGGTTTCTGCCTAAAATAGAGAAGGAAAGTGGGGTTTAATCATTATACCTTTGTGTGGGGAAGTGGATTGCAAGAGTTGTATGGGTTGCATGCATTGTGGTTGGAGGGAGAAATTGTTGAGAAATATGTTTGGATAATTTTCGAATTCATGATTTTAAGTATTAAATACTTAAGAATTTAACACATGGTGTTATGAATGATAAAAAGATAAATGACAGATTCAGAACCAGGACCTCGCTGTGAGACATCGATCTCTCATTCAGAAGCACATCGATCGATCGCTATCCTTAGGGTTTCAAAAAATTTTGTCTAATATGTGATAAAATGATTGTTTTCATTTGTATGTTTCATATATGTTTATTGTGAGATTATTATGTGATTTTGATGTATATGACTAATATGCCTGGAAGTTTCTACAACATATCAAAAAAGGGCGAAAGTGGTATTTTGAGTTCTTGTATGTACTTGACATGGTGAAAACAATTCAAGGACTTATTTATATCTTATTTATCATCACAAAGGTGTTATTATATCTATTTATGACCATCGAGGTCATTCTCGGGGTTTTCTCACACTGGGGACATTTTGGTCATTTTACCCTCTGAGGGCAATTTCGTCATTTTACTCAAGGAAATCTCATGAGTATCATATTATCTGCATTATGGAGATTATTAATGGTTCTATTGAAGATTATATCATGGTTTTCTATTCTATTTTCTTATTTGGTGATATTATCGACATCGGCGGTATATGTGATGGTATTCGATGTCACATTCTATTATCTTCTGAGGACTTGTCTATATATGTTATTGGAGATTCATATTCATATTTTTTTTCAGAGATTCTCATGGTGGTATTGGTGCAAAATTCAACACAACATACAAGGAGAAAAATGTAGGACCTGTAAGGCACCACTAGAAGGGGGGTTGAATAGTGGGTGCGAAAAATTTGGTTTTTAAAATATTTTAACCCAAAATCCCAACTTCTGAAAATAGTTTCTATTTTCAGATCATGATTTGAAATGTTTGAAAAACTAGGTTACAGATCTTCAAAAATTTTGAAATTTGGAGAGATTTGACTATCAGATGTTCTGAGTATCCCCTAAAAATTTCAGATCAATATTCAACCTCTAACCTTTTGAAAAATCGTTTGTGGTTAGATTGCACAAATCTGCCAGAAACAGTAGTCTGATTTGAAAAAATTATTCCGATTAATCCATAACTCCAAATGGTATGAGAATTTAATGACAAACCGCTTAAGATATGTATTTTAATGGGTTGAAACTGATTAACAAATTCATTCGGGAAGTATGTCAAATATGTTCAAGTTCTCAAACCTTTGCAAGTCTGAAAATCAGATTAAACTAGTCTCAGAACTATTAACGTTTGATTGACTTATACTTATTCAAATGGGTTGAAACTTGTGCCAAATAAAACTTAAGGGATGTGGCTATGTCTCTGCAAAGTTTGGTAATTCTTGAAAATCGTTTAATATTTTTACTATTGTAATGAAAACAATGTAAAGTGCTGGAAACTGAAAGTAAAGTACTGAAAGTAATAACACCGAGAATTGTATACTGGTTCGGTTAGCACAACCTACTCTTGTCTTCGAGGACACCTTCCTCGGTTATCACTAATCACAAAATAACATCTTACCACAAGGGTTGCTGGAGTTACACACGGACTCCAACCCTTTACACATAATACAAGCAATCACACCGAGCACGAACACGACCACCGAACATATAAAGGTTTGATGACACCTTGATCAATCTTTTATAATTGAAACGCATTTGGTGGTCTAATCAAAGCCTATTCAATATAATGAATATAAGAACAATAGGCTTGAGAGAATAAGACGAAAGAAATGTGGAAGAAGAAAGTAGAATACACTTTTTTTCACTTGAGAGATTATGAGAATTGTCTTGCTTTTGTTTGGCTCTCTTCACCTCTTTTTAATCCATCTTGGCCGTCCCCTTTAGGGTGTTCTTCCTTCTTGAAAATTCTCTTTAATCCCCTTGGAAGAATGCCTTGTATATATGTGACACCATCTTGCTTACTTGGCACAACTTGATTGGATAATTGTCTTGGTCTTGTTTACTTGACACTCCTTGATTGGATGAGTTTTGTCATCACTTAGTGGCTGAAAAAATCTGAAAATAAAATGAAAAACATATGCCAAATGAAGTTCAAAAAATTACCAAATATTCTACAATTAATCCCCACAAATTTGGAAACAAATTTGTCTCCATCCAAGACATAAAAATCGGCCACCTTGTGTCTCACATGCTGAATTTTCAGCATGTGTTTCATTTGCTAGAAAGTTTGAAATGTTACCTTGTGTAGCTTCCTCCATTATGTCACTAACCTTGTGTGGCTTATTGTCCACCAATCAAGATGCCAACTAAGCTCCACAAAGACTGAGATAGGCGTGCGATGCATCTTGAGCATGTGCTGAATTTCACTTTTAAAAACTTTGTCAAATATTTGCTTAATAATTATACACATGGTATATTCCAATCAGCCCTATTTTGAATATTCTAGAACACTTTAATATGTATTGAATATGTAAAAATTGTCTAGATACATGCTGCATGTCATGCCAAAAACGTTCCATGTGTTATGTTCATAGAAACTGAATTTTCGACTTTTGTCGATTACGCGAATTTTCTCCGATTAAATTCAATCTTTTTGCACATGTTATATATACTGTGTCACACATGATATACATAAAATAACTTGAATATTCAGCTCTAATGGATGATTAAAGTTGGCACCCACATGTGCTTAAAAAGTGAATTTGGAATCTCCACAATTTGGCCTTAATTGTGGGTGATTTGTGTGTGCCAACATGGAATGATTTTATGGCTGAGTGTACCATGTTGGCCACGAAATTTGTGAGTATTTTTTGAAGTGTAGGGGATGGACATTGATATATGGCAAGTACGTGACACGTTAACGAAGTTTCGGTAGTCACCCGGTCGACAATTTTTGGTTTACAACCTTGTAACATGTCGTAATAATTTTGTCATCACCATGACTTATATCATATGATATAAGACCTGAATGTACTCATAAATATGAGGTAAGTATAGTGGTATGACGTTGACCTATGTTCGTAATATATGTAACGTGTCGGTAGTACGTCAGAATATATATGTATTGTGCCTCTTTTAAAAAAATCTGAAAATATATATATATATATA
>AP025060.1:18074063-18464171 GCA_036186865.1 Eustoma russellianum
GTTTTACCGACGAAACAGCGACGGATAACGTCTCTTCACATTATTCGACGCGTTTCGTCGCTACTCCGTCGTTAAGTAGTCGCTATTCGGCAGTGCCAGTTCAGTTCCCAACGGTACCGACGATTTACCGACGACCAGCACGAAACACGTCGTTTGATATGCTTTTACCGACGCAGTACCGACCACATTGCGACGCAAAACATCTCTTCACTCCGTACGACGTAATTCGTCGCTACGTCATCGCTAAAAGGCAGTCCGTCCAGTTCCCAATGCTTACAACGCGCGAATTTTTTTTGAATTTACCGACGTTTTATCGACGAAACAGCGACGGATAACGTCTCTTCACATTATTCGACGCGTTTCGTCGCTACTCCGTCGCCAAGTAGTCGCTATTCGGCAGTGCCAGTTCAGTTCCCAATGGTTGCATTGTACGATGAATATACGTCGCAAATTCGTCGCTACGTCGTCGCTAAAACAGCCGAAAGTTCATCCTGCACATTCCTAACGGTTGACAAAAACGTCGCTATGTGCGTTTCGTCGCTACTCCGTCGCCAAGTAGTCGCTATTCGGCAGTGCCAGTTCAGTTCCCAATGGTTGCATCGTACGATGAATATACGTCGCAAATTCGTCGCTACGTCGTCGCTAAAACAACCGAAAGGTCATCACTGCACATTCCTAACGGTTGACAAAAACGTCGCTATGTCGTCGCTATGTCGTCGCTAATTTTACTATTTATACCCCAAACATCCGCACATATAAGGTTATAAATAATCAAAATATGCCGCGTCGTTTTTAAAGAACCCCAAGGTGTGGTGGACGGGCAATCAGTGCCCCTCCAGAAGGGCCTCCTCCTCCTCAAGTACCATCGGTTGAGCGAGAAGGTTCCGTATCTGTCTATGTCCCACCGCAGCATCAGAGTGATCAAGAACAAACGCCGGTGCAGGGCACCGACTTCCGTATGCTGATGGCAAACATGCAGCAGCAGTCGCGGCAACTGCACAACATGACTAGAAGGCTGCGGAAGATGAAATTTAGATATTACAAGCTCAAGCGCCTTCTCAAAGAGTTTGCAGAGAATGTCGCGGCCACTCTTTCGTCCGATGACGAAGAGTGAACGACACATCTCCGCATCTCTTTTTAGATGTTTTTTATTTTTTCGTTTGATAATGTAACTTTTTATTATTGAATGAATGAGTATTTTTCCCAATCACCGCTTTCTTTTTCCTTAATCAATACACGTGTTTAATTCTCGATGTATCTGCGACGACACAACGACAAATCGAATTACGAACGGAAAGTAAAACAAAACATTTGCCACATGCGGGTTTCATTGACAAAAAAACGACGATACACAACGCCAAGAACTTACTAAACGACGAATTTATTTTATTTGGGCTAATTTTAGCGACACCATTGCGACGACATAGCGACGTAGCGTTACAAACTAAATAGCAACGAATAAAAACACGCAGAGTAGCGACGAGACACCGACAAATCACCGACGTAATTCACCTGACTGACTATTTTTCTTTTAGCGACAACGAATTTCATCGTACTTTCGTCGCAATTAGCGACGACATTAGTTTTGTCGCACAGTCGTCGCTATTACCGACGAAACAACGACTATACGTTGTTCGTCGGTGATTTTTTTGTCGGCAAACCACAATTTTTTTGTGGTGATCATACCCAATATATCTCAACGAGAACAAAAGTTATCGCTAAGATCTGAGGAGGCCATAAGCGGCAGTTAAACAATACCTCTATCCTTTTCTACTTTTTTACATCTAAGATTACAAATAATTCAAAATCTGATCTTTTTGTCACTTTTTTTTAAAGGAAGGTATCTAAGATTAAAAAAATTATTTTCTACTCTTTTACATCTAAGATCAAAAAAAAAATTCAAAATCTGATCTTTTAGTCACTGTTTTTTAAGGAAGGTATCTAAGATTACAAAAATTTATTTTCTACTTTTTTACATCTAAACTCGTCTTATATAGGAAATTAATTTGATGTTAACTCATAATATTCGACTGTCCTTGCTTCCAATCTGATGGATATCCGACCATTCCATAACGTGGCCCAATATTTGACAATGAGAACTCCTCGGTCTTTCCCGCCTTTGGCATGCATGGATCACTATTCTTATGAGCATGAAGAGCCATGGGCTTAATTGTTTGTTGCTGTTGTTAGAACAAATCCTAACTTTCAGAACCATGCCAAAGAAGAGGGGTCACATCACCCTCTTTCCTCTCACTCCACGCGTCAACGTGCGACACGTGGCAGCATAAGGATGGTGAGGCTAGATACGGATGACCCTTATCTAGTCTCACCACCCCCAGCGACCACGTGTCGCGCAGTGACGTATGTGGTGAGGGAAAAGTGAGTGAATTGATCCTAACCCTGCCAAAATAGGTAAGAAGCACAAACAATTAGAAACAAAAAGTTGTTATCTTCTACCCGGAAAAAAACATATGCTTTATTTTGTTCTTCTTTTTTTTTTTAAAAAAAAACTATGTTATCACCCAAAATAATAATAATAATCACGTGACGCGAAGATAAAATGAGTATACAAAAGAAACTATGTGAACTATTTAGAAATTTGGCCGTTACAATTTGCCTTAAAGAAGGAAATTAGCATAAGGTATTTCTTTTAGAACGAAATGAGCCTTTATAGTATCTTTAAGATAGGCAAAAAAGGGAGAAAAAAGACTTGGTGGCAAAAGGTCACATCATGTGGCCTTGAGGGTCCACACCGCTTCAGCTCCAAGGATCATTATAGAGAATGAAATCAGGAGCTCAGCAGTTTTTTGGGTTAGTAAGGACTTTACGCAAGGATCCACACGAGGTGTGTAAAGAAGGCAAACAAACTTGTATTTTGTATTTCGAATGTATAAACTTTTTTGTGTTTTTGGTATACATCTTTACACACTTTACTTATAGGACTCCTACATGTCTATTCAAGGAAACTAATCAATTACATTTGTCAGTTACAATCTTGCTACTAATTACAATTTCAATCAAATCAAATATTTCCTAAACTTATGCACATCCCTCCATTCACGGGATTACTTCTTTATTCTCACAATCTCAACACTCCCCCTCAAGTTGAAGGGTGGGGTCAACAACGCTCAACTTGGATAAGACAGCTTCAAACGACCTCCCATTAACTGCTTTAGTCAGCACATCCGCCAGCTGATCTTCTGAACGCACATAGGGCAACTCAATCAAACCTCCTTCCAATTTTTCCTTGATAAAGTGTCGATATATCTCTATATGCTTGGTCCGGTCATGTTGTACGAGATTCTCAGATATACTTATAGACGCCTTATTATCACAAAACAACGTTGTTGGTAGATTCACTGGAAGTCCAATGTCTTTAAACAATTTTTGAATCCATAGTATCTCGGTGATGCCTTTTACAATTCCACAGAACTCTGCCTCGGCACTTGACAGTGCAACAACTTTTTGCTTCTTGCTCCTCCATGTTACAAGATTTCCTCCGATGAGTGCTAAGTACCCAGATGTAGATTTCCGATCTGTCAAACTGTCTGCCCAGTCAGCGTCTGTATAAGCCTGAATATTCAGATGTCCATTATTCCAGAACACAATACCCCTTCCTGATGTAGCCTTTAGGTAGCGTAGAATGCTTGTTACTGCATCCATATGATGTTCCTGTGGGCTATGCATAAACTGACTTACAATACTTACTGCAAATGCAATATCAGGGCGTGTATGTGACAGGTAGATTAGTTTGCCGACCAATCGCTGATACCTTCCTTTATCTGTGGGTAGTGCTCCTTCAACTAGTTCCATCTTATGATTCATGATCATCAGTGTGTCGCATGGCTTGCAATCGAGCATTTCTACCTCTGTCAGTAGGTCCAAAATATACTTCCGTTGCAATATATAAATCCCTGCTTCTGATCTTAGGACTTCAATTCCAAGGAAGTATTCCAGGTTTCCGAGATCCTTCATTTCAAACTTGGTAAATAAATGCGGTCGAAGACGGTTTATCTCCTCAATGTCGCTCCCTGTAATTACCATATCATCAACGTAAATAATCAGACACGTTACCATATATTTTCTTCTTTTGACGAATAGTGTGTGATCAGCATTGCTCTGTCGTTAACCATCTTGCTTCATTACTACAGTGAATCTGCCGAACCACTCTCGAGAAGACCGTTTGAGTCCATATAGAGCCCTTTTTAACCTACAGACTTCTCTTGGCTTGAACCCTACAGAAAAATCTACGGGAGGAACCATATATACTTCTTCTTTTAAATTACCGTGGAGAAATACATTCTTTACATCAAGTTAGTGAAGTGGCCAGTTCTGAGTTGCTGCAATGGAGAATATGTCACGCCCCGAGTCCTTCTACTCGAAACGTCACATTCGCCGTACACTTTTTTCAAGATGTGCAAGGCTTCTTATGCCGTTATGCTTACTTTAATACTCCACTATTTAAGTAAATGAGACTCAATAAAATTAACTAAATCCACCCAATAAATATCCAGAATAAATATCCATCAAAAGAAATATTGTATCGTTGAAACAACTAGTCCACATTGAAATAATAAATCTAATGAGCTAAGTTCGTAGGTACTCGATAAAACTCAACACTAATAATAATTCAAATCTTGAAAGCTATCTTCTGATCTTCTTCACCATCCCCACTCGTCATCTTCCTCCACGTAAATGTACTCAACGTCCTTATCATCTGAAACTGGTTGGTGGGGCAAAGGGGGGAGTGGTGTGAGCCAAATCAACGGGGCTCAGTAAGTAATCTAATTATCTTTTGTGGGATCATGTATGCAGGGAAACAAGTTTTCAGATAAAATAACTTTCGTAAAATGAAATCAAACAGAACATCAAGTTTCCCATTTTCAAATACTACATATAATACTTGTAACTTTCAACATTTAGCTCTTAACTGATTTATACCATTCGCCAGAGTACTCTGTCTAGAAAATCCCTTCTAGATGGGCGCATTGGATCCTCACCATGCGAAGAGGGTATTGGGCTTAATCCCCCCAATATCTGGGCGTTCCAGCAACTCGCGCAAGTTGCTAGACCACATACTTATAACTTATACTTTCATCATTCGATAGGCCACGCGATCCGGGTATAATTCATTTAAGAGCACAAAACATATCATTCCGTAAACGTCATATCATCAATAACATTTTGCATAAAACATATACTTGCAAAGCACAATATACTTCTACATGATCCAATTTAATATCAAAATAGACATTTAAAACGTAACTTTCGTAAAACAATTTCGCAAATGCACAAAAGAGAGTTAGACCACTTACCTCGAATCGGATACTTAACGTCCTCCTTGTTCTAGGTTCAAACCTAAATATTCCAACATAGAAAAATTACTTAAAGTATCACCCAAAATAATTACCTACATCTGATTTTGTTAATCAACCCACCTAATATTTCTTCATCAAACCTGTTCCTAAACATATCAGTGCTAGATTTATAGAGATATCCTTGCCCTATTGCTTTCACGTAAGGGTGTTTGTTTCTTTTAAGTGCAGTGCTCAACCTCTACTAATATTTTTGTTTTTCCTTTTCACCCTATAAACTAATGTATATAATGCTTTAGGAATTGCTCTGAGCATTCCACTTGTGTACCTCGTCCCTAGAACACTTTTCTGTTCTCAATTATAATAATTTGACATTTGCAAAGGATTCGGTGGTGACACGCCTTATTCCTAAAATATTTATTATTTACTTATTTTAATTTTTTTTTTCAAAAATAAAGCTACAGGAAGTCAACTTCAGACTAGAGACCCTGGGTTCTAAACATTGATGTTTTAATTCTCCCCCAGTCCACAAAAGAACGTCCTTGCTTAATCTAATCACACCGTAAGAAATTTGTTAAAAATATTTATGTTTTATATGCAATACATATATTTAAATAGCTATCGTATTTAAATAATCAAAACTTCTCGGCATAGTCTACAATGGGATTTCATTCAAATAGTCACAGATTAATCTAAACTATAACTCAAACCTTATCCCAATATATTGAACTAGCTTCTGTCACTATTTAACTTTTAGGAGAAACAATAATTCTAATTATAACGACATCACTAGAAATCCATGTTAGCAAAAGGATAATATTTTAAAGTACTTTTATGATCAACAATAAAAGTTGTTTCATCCAGTTAAGAACTTAGCATATATGAGATATACTTGGGTTGTGCATCTTAAATCTTTGATGTGTCAACATAAACCAGGGAATATATGAACAAGTAATTGGATCAATCTTCCTGACAAGACCTTGAAAATCATACACGTAGAATACTTCGAAATTCAATCTAGCTAATTCTAAATAATACAACTAAAATCAAAGATTGAATACTTGCCTGTTGTATTTTGCAGATTGCTACACCTAACCAAAATTGTCACCACTCTTTTTCTTTTCCTTCTTTGTTGACATATATGATCGGTTTTAGAGTTTTGGAACTGATCCCTTATTTATAAACAGGTTCTCATTAAGTTTTCAATTTCATTAAGATTCTTTTTCCTAGTATAACTCATATGTATCTCTCGTGTATCTATCTCTTCTCATAGTTATCATCCAACAAGTTTATCTATTTTATACTACTATTATCCATCTTCTCATAGTTATCTTTTATCACTTTGTCTATAATTATTATTTTATTTAAAAAAAATCCTGAGTATAACATTCCTTCCCCCTTATAAAAAGTTTCGCCCTCGAAACTTGCGTACCTTATTCAAAAAGATGTGGATATTTCCCTCGCATGTCTTCTTCTAGCTCCCATGTTGCTTCTCGCACCGTATGGTTACTCCATTGAACTTTTACATAAGGAATTACTCTTCTCCTCAATACTTGATCCTTCTTATCCACGATGCACAAAGGTAGCTCTTCATATGTTGCATCGCTTCTCACTTTTAGTGGTCGAGCTTCTAGAACGTGACTTGGGTCAGGAACATAACGGCGTAGTTGTGATACATGGAAAACATTGTGCACTTGAGACAATGTTGGAGGTAATGCTAAACGATACGCCAAGTTCCCAATCTTCTCAAGTATTTCATATGGTCCAATGTACCTTGGACTTAGCTTTCCTTTCTCTTCAAACCTCATGGCTCCTTTTGTTGGGGAAACCTTAAGATATACTTTTTCACCTGCGTTGAACTCCAAGGGTCGTCTTTTAGAATCTGCCCAGCTCTTGTTCCTATCTTGAGCAACCTTGAGCCTCTCTCGTGTGATCTTGATCTTTTCTAGTGTTTGTTCAACCAACTCAGGTCCAGTGATAAGCTTCTCGCCTACCTCATCCCAATATAATGGAGATCTGCATTTTCTTCCATAAAGGGCCTTGAATGGGGCCATACCAATCGTACTGTGGTAGCTGTTATTATACGAGAACTCCATGAGTTTTACCAGCTTATCCCAATTGCCTTTGAAATCCAAAGCGCATGCTCGCAACATATCTTCCAATGTCTGAATGGTCCTTTCTGATTGACCATCGGTTTGAGGATGGAAGGCTGTGCTCAATCTCAAGTCTGTACCCATAACTTCTTGATATGCCATCCAAAAGCGTGAGGTGAATCTAGAATCTCGATCTGATACAATACTTACTGGCACACCATGCAAGCTTACTATATTATCCACATACATCGCCACTAACTTCTCCATGGTTGCTTCGCTAGACATGGGTAGGAAATGCGATGACTTAGTCAACCGGTCCACGATAACCCAAATCGTATCATTTCCACTCTTGGTCTTTGGTAAACCAACTACGAAATCCATCGTAATGTGTTCCCATTTCCATTCTGGGATCTCTAAAGGTTGCAGAAGTCCTCCAGGCCTTTGGTGTTCTACTTTCACTTGCTGACACACCAAGCATCTTGCTACGTATTCAGCTATTTCTCTTTTCATTCCACTCCACCAGTAATTCTTCTTAAGGTCTTTGTACATCTTGGTTGCTCCTGGATGAATTGATAATCGCGAACGATGAGCTTCTTTCAATAATTCATTCTTCATATCATCCATCTTAGGTACACATAATCTTCCTTGATACCACAGACTACCATCGGTATTCACTTGAAATCCTTTGACTTGTTCATCTTTGAGTTTCTCCATGATTTTCAAAATACCTTCATCGTCTTTTTGCGCATCCTTTATTCTTTCTATCAGCGTAGGAGATATGACTAAGGCTGCTAAAGTGTTGGCAGTAGATTCCACAACGTTTAAGTCAAATTCCTCCATTTCTCTTTCCAGGGGCGCTTGTCTAACTTTCCGACTGAGAGCGTCAGCCACCCTATTTGCTTTTCCGGGGTGGTAATTTATAGTCAAATCATAGTCTTTTAACAGCTCCAACCACCTTCGTTGTCTCATGTTGAGCTCCTTTTGTGTAAACAAGTATTTCAAGCTCTTATGATCTGTATAGACTTCACATCTTTCACCATACAAATAATGTCTCCAAATTTTAAGAGCAAACACCACTGCTGCTAATTCCAGGTCATTGGTTGGATAATTCCTCTCATAAGGCTTTAGTTGTCTTGAGGCATACTCTATAACTCGTCCATTCTGCATTAGCACACATCCTAGACCATTCTTCGAGGCATCACTATAAATCACAAAACCTTTGATCCCAGAAGGTTGAGCCAAAATCAGAGCAGAAGTCAGTCTTTCTTTCAGTTCCTTAAAGCTCTTTTCACATTCTGGCGTCCACTCAAACTTCACGCGCTTTTGGGTTAACTTGCTCAATAGGACGGCTATGGCAGAAAATCCTTCTACAAATTTACGATAATAACCTGCTAATCCCAAAAAACTTCTTACTTTAGTGATATTGGTCGGTCTAGGCCAGTCAGTTATGGCTTCAATCTTCTTCGGATCTATAGAAATCCCTTGCTCTGAAACCACGTGACCCAGAAATGTAACACTTTTAAGCCAGAATTCACACTTGTTGAACTTAGCATAAAGCTTCTTTTCTCGTAGGATTCCCAAAACTTCTCTGAGGTGTTCGGAATGAGCTTCCTCGCTTGGAGAGTAAATGAGTATATCATCAATGAATACCACCACAAATTTATCTAGTTGTGGCCTAAACACCGTGTTCATTAGGTCCATAAATGCCGTAGGTGCATTAGTCAGGCCGAAAGGCATCACCAAAAATTCATAGTGCCCATATCTCGTTCGAAATGCGGTTTTAGAAACATCCTCTGCCTTGATTTTCAGTTGGTGGTACCCTGATCTTAAGTCAATCTTAGAGAACACCCTCGCGCCTTTCAACTGATCAAATAGGTCATCAATCCGTGGAAGCGGGTATTTGTTCTTAATCGTGATCTTGTTAAGCTCCCGATAATCAATACATAGCCTCAAACTCCCATCCTTCTTCTTTACGAACAACACTGGCGCTCCCCAAGGTGAGACACTAGGTCTGATAAACTTCTTATCTAACAACTCTTGTAGTTGTTCCTTCAATTCCTTGAGCTCGGTAGGGGCCATTCGATATGGAGCCTTCGATATTGGTTCAGCCCCGAGTGTCAGCTTAATTTCAAACTCAACTTCTCGGTCAGGAGGTAGACCAGGTAAATCTTCAGGGAAAACGTCTTTGAACTCATTCACAATCAAGATATCATCAATAGAGGGAACTGTCTTCTCAGAATCCACCACATATGCCAAATATCCATCATTCCCTTTCTTAAGAGCTTTGTACGCCTGCATCGCTGTTAAGTACACTTTCTGGCGATCTTTCCTCATTTTTGTATTTCCTTGATAGCAGAACTCCTCTTTTGTAGGATCGTTGAAGACTACTTGTTTTCCTCGACAATCAATTTGTGCATGATATTTGGCCAACCAGTACATTGCAAGAATCACGTCGAAATCACTCATCTGAATCGGTATCAGATTGGCATCCAGCGTATCATCATCAATCTCCACTTTGCAATCCTTGTATATGTGATGTGATACTAACACTTTATCTCCGGCAGCCAATACTCGATAAGGATTCTCTAACCACTCAGGACCATTGTTCAGATACTTAACAAATTTCTTGGCAACAAACGAGTGACTCGCGCCACTATCAAATAGAACATTCGCAGGAATTTTGTTTATCAAAAGAGCACCTAAGACAAAGGCAATTATGCAAGTATTTGATACTCACAGCAATAAGTAAACTTAATGCATACTACAAACAGGCATGTACATAAATTATTGCTTAAAAAAATATACCTGAAACAACTTCATTTGCCTCCTGAGCCTCTACGTCAGTCATGGCATGAACCCTCGCATTCACCTTGGGTTTCTCCCTACTTGGTTGCGCATCCTTATTTTGCTCCTTTTTTTGCTCAGGATAATCCTTTATTTGATGTCCCAGCTTTCCGCAGTTAAAGCATGCTCCAGTTCCCCAACGACATTCACCAAAATGTTGACGATGACATGTAGCACATGTGGGTATAGTAGCACTTTGGTTTCTCTTGACTATTAGCTCTGGCTTCTTCTTTATAACTCGCAACCATTTTCCATGTTTGCCGGTTCCCTGATTGCCCATTGTCTCATCACTCCTCGGCCTCTTACCTTTGTTCTCCTCATCTCTCCTTTTTATGTCATTTTCTACTTATAGCAAGCATCAAGTAAGGCTGGAAAATTTTGAGCATTGGCATTCATCACGCCTGTCCTGATCCGGCTACTTAGGCCTCTTTCGAACTTTACCATTTTCAGCTCATTATCACTCATCACAGAACGCACAAATCGAACCAGAGCATTAAATTGGTTTGCGTACTCGGCAACTGTCATATCCGGTCCCTGTCTCAGTGATTCAAATGCACCAATCTTCTGCAAACGCACTGATGGAGGAAAGTAGAACTTGAGAAACTCAGTCTTGAATTTAGTCCATGTGACTGGTGCAAGGATATTCGGCTCAGTAGTCGACCACCATTTATCAGCCTCTCCGACCAAGAAAGGCTTGATCACCAAATGTTTCATCTCTTCCGGAACTTGAAGTAAGGAAAAATTATTCTCCACTTCACTTATCCATTTCTCAGCTTTGTCAGGGTCAGAATTACCGTCAAAGGTCGGCACGTGTACCCTCTTCATGCCCTCATAGTAGTATCGGGTCCCATTCTGAGGCTGTGGGTTCGCTTGCACTGTTTGAAATGCCTGGGCGAACTGCATCATTGCATTCATGAATTCTTGTGGAAATGCATTCTGATTTTGATTAGGGATATTATTATTTCTCCGAGGAGGCATTTTCTGTAAAATAGTAAAATAATGTTATCTCCAGGATATATTTAATACAACGAGTTCTCATCCATTATTTAAAGTAAAGTAATAAACATAAGGCAGTCTAACACAGTAAAATACCTTAGAGGCATAATCTAAATTACTTTTCGTGCATTCTAAATAATATTCTAGAGCATATATATAAATCATAAACTTAACAAATCATTTCTTAGTATCTAGCGCCTCACTATTAAATCAATTCTTATCCACTATGATCAATACTTAGGTCTAAAAATGATCAATACTTAGATCTAATACCAGTGCTCTCTGATACCACCTAGATGTCACGCCCCGAGTCCTTCCACTCGAAACGTCACATTCGCCGTACACCTTTTTCAAGATGTGCAAGGCTTCTTATGCCGTTATGCTTACTTTAATACTCCACTATTTAAGTAAATGAGACTCAATAAAATTAACTAAATCCACCCAATAAATATCCAGAATAAATATCCATCAAAAGAAATATTGTATCGTAGAAACAACTAGTCCACATTGAAATAATAAATCTAATGAGCTAAGTTCGTAGGTACTCGATAAAACTCAACACTAATAATAATTCAAATCTCGAAAGCTATCTTCTGATCTTCTTTACCATCTCCACTCGTCATCTTCCTCCACGTAAATGTACTCAACGTCCTTATCATCTGAAACTGGTTGGTGGGGCAAAGGGGGAGTGGTGTGAGCCAAATCAACGGGGCTCAGTAAGTAATCTAATTATCTTTTGTGGGATCATGTATGCAGGGAAACAAGTTTTCAGATAAAATAACTTTCGTAAAATGAAATCAAACAGAACATCAAATTTCCCATTTTCAAATACTACATATAATACTTGTAACTTTCAACATTTAGCTCTTAACTGATTTATACCATTCGCCAGAGTACTCTGTCTAGAAAATCCCTTCTAGATGGGCGCATTGGATCCCCACCATGCGAAGAGGGTATTGGGCTTAATCCCCCCAATATCTGGGCGTTCCAGCAACTCGCGCAAGTTGCTAGACCACATACTTATAACTTATACTTTCATCATTCGATAGGCCACGCGATCCGGGTATAATTCATTTAAGAGCACAAAACATATCATTCCGTAAACGTCATATCATCAATAACATTTTGCATAAAACATATACTTGCAAAGCACAATATACTTCTACATGATCCAATTTAATATCAAAATAGACATTTAAAACGTAACTTTCGTAAAACAATTTCGCAAATGCACAAAAGAGAGTTAGACCACTTACCTCGAATCGGATACTTAACGTCCTCCTTGTTCTAGGTTCAAACCTAAATATTCCAACATAGAAAAATTACTTAAAAGTATCACCCAAAATAATTACCTACATCTGATTTTGTTAATCAACCCACCTAATATTTCTTCATCAAACCTGTTCCTAAACATATCAGTGCTAGATTTATAGAGATATCCTTGCCCTATTGCTTTCACGTAAGGGTGTTTGTTTCTTTTAAGTGCAGTGCTCAACCTCTACTAATATTTTTGTTTTTCCTTTTCACCCTATAAACTAATGTATATAATGCTTTAGGAATTGCTCTGAGCATTCCACTTGTGTACCTCGTCCCTAGAACACTTTTCTGTTCTCAATTATAATAATTTGACATTTGCAAAGGATTCGGTGGTGACACGCCTTATTCCTAAAATATTTATTATTTACTTATTTTAATTTTTTTTTCAAAAATAAAGCTACAGGAAGTCAACTTCAGACTAGAGACCCTGGGTTCTAAACATTGATGTTTTAATTCTCCCCCAGTCCACAAAAGAACGTCCTTGCTTAATCTAATCACACCGTAAGAAATTTGTTAAAAATATTTATGTTTTATATGCAATACATATATTTAAATAGCTATCGTATTTAAATAATCAAAACTTCTCGGCATAGTCTACAATGGGATTTCATTCAAATAGTCACAGATTAATCTAAACTATAACTCAAACCTTATCCCAATATATTGAACTAGCTTCTGTCACTATTTAACTTTTAGGAGAAACAATAATTCTAATTATAACGACATCACTAGAAATCCATGTTAGCAAAAGGATAATATTTTAAAGTACTTTTATGATCAACAATAAAAGTTGTTTCATCCAGTTATGAGCTTAGCATATATGAGATATACTTGGGTTGTGCATCTTAAATCTTTGATGTGTCAACATAAACCAGGGAATATATGAACAAGTAATTGGATCAATCTTCCTGACAAGACCTTGAAAATCATACACGTAGAATACTTCGAAATTCAATCTAGCTAATTCTAAATAATACAACTAAAATCAAAGATTGAATACTTGCCTGTTGTATTTTGCAGATTGCTACACCTAACCAAAATTGTCACCACTCTTTTCCTTTTCCTTCTTTGTTGACGTATATGATCGGTTTTAGAGTTTTGGAACTGATCCCTTATTTATAAACAGGTTCTCATTAAGTTTTCAATTTCATTAAGATTCTTTTTCCTAGTATAACTCATATGTATCTCTCGTGTATCTATCTCTTCTCATAGTTATCATCCAACAAGTTTATCTATTTTATACTACTATTATCCATCTTCTCATAGTTATCTTTTATCACTTTGTCTATAATTATTATTTTATTTAAAAAAAATCCTGAGTATAACATTCCTTCCCCCTTATAAAAAGTTTCGCCCTCGAAACTTGGGTACCTTATTCAAAAAGATGTGGATATTTCTCTCGCATGTCTTCTTCTAGCTCCCATGTTGCTTCTCGCACCGTATGGTTACTCCATTGAACTTTTACATAAGGAATTACTCTTCTCCTCAATACTTGATCCTTCTTATCCACGATGCACAAAGGTAGCTCTTCATATGTTGCATCGCTTCTCACTTTTAGTGGTCGAGCTTCTAGAACGTGACTTGGGTCAGGAACATAACGGCGTAGTTGTGATACATGGAAAACATTGTGCACTTGAGACAATGTTGGAGGTAATGCTAAACGATACGCCAAGTTCCCAATCTTCTCAAGTATTTCATATGGTCCAATGTACCTTGGACTTAGCTTTCCTTTCTCTTCAAACCTCATGGCTCCTTTTGTTGGGGAAACCTTAAGATATACTTTTTCACCTGCGTTGGACTTAGCTTTCCTTTCTCTTCAAACCTCATGGCTCCGTTATGCTTACTTTAATACTCCACTATTTAAGTAAATGAGACTCAATAAAATTAACTAAATCCACCCAATAAATATCCAGAATAAATATCCATCAAAAGAAATATTGTATCGTAGAAACAACTAGTCCACATTGAAATAATAAATCTAATGAGCTAAGTTCGTAGGTACTCGATAAAACTCAACACTAATAATAATTCAAATCTCGAAAGCTATCTTCTGATCTTCTTTACCATCTCCACTCGTCATCTTCCTCCACGTAAATGTACTCAACGTCCTTATCATCTGAAACTGGTTGGTGGGGCAAAGGGGGAGTGGTGTGAGCCAAATCAACGGGGCTCAGTAAGTAATCTAATTATCTTTTGTGGGATCATGTATGCAGGGAAACAAGTTTTCAGATAAAATAACTTTCGTAAAATGAAATCAAACAGAACATCAAGTTTCCCATTTTCAAATACTACATATAATACTTGTAACTTTCAACATTTAGCTCTTAACTGATTTATACCATTCGCCAGAGTACTCTGTCTAGAAAATCCCTTCTAGATGGGCGCATTGGATCCCCACCATGCGAAGAGGGTATTGGGCTTAATCCCCCCAATATCTGGGCGTTCCAGCAACTCGCGCAAGTTGCTAGACCACATACTTATAACTTATACATTCATCATTCGATAGGCCACGCGATCCGGGTATAATTCATTTAAGAGCACAAAACATATCATTCCGTAAACGTCATATCATCAATAACATTTTGCATAAAACATATACTTGCAAAGCACAATATACTTCTACATGATCCAATTTAATATCAAAATAGACATGTAAAACGTAACTTTCGTAAAACAATTTCGCAAATGCACAAAAGAGAGTTAGACCACTTACCTCGAATCGGATACTTAACGTCCTCCTTGTTCTAGGTTCAAACCTAAATATTCCAACATAGAAAAATTACTTAAAAGTATCACCCAAAATAATTACCTACATCTGATTTTGTTAATCAACCCACCTAATATTTCTTCATCAAACCTGTTCCTAAACATATCAGTGCTAGATTTATAGAGATATCCTTGCCCTATTGCTTTCACGTAAAGGTGTTTGTTTCTTTTAAGTGCAGTGCTCAACCTCTACTAATATTTTTTTTTTTCCTTTTCACCCTATAAACTAATGTATATAATGCTTTAGGAATTGCTCTGAGCATTCCACTTGTGTACCTCGTCCCTAGAACACTTTTCTGTTCTCAATTATAATAATTTGACATTTGCAAAGGATTCGGTGGTGACACGCCTTATTCCTAAAATATTTATTATTTACTTATTTTATTTTTTTTTCAAAAATAAAGCTATAGGAAGTCAACTTCAGACTAGAGACCCTGGGTTCTAAACATTGATGTTTTAATTCTCCCCCAGTCCACAAAAGAACGTCCTTGCTTAATCTAATCACACCGTAAGAAATTTGTTAAAAATATTTATGTTTTATATGCAATACATATATTTAAATAGCTATCGTATTTAAATAATCAAAACTTCTCGGCATAGTCTACAATGGGATTTCATTCAAATAGTCATAGATTAATCTAAACTATAACTCAAACCTTATCCCAATATATTGAACTAGCTTCTGTCACTATTTAAATTTTAGGAGAAACAATAATTCTAATTATAACGACATCACTAGAAATCCATGTTAGCAAAAGGATAATATTTTAAAGTACTTTTATGATCAACAATAAAAGTTGTTTCATCCAGTTATGAGCTTAGCATATATGAGATATACTTGGGTTGTGCATCTTAAATCTTTGATGTGTCAACATAAACCAGGGAATATATGAACAAGTAATTGGATCAATCTTCCTGACAAGACCTTGAAAATCATACACGTAGAATACGTCGAAATTCAATCTAGCTAATTCTAAATAATACAACTAAAATCAAAGATTGAATACTTGCCTGTTGTATTTTGCAGATTGCTACACCTAACCAAAATTGTCACCACTCTTTTCCTTTTCCTTCTGTATTGACGTATATGATCGGTTTTAGAGTTTTGGAACTGATCTCTTATTTATAAACAGGTTCTCATTCTCTCGTGTATCTATCTCTTCTCATAGTTATCATCCAACAAGTTTATCTATTTTATACTACTATTATCCATCTTCTCATGGTTATCTTTTATCACTTTGTCTATAATTATTATTTTATTTAAAAAAAATCCTGAGTATAACAGAATAGTACTCGGATGGTATCACTTCGGGCCACAGGAGATAACGTTTCTGAATAATCAATGCCATACGTCTGAGTGTAGCCTTTTGCCACCAGTCTGGCTTTGTATCGCTCAATACTCCCATCTGCTTTATGTTTGACTGTAAATACCCATCGACGACCCACTGATCTTTTTCCAACATGGAGAATGCACTTTTCCCAGGTTTCATTCTTTTTCAAGGCTTGCATTTCGGTCATCATGGCCTCTTTCCACTCTGGTTGGTTTTGAGCTTCTTCAGCAGTTCGCGGTACATGTTCTGAATACAGAGACACAAAGAAGCTCCGAGATGGATCAGATATATTTTCTAAGGATGTAGTCACTGGGTACCTTGATGTTTTTGAGACATGAGTGGGAGATTATCCCTGGGGAGGCACTCCTTGTTTCATCCTAGGAGGCAGGACCCGTACCTGCTGTTGCTCAATAGTAACATTATCTCCTACACAAACTTCTGGAGTACTCAAGGAAAACTGGTCATGTTAGTAGGGGTACTGGGATTATTTTCAAGACTACTAATAGAGTCAAATTGTTCACTATGTGTATCAAAATTTCTTACCTCTGACAGTTCATTCGTCGGAGGGATATCATCGGGTGGTACAGGTGCCATAGGTGTTGCATTGTCGGGAGCTGCAGTGCAGTCGGCGCCATCTACTTGTTGTGTTGGAACAGTCATCGAACAAGTAGGTTGTGACACCAACCAATCGAGGATTCCATCACTTGGGTATATACACTCCCCCTGAATCCGAGATGAGGGTTGGTAATAATATTCGGTCTCAAGGAATGTGCAATTCATGGTTACATGAAGACGATGGGTTTGAGGATTATAGCAATGGTAGCTCTTTTGGGGGGTGGCATATCCCACAAAAGCACACTTTTCAGCACAAGGGTCGAGTTTGGTGCGCTCATGTTTGGGAGTATGTATAAAGACCGTACACCCAAACACGCGTGCGAGCAGGGTAAAAATAGAAGGGATAGTATGTTGGGAAGAGAGAGTTTGAATCGGAGTTTGGTAGTTGAGGATCTTACTTGGCATTCGATTAAGAAGGTAAGTGGGAGTTGATACAACCTCCGGCCAGACACTCATCGGGACGTGTGAGTCAAGCACCATTCCCTGAGTCATCTCGAGGAGGATACAATTCTTGCGTTCGGCAACTTCATTTTGTTCAGGAGTATATGAGCATGTGGTTTGATGAATAATACCATTATCATGAAATAACTGACGGAAATTAGTAGTAAGGTATTCTCCGCCATTGTCGGAGCGAAGAATTTTGATTTTTGTATTGAATTGAGTATGGATCATATTATAAAAATGAACAAATTTCTGATAGAATTCTGATTTGTGTTTCATAATGTATAACCAGGTCATACGAGAAAAATCATCGACAAAGATAACATAGTAATGGAACCCAAGGGGTGTATTGTATGGTGATGGACCCCAAACATCAGAGTGAATCAAAGTAAACATATGATCAACGCATGTATTATTGGCAACATAAGACGCCCGAGTTTATTTCGTCCAGAGGCATGTATCACAGGTAAAATTATTGTGGTATGAAGTAAATAAGCTAGGAAACAAGCGGTGTAAATAACCAAAAGAAGGGTGTCCTAACTGGCGATGTCATAACCATACTTGACGATTGACCGTCCCGGTAGCAAGATTAGACTGTCCATGTTGCGCCACGGCATCAACTAAGTACAACCCACGGCACTCAGTACCACGCCCAATGATCACCCCAGTACGAATGTCCTGTGAAAGACAAAAATTAGGATACAACATAACAATACAATCCAACTCTTTAGTAATTTGACTGACAAACATGAGTTGGTGGATAAAGCAGGAACATAGAGACAATTTTTGAGAGTGATTGTGGGAGTAACAGAGATAGATCCACCTCTGGTAACGGGGATTTTTTCTCCATTTGCTGTCTCAACAATGGTTTTAGTCGGAGTAGTATGAGTGATAAGGTCAGCAGGGTCATTAGTCATTGTGTCTGTGGCCCCACAGTCAAAGATCCATTGGGACTTGTTGTGGATGGTATAACAATGGGATTGGGGTAGATTTGAAATGGGAAGCTGTGAGGGGGTTGATTTTGTTACTACTTCAGAAATAAGAGACTGTTTTGTGCTGGAAGGAAACATTTGGGGTGCGGGTGTAATTCTGCTAGTCTGGGGGACCAACCTGTGCACTCCAGAAAGTTTAGGATCAGAGATAATATTACAATTAAGAACAGGGGTTGGGGGTGTAAATTCACAAGACACTAGGGTATTTAAAGATGGATTGGGGTTAGGGTTAACCCAAACCCCTTTACCTCCAGTGGCGGCCTCCCCAGGTTCCTCCTTTTCCGCTTCGTTTCCGCCAGCAATTACCATGGCTGCTCCTCCTTTTCTGCCCTGATTTTCGCCTGTATCCTACTCATGGCTGCTAAGCTCTCCTTCAATGGATTGAGCTACGGTGGCTTTCCCCCTTTTTGCATATTCATCCCACCATTCGGGGTACCCATGGATCTTGAAACATTTATCTTTGGTGTGACCCTTCCTTTTGCAATGGGTGCACTCTAGGTGAGCTTTATCTTCCACCCCACGCCGTGATGGTCCTGAGCGTGGTGGTGGACCGTCTGTTCCTTTCCGCTGTCTGTGGTCTGAGTTTTTTTAAAATGAGTCCTTGTCCAACCCCAAATGATGGCTGAGAGTATGATGGGGTTATAGCCAGCACTCCTTCCTGGATGTTGGAACGGCGTAGCTCATTATACGCCATCTCCACTGTTGACCTTGGTTCTCTTTTCAAAAGTTCCCTTTTGGTGTCTGAAAAACGGTCATCAACTGCCAAGAGCAGTTGATATAGCCTTTGTTCCTGGATCTTCTTCGCGTAGATGGCTTTATCTTTTGGGAATTCCATTGGATTGGGATCCATGGAATCTATAGTCATCCAGATGCCTTGAAACTGGTCCCAGAGTACTTCAAAGGGCCGGTTCCCCTGTTTAATGATGTAACACTGTTTGTGTAAATCAAATATTTGTAGTGGATCTCCCCCTGATCCATATGTTACCGCCAATCCGTCCCACAGTGCTTTTGTAGTTGAGTAACGTGATACATTGTTTACTATACTGTAGCGCCCCGCCCGGTTTTATCGTTCCGGCTCGGTTAGCCCGCCGTACTCGTCTATGAGTACCAAGCGTTATCATCATCATACATACATGGATAACACATACACATGGATAGATCAACAATACAGTGGATTCAAACACAACCGTCGTACATACAACTTAGTAGTAGAATACATACGGTTAAACTAGTTCAAAAAACTCCAAAAGATTTAGTTCGACACACATGATACATAACACTGAAATGAACAGTACATGCTACAATTTAATAAGTCTCCTGCACCAATCAGGCCTCGTTTTCCCCGGCAATGTACTCCACCTCAAAGGTTTGGTCCTCTGAAAAATAATATAATAACAACGGTCAGACGAAATAAATTCGCCTGGCAAGTAAACCACTTGGATCCCCTATGCGGATCAAATAAGCTGTGAACAGGCAGCGGAAGTAAAACATTTATAGCGGAAAGTAATACCTGTCTTTTCGCAATTGGTTTTATCGGCACAACATTAGCAAGTAATATAATTAACAAATGAACATCATAGCATAGAGAAGAGATTTCTAGTCTACCTAGGTTTCAAAGTTCGTTCTACAGCCAACACATACCACATGTCATCAACGTAGGATCTAATTGTCAAACTTAGTATAAGGCTGAGGGATTGGGCATAATGTACGTACTGTGTAAAAAGAAAAAGTCATGTTTCAAAATTTAAAATCTGTCATGAAACAAAGTTATTATAAAAATTTCTTGTCAAAACTTTTTGTGTCAAAATCTTAGTACTTACGTGATGGCCATTGAAATGTAAGAACAATATCTAGCGACGTCCGGAAAGCATCTCCGTAAAGGTACGTAAACGATGATCCGTACATCATCCGAGTAGGTAGCTTTACGTTGACTCGTAGGTCAAGAACCCAAGCTCTTCACAAGGTGTTCAAGACACATACTAAATGAGTTCGACAGCCAAGCTCTTCATAAGGTACAACCCGACTCATCATACATAGAAGGGTTCGACAGCCAAGCTCTTCACAAGGTACAAACCCGATACCCAACATGTAATATAAGGTTCAAGAGCCAGGTTCTTCACAAGGTACAAACCTGAACCTTATATTTGTCCCATTAAGATACTTCCGTCTCGCAGATACAGTTCATTACATTTCCGTACTCTTCATACATGTCATAAATTAATGTCGTAAATCATGTCATAATCATACTGTGAAACGTTGGTGTTCTTTAAACTGCAAATCTTTTGAAAAAGTCTATTTTACCATAAATCATACTTGTCTTTTCGCAAAAAGGATAGAAAATGTCCAACGGTTTTAATTTCACATTTGCCGGAAAAATTCTGTTTTTGTAATGTTTCAAAATTTTGGTTCATAGTTCGCGTGAAGTTCTCGTTTGGCGTTCTACGATCATCATCTTAGAACTATGTCTCATACTTGGATTGTACATGCTATAAACACAAGTAATACTCCGTAAATGCCCTTATAAGGCCCGATTTTAGGGGTCTCTCCAAACAGCCCGGTTTTCACTTAATATTGCAAAACAATCCCGAGTTTAACTTAATTCTTAAAGATCCAATAAACATCCCACTCCACGGACTGATAAGCTCCATTCATCACCTAGAAATCTTACACACATATGACATGGTAATTAGGAATATAAAACAATGTAACATATAAATTACGTGATATTCACATGCACACATACTATATACATTTATGGCATGCTTCATTAAGTAACAATTACTCCGAGTAATATTTTAAAACAAAAATGAATTCTTCCATCCTAATATGCACCAAGGCCGTGGGACATAACCCCCCCTACACACACATTTCATCTCAAGTGTACACACCTTATTGATTCTAACATACCTAAATACTTGTTTCTTTGATGAAAATGAATTACTAGTCATTTTCATTAAATGAAATTCAAATGACTACACTTGAACCTATCAAATACATAATTATGCCATATTCCTCTAAAACAAGCTTTAAGCAAACATAGAACCATAAGAAAACATAGGATGAATATGGCACTAACATATGGACTTCTTAGTTTCAAGTACCTAATTATTTACTTAACAGACATCATCTTTTGGCCTAAAATAGGAGGGGAAAAACAGCCCCTAAAATTCGGCTCACATTCAAAAGGGAATAAAGTGACCATCTTGATGAAAACATAGCAACCAAGTTCTTAAGAAATGTTAATTTGTGATGCCTCACATTTACATTCTCAAGAACATAAAACATATGAACACAACAAAAATAACCTAACATATGGAGAGATGGCCACCTAGTATTCACATAAAACATAATGGAAAAATTATTTCGATATTTACAATGTCAAAGATTCTAACTTGTCCTTAAGAAACTTATTTTAACTTCTCAAATTCCATGCTCATGCCCCCCACGGTATCACCTAGACATAACAACACATTTTGCATTTATATCACACATTCAAGAACATATACATATTCAAAGATAGCATATTTATGTACTTTTTGAAATATGTTGAAACTAAGCTCATTTGACCCATTTTGATAGCAACATAATACTAAGACTTTCACAAATAAACATAGTTGATCCAAACAATTTACTTGCCTTTTGAGCCTAGAGTTAAGGAGATATAGTTGAAATCTCCTAGAGGTGGATGTATGGAGCTTGGTTGTTGGACAAAATCTTCACCGCCCTCTCCTATGAAGGTCACGGCCATGTGGGGTAAAAAGAGGGGAAATAAGTTTAGTTCATGTATGAGGTTTTGGAATAGAATTAAGGAAAGATTTCCAAGTAGAACTCACCTACAAGTTTGATTGCCCTTGGATGGTCTTAAGGGCTTGAACTTGAGGAGGTCTTCCTTCTTGGTTCCCTTGAAGACACACGGTCAACAAGAAGAAAGAAAGAAAGATAAAGTGAGTCCATGGAAGAAGATGCTTCCTTGAAATCATTTTTACTAAAAGTGCATACCTTAAAGATGGAGATAATAGTTCTTAGTCTTGAAGTGGTCTTGGAATACTTGAGCTTGATAGAATTTCTTCCTAGGCACTAAGAGTGCACGGTCCTCTTTGTGTTAAGGAGACAATAGGAGTTTTCTAGTCTTGAGATAGAATGAGAGAGAGAAGCTTGGATGTATTATGCTTGAAGTTTTAATGGAAAATAAGATGGTAGTTGCTTGAGGGAGATGAAGATGGGTTCTCCTTGGCCCTATGGCCGTTCACTAAGGGGAAGAAGAATAGGGGAATTAATGGATTGTTGGTCTTGAGAAGAAAAATGGAAGGCTTTTTGAGCTCTTCAAGGTAAGGCATGCTTGGTAGGCTACTTTTTGGAAGCTTTTGGCTTGCTTTTTGGTAGCTTAGGTAAGAGAGCAAAAGGTGAAATTTGAAGACAACTTGAGTCTCCCATGTGAGGGGGAAACGGTTGGGGCAATTTGGGTGGGGTATTAGTCTATTTTTTTGGCACTAAATAATAATAGCAATTTGTAAACGGTAGCAATTTAAAGTAACATGTTAATATTTATAGTGGGTCTTATATAATTGTTTGGAATTTTAAATTCTTATCTTCACTAGCCACAACATGCTTTATATATAAATAAACGTGACATGCTAAGTTGGGCGGACGTTACTACGTTGGGGCGTAACATTCTCCCCTCCTAATAAAAAGTTTCGTCCTCCAAACTTACGTACCTTAAGTAAAGAGTTGAGGAAATTGTTCGCGCATCATTTGCTCTGGCTCCCATGTTGCCTCTCGTTCGGAATGATGGCTCCACTGGATTTTTACGAATGGTATGGAGCTTCTTCTCAGCACTTGTTCTTTTCGATCAACAATCTTTACTGGAATCTCTTCATATGAAGCATCGCGCTGAATCTCAACTGTTTGTGGTTCTAGGATGTGGCTCGGGTCATCGATGTATCGTCTAAGCTGGGATACATGGAATACATCATGCATCTGAGATAATGCAGGAGGTAACGCCAGTCGATACGCAACTGTTCCTACTTTGTCCAAAATCTCAAATGGCCCGATATATCTAGGACTTAATTTCCCTTTAACCCCAAACCTCATGACTCCTTTAAATGGCGAAACTCTTAGATAAGCTTTCTCACCAACCTCAAACTCAAGAGGACGCCTTTTGGCATCCGCCCACGATATGCTGCGATCCTGTGCTGTCCTTAATCGACTCCTGATCAATTTTACCTTTTTGAGGGTTTGCTCTATTAACTCTGGTCCAATAAGGGTCTTCTCACCCACTTCATCCCAGTACAATGGGGACCGACATTTCCGCCCGTAAAGCGCCTCAAACGGTGCCATGCCGATCGAGCGATGATAACTGTTGTTATACGAAAATTCCATCAACTTAACCGTCTTATCCCAACTACCTTGGAAGTCCATGGTACAAGCGCAAAGCATATCTTCCAAGGTCTGTATGGTACGTTACGATTGACCGTCGGTCTGAGGATGGAATGCTGTGCTCATCCTGACTTCCGTTCCCATTGCTTGTTGAAAAGCCTGCCAGAATCTTGCGGTGAATCGAGGATCACGATCGCTGACAATGCTGACAGGTATGCCATGTAAACATACAATGCTATCTATATACATCTGGGCCAACTTCTCCAATGGGGCTTTAATCGGCATCGGTAAGAAATGTGCTGATTTAGTGAGACGATCTACAGTCACCCAAATAGTGTCGTTACCATTTCGAGTCTTAGGAAGGCCTGTGACGAAGTCCATGGTGATATGATCCCATTTCCATTCAGGGATTTCCAATGGTTGCAGCAATCCAGCAGGTCGTTGATGTTCGGCCTTGACCTGTTGACACACTAAACACCGCTCGACAAAACCTGCGATCTGACGTTTCATTCCGTTCCACCAATAATTTTGTTTCAAGTCTTGATACATTTTGGTAGCCCCTGGATGAATGGACAGTCTTGAGTTATGAGCCTCATTCATCACTTCTTTCCTTAAATCCTCACTGTTAGGCACGCATAGACGGTCCCGGAACCAAAGACTGCCATCCTCGTGAATCTGATAGTCCTTATGTGTTTTGTCCTTTAGCTTATCAGAAATCTTAATCGATTCTTCATCGCTTTTCTGTGCCTTTTTAATGCGATCAATCAGAGAAGGTGTGATCATAAGAGTCGCCAACACATTAGCCGTAGACTCGATTATGTCCAATTCAAATTCTGCCATATCCCTTTCTAATGGAGTCTGTCGGGCATGACTGGACTTCCGACTCAAACCGTCTGCTACTCGATTTGCCTTGCCCGGATGATAGTGAATTTCTAGGTCATAATCTTTAATTAGTTCCAACCATCGGCGTTGTCTCATATTTAGTTCCTTCTGAGTGAAGAGATATTTCAAGCTCTTATGGTCCGTGTAGATCTCACATCTTTCGCCGTACAGATAATGTCTCCAAATTTTTAATGCGAACACCACCGCAGCAAGTTCCAAGTCGTATACCGGGTAGTTTTGCTCATATGGTTTTAACTGTCGGGAAGCGAAAGCAATCACCCGATCATTCTGCATTAAAACATAGCCCAAACCATTCTTGGAGGCATCGCTATAAACCACAAATCCTTCTCCCGATACTGGTTGAGCAAGTACTGGTGCCGTGGTCAACCTTTTTTTCAACTCGTTAAAACTCTGCTCACATTCTGCTGTCCATTCGAACTTGATCTTCTTCTGAGTCAATCGCGTCAATGGAACAGCTATGCGGGAAAATCCCTCGACAAACTTCCGATAATATCCGGCTAACCTGAGGAAACTCCGTACCTCCGTTACATTCGTGGGTCGTGGCCATTCTGTAATAGCTTCCACCTTTTTAGGATCTACAGAAATGCCTGCTTCAGATATGATATGTCCTAAAAATGCCACACTGCGAAGCCAAAATTCGCATTTACTGAATTTTGCATACAACTTCTTTTCTCGGAGTATGCTCAGAACTATTCTTAGATGCTCTGCATGAGAGTCTTCATCTGGAGAGTAAATCAGGATCTCGTCGATAAATACCACCACAAACTTGTCCAGCTGCTCTCGAAACACCGACTTAATCAAATCCATAAAACAGCCGGGCGTTAGTCAATCCGAACGGCATTACTAAGAATTCATAATGGCCATACCGGGTACGAAATGCGGTTTTCGCCACATCCTCAGTTTTAATCCGTAATTGATGATATCCGGAGCGAAGGTCGATCTTGCTAAACACTTTGGCAGCCTGTTTAAACATCACTTAGTAACGTTGACTATATTAAATAGCAAAGTACTAAAGGTGTAGGTGGAATCCTTACCTTTAATTGGTCGAATAAATCATCAATTTTTGGCAACAAATATTTATTCTTGATCGTAATTTTATTCAATTCGCGATAATCAATACAGAGACGCATGGTACCATCCTTCTTCTTGACAAAGAGTACCGGAGCGCCCCAAGGAGAAGCACTAGGACGGATGAATTTCTTGTCAAGTAACTCTTGTAACTGCACCTTTAACTCCTTCAGTTCGGCTGAGGCCATCCGATAAGGCGTTTTAAAGATAGGCTCGGCTCCCGGCACGACATTAATCTCGAATTCTACTTCACGCTCCGGAGGCAACCCGGGAAGGTCATCTGGGAAGACATCTGAAAATTCTTTTACTACCGGAACGCTGTCAAGAGATGGTAATTCGGTCTCCTGGTTAGCGCTTATAGCATAGACAAGAAATCCCGTATCTCCTTTTCTCAAGGCCCGCCAAGCTTGAGCTACCGTTAGATAGGTCTTCTGTGGAACCTTCTTTATCTTTGAACTTCCCTGATATATAACTTCATCTTGTGCTGGTGTCTGAATAATGACTCGCTTACCTCGACAATCGATCTGGGCATGATTGTCAAATAGCCAATCCATCCCCAAAATAATGTCGAAGTCTCTCATTTGAATCGGAATCAGGTCAGCAGCAAATTTTCGCCTCTCAAATTCTAGTTCGCAATTCTGATAAAGATTATGGGATACGATCACTTGATCGCCTGCTGCTTGAACACGATAGGGGGTCTCTAACCACTTGGGACTCCTGCTTAGGTTCTTAGCGAACTTCTTAGATACAAAGGAGTGGCTCGCACCACTATCAAATAGCACATTTGCGGGTATACTATTAACTAAAATAGCACCTGGGACGGCAACAGAACAAGCATGGAGTTTCACACTAGGGTATTACTATCAGAAAATAAACTAAGGTGTCGTAACTTAAATGGAACTTGTCACCACGTCGGGTGTGTCCTCCACCTCTGCATCAGTCATAATGTGCACTCTAACATTAGTTTGTGGTCGGCCTCGCTGCTGCTGCTGAGCGTTCTTTGTCTGCACTTTCTCGGCGCATCCTCTAGCGAAATGACCTTCCTTGCCGCAACGATAACATGTACTGGTACCCTTTTTGCACTCACCCCAATGCATCTTCTGACAGGAAGGGCAGCGAGGAATACCATGCGAAGGGGTCTGACTCTGAGACTGCTGTCCAGAAGGCTGCTGATGCTGCGGCTGGGTGGCACGCTAGATCTGCTGTTGTGCGCTTCCCTTACTAGAATCTCCCCCTCTTATAGCTTTTGCCCCACGGCCCTGCCCGGAACTGTTAATTTCTCGCGATCTCTTACCTCGCATCTCTTCGTCTCTTCTCCGAATCTCCTCCTCAATCCGATAGCTATCATCAAGCATCTCCGCAAACGTCTTGGGCTTGGAACTAACTATCCATGTCCTGATTCGAGTACTCAACCCACGCAGAAATTTAGACATCTTCAATTTTTCATCCGACATGATAGTGGGAACAAATCGCCCCAACGCAGTGAATCGACTCGCATAGTCAGCAACAGACATGACCGCTTCTTGCCGAAGTGACTCAAAAGCGCTAACCTTTCTCTCAGTCACCGAGGAAGGGAAATAATACTTGTTAAAGTCCTCCAAAAACTTATCCCATGGTATCGGTCGAGGAAAAGGCTGCATATTAGTTTTTCACCAATGATTGGCCTCGCCGATCAAGAATGGACGTATCACCTGCGCCTTAAATTCGGTAGGGACCTATATCAGTTCAAAGCAATTCTCCGCTTCATCCAGCCATTTTTCAGCTTCATCCGGATTAGAACCGCCCTCGAAAGATGGAACCCGAGCTCTCTTCATGGCCTCAAAGTAGTAGTGGGAATCATGCGGCTGATTACGTGGAGAGGAAGGAGGCGCAGCCTGTGCATGGAACATATTCTGACTCATCTGAGCCATAGTCTGCATGAATGCCTGAAAGGCGCTGAAATCTGGTGTCGGCTGTGTCAGAAAATAAGAGTATCCAGGTGGCGGAGGAGGGTACTGCCCTGGTGGAGGATACTGCCCAGATGGCTGATGTGTCTGCTGAGGTTGCACATGATATGGTCCATATAAAGGAGGAGGAGGAGGCGGCATCTGTGCCTGCGGGGGCGACATACGCGACTGTGAAGGAGGGGCTCGTTGCTGAAGTGGCTCTGGCTCAGGAGGAGGATGTGGAGCCTGCTCTTGCGCCAGAAGCTGAATGGCTCTACGCGATCTCCCGCGGTTTCCACGAGGTCTATCAGACATCCTATAAAACATGCACACCACTAGGTAAGTTTAGTTGAACATATAACTTAAATTCCCTATGCCGGGTTGTACACCTAAGTTAGTTTCAGGGTATGATTCAACTTAGTATAAAATCATATCTTAAGTTCCTAAAGAAAGTGTTCAAATCCATTGTTCTGCCAGTGATCTAGAGCCTTAGGCTCTGATACCACCTGTAGCGCCCCGCCCGGTTTTATCGTTCCAGCTCGGTTAGCCCGCCGTACTCGTCTATGAGTACCAAGCGTTATCATCATCATACATACATGGATAACACATACACATGGATAGATCAACAAAACAGTGGATTCAAACACAACCGTCGTACATACAACTTAGTAGTAGAATACATACGGTTAAACTAGTTCATAAAACTCCAAAAGATTTAGTTCAACACACATGATACATAACACTGAAATGAACAGTACATGCTACAGTTTAATAAGTCTCCTGCACTAATCAGGCCTCGTTTTCCCCGGCAATGTACTCCACCTCAAAGGTTTGGTCCTCTGAAAAATAATATAATAACAACGGTCAGACGAAATAAATTCGCCTGGCAAGTAAACCACTTGGATCCCCTACGCGGATCAAATAAGCTGTGAACAGGCAGCGGAAGTAAAACATTTATAGCGGAAAGTAATACCTGTCTTTTCGCAATTGGTTTTATCGGCACAACATTAGCAAGTAATATAATTAACAAATGAACATCATAGCATAGAGAAGAGATTTCTAGTCTACCTAGGTTTCAAAGTTCGTTCTACAGCCAACACATACCACATGTCATCAACTTAGGATCTAATCGTCAAACTTAGTATAAGGCTGAGGGATTGGGCATAATGTACGTACTGTGTAAAAAGAAAAAGTCATGTTTCATAATTTAAAATCTGCCATGAAACAAAGTTATCATAAAAATTTCTTGTCAAAACTTTTTGTGTCAAAATCTTAGTACTTACGTGATGACCATTGAAATGTAAGAACAATATCTAGCGACGTCCGGAAAGCATCTCCGTAAAGGTACGTAAACGATGATCCGTACATCATCCGAGTAGGTAGCTTTACGTTGACTCGTAGGTCAAGAACCCAAGCTCTTCACAAGGTGTTCAAGACACATACTAAATGAGTTCGACAGCCAAGCTCTTCACAAGGTACAACCCGACTCATCATACATAGAAGGGTTCGACAGCCAAGCTCTTCACAAGGTACAAACCCGATACCCAACATGTAATATAAAGTTCAAGAGCCAGGTTCTTCACAAGGTACAAACCTGAACTTATATTTGTCCCATTAAGATACTTCCGTCTCGCAGATACAGTTCATTACATTTCCGTACTCTTCATACATGTCATAAATTAATGTCGTAAATCATGTCATAATCATACTGTGAAACGTTGGTGTTCTTTAAACTGCAAATCTTTTGAAAAAAGTCTATTTTACCATAAATCATACTTGTCTTTTCGCAAAAAGGGTAGAAAATGTCCAACGGTTTTAATTCCACATTTGCCGGAAAAATTCTGTTTTTGTAATGTTTCAAAATTTTGGTTCATAGTTCGCATGGAGTTCTCGTTTGGCGTTCTACGATCATCATCTTAGAACTATGTCTCATACTTAGATTGTACATGCTATAAACACAAGTAATACTCCGTAAATGCCCTTATAAGGCCCGGTTTTGGGGGTCTCTCCAAACAGCCCGGTTTTCACTTAATATTGCAAAACAATCCCGAGTTGAACTTAATTCTTAAAGATCCAATAAACATCCCACTCCACAGACTGATAAGCTCCATTCATCACCTAGAAATCTTACACACATATGACATGGTAATTAGGAATATAAAACAATCTAACATATAAATTACGTGATATTCACATGGGCACATACTATATACATTTATGGCATGCTTCATTAAGTAACAATTACTCCAAGTAATATTTTAAAAGAAAAATGAATTCTTCCATCCTAATATGCACCAAGGCCGTGGGACATAACCCCCCCCACACACACACACATTTCATCTCAAGTGTACACACCTTATTGATTCTAACATACCTAAATGCTTGTTTCTTTGATGAAAATGAATTACTAGTCATTTTCATTAAATGAAATTCAAATGACTACACTTGAACCTATCAAATACATAATTATGCCATATTCCTCTAAAACAAGCTTTAAGCAAACATAGAACCATAAGAAAACATAGGATGGATATGGCACTAACATATGGACTTCTTAGTTTCAAGTACCTAATTATTTACTTAACAGACATCATCTTTTGGCCTAAAATAGGAGGGGAAAAACAGCCCCTAAAATTCGGCTCACATTCAAAAGGGAATAAAGTGACCATCTTGATGAAAACATAGCAACCAAGTTCTTAAGAAATGTTAATTTGTGATGCCTCACATTTACTGATACGTGCAAGAATGGACCTTTCTTTAACTCTAAAGCTCCTCCTCCAAATATGGTTTAGGCACAATGAAGATAGCTTCACCTTGCTTCTAAATAAGTTGAAGAAAACCTTTTGAACATAAGTCCTCCAATGAGTTTCACATAACCCAAGCAAGATACCTCCCTCTTGGATGTTTCCCTCCCCGGAATTGGACAACTCTCACAAGGATGTTCAAGCCTTGAAAGATTCTAGCCTTGATTTTGAATATGAACCAAGAAAACACACAAGAATTGCTCTTGAAGAAGAAGAAATTTTCATTAAAGGTGTGTGATTACAAAGCTTCTTTTATGTGCCTTTTATAGGCAAAAATATCACAAGACAACAAACTATCTTACAAATTGAAATAATGATTGAAAAGACTACACACTTCTAAAAACTATTCATGTAGGCTCCATAAAGACTAGTCTTGCAAGTCTTGAATGATGATTTTCAAAGTAGGTCCCTCAAGTACTATTCATGGAAGACTTTAAGCATTTGTCTTCATCTTGAAATCATTGCTGGTTTGTGACTGATTTTTGAACATCTTCCAATCCGAATTAGGCCTTGATCTTTTTAGAGAATTGTAGCCAATTGAGTGTAGAAAATAAGAATATAAAGTTCTTTGCATTTGGCCCAACCATTGAGGAGATACATCCAAATTACTGAAGGTATATCACAGAATTCGGTAGAAACAGTACTTCCATTTGCATTGTCTTTTTGAATGCCAAGACGACCGATTTTAGAAAAGTACAAAACATGAAAGTTGTAGATCTTTGTCTTAGCTTTCGAATGCATCCTGAAACTCTTAATTTGTACTTGTGGTTGGAGAGATACGTTAATTCTACCAAAAAGGGTCCTGCAGAAACTCACAATCCGAGATGGGCCTAAACTAATACAACATAAACATTTAAAAAAACAAAATAAAGAACACATTCTATACTAATGATATTTTACAATGGTTCTAAAATTTCTTACAAATCATGTTGTAGGTTCAATAAGGTGAACCCAATGTATAAGTTCCCTTGGTTCATCTTGCACATGTTTAAATAGGAAGGCCCCCACTTCATGCATTAGTTTCTTAGTTTTACTTCTTGTTAAGGGTCCTTGATCTTGCATTTTTGTAAAATTATGTGCATTCTCATTATCTTGGCATGTATCAGGGTTATGAACCTCATCATTCCCCCCTTCTTCAAAAGGATTCGACCTCGAATCTAAATCATCACCAAAAGGAGTAAGATCAGCAACGTTAAAAGTATGAGAAATTGAACCATACTTACTCTCAGGAAGGTCAAGAATGTAAGCATTATCTCCAACCTTTTGAAGTACTTTGAAAGGGCCATCCCCTCTTGGCATGAGTTTAGATTTCCTTTCTCTGGGAAACCTTTCTTTCCTTAAATGCAGCCAAACAAGATCACCTGGTTCAAATAAAACTTCCTTGCGTCCTTTGTTAGCTTGTTTTGCATACTGTTTATTTTTCTTCTCAAGTTGTAGCTTAACCTTAGCATGCAATTTCTTAATCAGTTCAGCCTTATTCTTACCATCAATACTTGCACGTTCATGAATAGGAATAGGCACAAGATCAAGTGGAGACAAAGGATTGAAACCATATACAACTTCAAATGGTGAATGAGTGGTGCCACTGTGAACACTTCTATTATAAGCAAATTCAATATATGGCAAGCAATCTTCCCAATTCTTAAGGTTCTCCTGAATTATAGCACGCAATAGTTGAGACAAAGTTCTATTCACAACTTCAGTTTGACCATCTGTTTGAGGGTGAGCAGTAGTAGAAAATAAGAGTTTTGTTCCAAGTTTACCCCACAACACACGCCAAAAGTGACTTAAGAACTTAGCATCTCTATCACTAACAATGGTTCTAGGCATGCCATGTAGACGTACAACTTCCTGAAAGAACAAGTTTGCAACGTGAGATGCATCATCAACCTTTTTACAAGCTATGAAGTGTACCATTTTAGAAAATCTGTCAACGACGACAAACACACTATCACTTCCATTTTTTGATCTAGGTAATCCCAAAACAAAGTCCATAGATATATCAATCCAAGGTGACATAGGGACAGGTAATGGGGTGTACAAACCATGTTGATGTGATGTAGATTTAGCTTTCTTGCAAGTTATACAACTTCCACAAATCTTCTCTACATCAACTCTCATATGAGGCCAAAAGAAACGTTCCTTTAACATCTCTAATGTTTTAAAGATGCTAAAATGGCCCATTAAACCTCCACCATGTGCTTCTTTGACAAGTATCTCTCTGACAGAACACTTAGGTATGCACAATTTTCTTTCTTTAAACAAATATCCATCATGTAAATAGTACTTACCAAATGGAGAATCGGCACATGCATCAAATATTGACTGAAAGTCAGGATCAGATGTATACAATTCCTTGATGTACTCAAATCCAAACAAATGAGATGACAATGTAGTAATCAAAGAATATCTCCTAGATAATGCATCAGCTACAATGTTATCTTTTCCTTGCTTATATTTTATCACATAAGGAAATTGTTCAATGAATTCAACCCATTTTGCATGCCTCTTATTTAACTTTCTTTGGCTTTTAAGGAACTTAAGACTTTCGTGATCAGTATGAACCACAAACTCCTTATGTTGCAAATAATGTTGCCAAGTCTGCAATGATCTAACAAGTGCATACAACTCTTTGTCATAGGTTGAATAATTCAATTGCGCTCCTTTAAGCTTTTCACTAAAATAAGCAATCGGTTGTTTAGATTGAGATAGTACAGCTCCTATACCAACACCACTAGCATCACATTCAATTTCAAATGTTTCATCAAAGCTAGGTAGTCTTAGAATAGGTGCAGAAGTTAACCTTGCTTTAAGTTCATCAAAGGCTTTCTGTTGTGACTCTCCCCACTGAAATCCTACGTCTTTTTTAACAATTTCATTCAAAGGTGCAGCAATAGTGGAAAAGTCCTTAACAAATCTTCTATAGAAACTACCCAACCCATGAAAGCTTCTCACCTCTCCAACAGTTGTGGGAATTGGCCATTCTAAAATTGAGTTCACTTTATCCTGGTCCATTTCAATTCCATTTGCACTAACCACAAATCCTAGAAACACAACTTTTTCCATACAAAAAGAACATTTCTTGAAATTTGCATATAATTGTTCTTTCTTCAATGCTTCAAAAACGCTTCTTAGATGGCCTATGTGTTCATGCAAAGTCTTAGAGTAAATCAAGATATCATCAAAGTACACAATAACAAATTTTCCAATGAATGCACGTAAGACTTCATTCATTAATCTCATGAAAGTACTAGGTGCATTAGTTAAGCCAAATGGCATGACTAACCACTCATACAATCCAAACTTAGTCTTAAATGCAGTTTTCCATTCATCACCTTCTTTAATGCATACTTGAAAGTAACCACTTTTAAGATCAATCTTGGTAAAATACTTAGCACCGTACAATTCATCAAGCATATCATCAAGTCTCGGAATGGGGTACCTGTATTTTACAGTTATCTTGTTGATGGCTCTACAATCAGTACACATCCTCCATGTACCATCTTTCTTTGGTACAACGATCACAGGAACAACACAAGGACTCATGCTTTCCCTCACCTTTCCTTTGGCCAAGAGTTCTTCTACTTGGCGTTGAATTTCCTTCGTTTCAACAGGGTTTGCTCTGTAGGCTGGCCTATTAGGCAGGATAGCACCAGGTATGAAGTCTATTTGGTGCTCAATTCCTCTTAAAGGCGGCAAACCAGAAGGTTCTTCTTCAGGAAACAACCCTGAAAACTCATCAAGCAAAGATACAACTCCACTAGGCAAAGTGGAGGGTAAGTCACTCATAGAAAACAGAGACTCCTTAAACATCAAAACGTAGACAGTTTTCTTTGAGTTTAAGGCATGTGACACTTCACTTGGTTTGGCAAAGAAAGCAAATTTTTTTGAGATTTGTCTTCATCAATGTTTACTATCTCTTTGCCTTTAGACTCATTTTTCTTTCTTTCACTCTTAATACACTCCAGAAATTTCTATTCTGCCTCTTTCTCCTTAGGTTCATTTCTATTCTTACACATTCTCTTTTGATCTTCAAATACCTTGTGTGGGGGTAATGCATGTAGCTTAAACAACTTATTGTTAAACCTGAACGAATACCTATTCAAGTATCCATCATAAGTAACTTTCTTATCAAACTGCCATGGTCTACCTAGCAGGATATGACTTGCATGCATAGGAGCTACATCACATAAGATATCATCTTTATACCCACCAATAGACAATGAGATCAAAACTTGTTTGCTAACACTCACTTCTCCACAATCATTAAACCAAGATAGTTTATAAGGGTGTGGATGGTTAAGTAATGGCAAATCAAGTTTTCTAACGAGTTCAACACTTGCCACATTAGTACAGGATCCAGAGTCAATAATCAAAGCACAAACTTTCCCTTTAACCATGCAATGGATATGAAAAATGTTGTCTCTATGTTGATCTTGCTCATCAATCTTAACATGTGCATTAAGAGCTCTTCTAACAACCAAGAATTCTTTTGATGCAAGTTCTTCATCCTCACTCACACTTTCTTCATTTTCATCTTGATTTTCCTCAACATTAACATGTTTCACTTCCTCATCCTCAGAATAATATTCATTAGATTCTTCAATGAACATGATACGTTTAGGGTTAGGATATTGATTTGCAAAATGACATTTACCTAAGCATTTATAGCATTGAATGTCTCTAAATCTAGTAGTGGAATTAGAAATGTTACCTTCAACCTTGTTTTTCCCTTTATCCAAGTTTTGTTGAGGTAGTTGAGGTGGTCTTTGATTTGGTTGAGTCTTGCCTTGGAATCCACGGCCTTGAGGTGCAGTTGGCCTGAAACTTGTGCCTTGATTTGTCCTAGGCGGCATTCTTGGATAGGATGAAGAATTAGCTCGAAAAGATAGACTAGATGCAAAGGGTTTTACCTTGAGTTGTCTCTCAATCTTTTCAGCTTTATGAACCATGGAAGTCATATCAATATATGTGGTAAGTTCAACTCTGTTTGCAATTTCCTTGTTCAATCCAGCTAGAAATCTAGCCATGGTAGCTTCTTCTGGTTCTTCAATGTTAGCTCTTATCAATAAGATCTCTAACTCTTTGAAATACTCATCTACACTACGGCTTCCTTGAGTGAGTTTTTGCAAGTTTTGGTAGATGGTTCTTTCATAGTCTGAAGGAATGAATTTTTTTCTCATCTCAATTTTCATTTCTTCCCAAGTAGAGATTGGTGCTTGTCTAGTTCTTCTCCTTACGTTGTGTAGTTGATCCCACCAAATTAAGGCATAATCTGCAAACTCTATAGCTGCATACCGCACTTTAGTCAAATCAGTATAATTTGTACAAGAGTATATGAGATCTACCTTTTTCTCCCATTCAAAATATGCCTCAGCATCGCTCTTTCCATGGAATATGGGAATGTTCACTTTTGTTTTGATGAATTCATCTTCTTGTGGGTTATTCTTTTGATTCCCACGATTTCGAAAGTGGTTGTACTCTTCCTCAATGTTATAGTCATCAAACATTTGGTGTGGTTCTTCTTCTCTTTCATCAAAGGTCCTCATATGTATGAAATCCCTATTAAGCCCTCTTCCTCTGTTTCTGCCTCTACCTCTTCCTCTTTCCGGAGCAAAAGACCCGTGGCTTTCAAGCCTATGTTCCGGTATGTGTGATGTTTGTCCTTCATGTAAAGGATTTTGTAGATGAGATTGTGACTGTTTTTCTAGGCCCTCTACACGGCTACTCATCAATTTCATTTCTCATAACATCTTTTGCATTAGTTGTGCTATATCGTCTGCGTTTGTGGAAAATCTTTCTCCTTCTTTGTTAAGACTTACGGTACTCTCAGGTGTCTTATCCATGGTACAATTACCTGAAATTGAAAAAAAATAACAAAGAAAAAAAAGGAAAACTAACACAAAGACAAAAGAAACTTGATTATGTTAGTGGAAAACAAAAAAAACAAGTGTTTGTCTCTCTCTCTCTCTCTCTCTTTTTGTAGTTCACACAATCTTATGTCTTCTTGAAGAATCTGAGGCTAGAACAATTCAAAACAAACTTGCCAAATGAGTATCCATTCCGATAACTTCAATCATGTAAAGTAAACCTTCTTCACAAGTCTTCCACCAATTCACTCACAATTCTAATGTTATAAACAACAAACTTGGACTGTACTAAGATTCAAAGAGAATTGAAACCAAATTTGATGTAATAAGCTGAGCCAAAGAAATGCTAAGGGGTTGCCCTGGGCAATCCTTAACTTAAACTTAGGCTTTATGCAAGCTAGATGCAAGTATGAATGAACTAGAAGCACTCAAGTGTTCAAAAGTGAAAACAAATGGGTACTTCGGGTTTATGAAGGAAACAAGACCAGCTCTTTTGCTCTTTGCACTCTTAATTGTTTTGTGCAAACTTCTCTTGAAATAAGCTTCTCTTTCTTTTTTTCCTTGTTCAAAGCTAAACAAGGTGTATATATCTCAGTAAAATTGATTGGTAAGACTTTGTGTATTTGTTTTGGATGGATATCTTGATTTTTTTTGTAGTAGGCTGTCAAGTTGTTCAAGAAGAACAAATTGATTTTCTTTCTTGACGAGGCTGTCAAATCAAATATTGAACACAAGAAAATGCAACTAAGCTCACCACACAATACAACTAAACAAACACAAAGTCTAAAAGAAGTTAAGAGCTTCGATAACAACAAGAATATAGGATAGACCAAGGTAGATATATAAGCAATGGACTGAATATAAGTAATGCAGAAAAGCTTCTAAACAAAGAACTTAAAGTCCAAGAAAGTGTCTAAACATAAAGAAATTGAAATCCAACCAAATGAAATAAACAAACCATAAATCATCACAAAGAAATAATCTTTAAGTGTTTTATGATACGTTTGTCCTTAGTCCTTTCCAATTTCATATAGGTCCAGCGTCACGGTAAGTTCTCAGAGTCCAATCCAACCTTATATCACCAATGTCATGTAGGTCCAGCGTTACGGTAATTGTCCAGAGTCCAATCTAACCTTATATCACCAATTTCATGTAGGTCCAGTGTTACGGTAATTGTCCAGAGTCCAATCCAACCTTATATCACCAATTGATACGGTAAGCTTGTATATCGGTTTTTTTGAGTTTTTTTCTTGTTGAACAGGAAGAGACAAAGAAACTTGATAAAAAGAAAGATGACACTTTTTTTTGAGCAACAAGATGTAACAGAAAAAGAAGTGAATTTAATAGACAAAACTAGAAAACACACGGATAAACTGTTTTGGTTTTGGTTTCTTTTTTGTTTCTGAATTGTACAATTCAAAACAAGGAGAAGACACTAAACCAAATAGAATTCAACCTTCTAAGAAGATGGTTGAATGGTGGATGAAGAGAAGAACGAAAGAAAAGAAAAAAATTGACACAAAGAAATGATAAGTTGAGTTAAAGAAAAACCTTCGCTCTGATACCACTTTGATACGTGCAAGAATGGACCTTTCTTTAACTCTAAAGCTCCTCCTCCAAATATGGTGTAGGCACAATGAAGATAGCTTCACCTTGCTTCCAAATAAGTTGAAGAAAACCTTTTGAACATAAGTCCTCCAATGAGTTTCACATAACCCAAGCAAGATACCTCCCTCTTGGATGTTTCCCTCCCCGGAATTGGACAACTCTCACAAGGATGTTCAAGCCTTGAAAGATTCTAGCCTTGATTTTGAATATGAACCAAGAAAACACACAAGAATTGCTCTTGAAGAAGAAGAAATTTTCATTAAAGGTGTGTGATTACAAAGCTTCTCTTATGTGCCTTTTATAGGCAAAAATATCACAAGACAACAAACTATCTTACAAATTGAAATAATGATTGAAAAGACTACACACTTCTAAAAACTATTCATTTAGGCTCCATAAAGACTAGTCTTGCAAGTCTTGAATGATGATTTTCAAAGTAGGTCCCTCAAGTACTATTCATGGAAGACTTTAAGCATTTGTCTTCATCTTGAAATCATTGCTGGTTTGTGACTGATTTTTGAACATCTTCCAATCCGAATTAGGCCTTGATCTTTCTTAGAGAATTGTAGCCAATTGAGTGTAGAAAATAAGCATATAAAGTTCTTTGCATTTGGCCCAACCATTGAGGAGATACATCCAAATTACTGAAAGTATGTCACAGAATTTGGTAGAAAGAGTACTTCCATTTGCATTGTCTTTTTGAATGCCAAGACGACCGATTTTGGAAAAGTACAAAACATGAAACTTGTAGATCTTTGTCTTAGCTTTCGAATGCATCCTGAAACTCTTAATTTGTCCTTGTGGTTGGAGAGATACGTCAATTCTACCAAAACGGGTCCTGCAGAAACTCACAATCCGAGATGGGCCTAAACTAATACAACATAAACATTTAAAAAAACAAAATAAAGAACACATTCTATACTAATGATATTTTACAATGGTTCTAAAATTTCTTACAAATCATGTTGTAGGTTCAATAAGGTGAACCCAATGTATAAGTTCCCTTGGTTCATCTTGCACATGTTTAAATAGGAAGGCCCCCACTTCATACATTAGTTTCTTAGTTTTACTTCTTGTTAAGGGTCCTTGATCTTGCATTTTTGTAAAATTATGTGCATTCTCATTATCTTGGCATGTATCAGGGTTATGGACCTCATCATTTACATTCTCAAGAACATAAAACATATGAACACAACAAAAATAACCTAACATATGGAGAGATGGTCACCTAGTATTCACATAAAACATAATGGAAAAATTATTTCGATATTTACAATGTCAAAGATTCTAACTTGTCCTTAAGAAACTTATTTTAACTTCTCAAATTTCGTGCTCATGCCCCCCACGGTATCACCTAGACATAACAACACATTTTGCATTTATATCACACATTCAAGAACATATACATATTCAAAGATAGCATATTTATGTACTTTTTGAAATATGTTGAAACTAAGCTCATTTGACCCATTTTGGTAGCAACATAATACTAAGACTTTCACAAATAAACATAGTTGATCCAAACAATTTACTTGCCTCTTGAGCCTAGAGTTAAGGAGATATAGTTGAAATCTCCTAGAGGTGGATGTATGGAGCTTGGTTGTTGGACAAAATCTTCACCGCCCTCTCCTATGAAGGTCACGGCCATGTGGGGTAAAAAGAGGGGAAATAAGTTTAGTTCATGTATGAGGTTTTGGAATAGAATTAAGGAAAGATTTCCAAGTAGAACTCACCTACAAGTTTGATTGCCCTTGGATGGTCTTAAGGGCTTGAACTTGAGGAGGTCTTCCTTCTTGGTTCCCTTGAAGACACACGGTCAACAAGAAGAAAGAAAGAAAGATAAAGTGAGTCCATGGAAGAAGATGCTTCCTTGAAATCATTTTTACTAAAAATGCATACCTTAAAGATGGAGATAATAGTTCTTAGTCTTGAAGTGGTCTTGGAATACTTGAGCTTGATAGAATTTCTTCCTAGGCACTAAGAGTGCACGGTCCTCTTTGTGTTAAGGAGACAATAGGAGTTTTCTAGTCTTGAGATAGAATGAGAGATAGAAGCTTGGATGTATTATGCTTGAAGTTTTAATAGAAAATAAGATGGTAGTTGCTTGAGGGAGATGAAGATGGGTTCTCCTTGGCCCTATGGCCGTTCACTAAGGGGAAGAAGAATAGGGGAATTAATGGATTGTTGGTCTTGAGAAGAAAAATGGAAGGCTTTTTGAGCTCTTCAAGGTAAGGCATGCTTGGTAGGCTACTTTTTGGAAGCTTTTGGCTTGCTTTTTGGTAGCTTAGGTAAGAGAGCAAAAGGTGAAATTTGAAGACAACTTGAGTCTCCCATGTGAGGGGGAAATGGTTGGGGCAATTTGGGTGGGGTATTAGTCTATTTTTTGGCACTAAATTATAATAGCAATTTGTAAATGGTAACAATTTAAAGTAATATGTTAATATTTATAGTGGGTCTTATATAATTGTTTGGAATTTTAAATTCTTATCTTCACTAGCCACAACATGCTTTATATATAAATAAACGTGACATGCTAAGTTGGGCGGACGTTACTACGTTGGGGCGTAACATATACCGTCATCAATGTTATCTATGAGCCAGGTAAATACTAACTGGTCATTTTGTTCCCACACTGAGTATGATGGATCAGTAGGCAGGGGGGTGGAGGAACCCCAGTGATGTGGCCGCTCCTCCCATGCCTCCCAGGGTTATTTTCATGAATCTGCACCAAAGTGGGTAATTGGTGCTTGTAAGTTTAACTTTCAGTACCAGATTCGATGATGGAGAGGGAATAGGTGTTTGGGAAGTCATGCTCTGTTGAAGGAATTTGGCAAATTGTTCGGATAAGTCAAAGTTGGTAGGGAAGTGTGGTTTTGTTTCTGAACTTTCTGGTCTTGTTTTGAGCTTTCTGGTGTGTGTGTGTGACATGTTGGTTCACAATTTTTGGTTCGAATGGAACTAACTGGATCTGAGGCAGGGTCAAGGTAAGGTATTCTGGCAATGAGGATACTAATCTGAGCCTGGATGTCTCAGATTAAACAGATAGGATACTTGGTTAGAAGATGGTTATGGCTATGATGAGATACTTCTCTGAACCAAAAATTTCTTTAGAAATAGCAGATCAGGTCCCTTTTTGGAAAGAGCCTGCTCTGATACCATGTGAAGAAGGCAAACAGACTTGTATTTTGTATTTCGAATGTATAAACTTTTCTGTGTTTTTCATATACATCTTTACACACTGTACTTATAGGACTCCTACATGCCTATTCAAAGAAACTAATCAATTACACTTGTCAGTTACAATCTTGCTACTAGTTACAATTTCAATCAAATCAACTCTTTCCTAAACTTATGCACATCCCTCCATTCACGAGATTACTTCTTTATTCTCAGAATCTCAACAAGGTGTTATCCTACGAACTACGTCTTCGGTCTAGCAGCAGTGAAACACCCACACTGTGCGTGTTCCTATAATCGAACTTTGAATTTCTTAGTAACAAATCAAACTCGAGTACTAACTGAGCTATGACATGGGGCAGGAAAAAAACTTTATAGGACGAGGGCACGCATGGCGGGCCCCACTCCATCCTGCAGCAAGAAAGTATTTTCTTTTCGTAATAAAGCATGATATAATAAACTATTGACACCTAAAATGAATGATTTTCCATAAAAAAAAAAACTGAATGATTAAGCAGCATAAACAGTTATCAGTGTTACGAGAAGCTAAATTTCTACATTTAATTAATTAACCATTCATAATCGTTAAAATTAATTATAAAAATGTTTTATTGAGATATCAAACGTAAAGGAATAACCAAAGAAGGAGGATAACGACCACCTTTTTTTCAAACATATATATAAAGAAGAAGAAAAAAAGAATTACTCTATCTGTTTTAAAAACATTGTAACAGTTACTTTTTTAATGTAACAAATTGAATAAATTACACAACAACACATACCTAATACATTCTAACGACATCAAAAGTTGTCGCTAGTATTTGGGGACGGTGAGAGACAGACAAACAATACCTCCATCTCAAAGGATAGAGAGTTTGTTTCTAACACAACTTTCGGTTCTATATGTAACTGCATATACAAATAGCGAAAGACAAATAATGAAAAACAAAAAAAAAGTATAAAAAAGTACAAAATTAAGCTAAAGCTTAATACGAGAAAATAAAGACGAGAAGATTATGGGAGTACGTTAGAAAAGGAAGCATGCAGCCAAAAGAAACATACATCAGGTTATTATTGTTGGAATCTGTAATCAAAACCAGTTTAATATGTGTGTTTGTGTAAATCGACAAAAACTACAAGCAAAACCGAGACGAGTCTAAGGACTCTGTCCTTAAGACGAATTGCTCCGGTATATTATGCCCAACCAGTGAAGCAAACATCTCCCAAGATACAACGGCAAACAGTTCACACGAGGGGCACTGTAGCGTAGGAACTCATCGAACCTGTAAATGCACTGACTTCACGATCACTGTAAAGACTTAATGCAGCAGTATGTATGTATGCGTATGCGAGGAAGTAGAAGATTGCAGCGTATAGAGGTCTTGGAGAAGCAGACCTTTATATAGGAGGGAAGGAAAAAATGGCGGTTGAAAGCAGTTTTCGATCTTAGCCGTCGGATCTGGCGGTTTTCATCCACAGCTGTTAGATCGTAAACCGCGGCGGTTTTAAACATAGACCGTTAGATGAAGAAACCACTGTCAGATACAATCTCAGCCTTTAGATCATAATCCGTATAGACTACGATCTATAACCGTTAGATCTTGCAACCGTTATGATCAGACCGTTAGATCTCTTGATTTATTTTTCTGGAAAAATGTAAAGGAAAATTTCTCAAAAAAGATAAGAACCAGCCAGGCCCACGAGCCCACGAGCCACGAGCGCGAGCCGAGCTGAGCCGACCGGCCGGACGGGCGGGCGGCGGCGGAGTGCGCGCGCGTGTGGTGCTCTTCCTTGCCTGAGCTAGGTCCTGCCTCTGTCAAAAACTTCTCATGCCCTAAGGTCACATTTAAAAGTGACAAACTAGCACTATATATGAAGGCTAATGCACTTCAAGTGAGCAATGTGGTATTCACACAATTTGGTGATGTGGCTTCTTCTTATGTAGCCACATCACCTATTTTTCATTGTCCCCACATTTTTACTCCCACTTTGAGCATTAATTTCTCATTCACCCGAACTCGAAATTGAGTGATTCGAAAGCCTAAATTCATCTACTTGTTACGTAGATAATTTAGAAGCCATTAGTTTTCGGTTTTGATTAATGAACACTAATCATAATTAAGCTCAAAGTATGGTGCTAGTCAACTTTTGACAAACCCACTTGTCCAAAATTTTTCCTTCCTTCCAATTCTTTCCAACTTCTCCAACAATCCCCCACATGAATGAAAATTAATGCAAATGCAAATGCAGACTCTATCGTGAAGTCAGACAGGATATGTTGCATCAGATGAGGTAGCTTTTGGCTTTGAACCTTTCATAGTGATGTATCATCGGATCCACTCAGCTAATTAGTGACTTGATGTCTTGAACCAACCAGCCTTTGGTGTGAATCAAGACAACGATACTCACACAACATTTCCTTTAACACCTCTATTTGGTTCTCATGGTTGTGTTCATTTTGGCCATGAACAACCTGGTTTCAGAAAGTGTTTTAGAGATTTCTTTGCCTCACAGAATTCTCATAGAAGCGGCCTCACTTCACATTTACATAGGTGATTCCTATCAAGAGCATTCTGTCATACCCCACTTGATGTATCAAGATATAGGACATCATTAAAAGCTTTAGCTTACCCTAAATATTCTCTGCAGACAGCACTTTTATGTAACGGAATGAGTAAGTGCTAAACTGAAACTTCATAACTTAGTTGTCCCATTGAACCAAGATTCCGGGATCTCCAGTCAACAAGGTTGGGTTACCATTACAAAGATCCTTGCGTTGTAGGCTTGAGTCCCATTCCGTTTGTCAACTTTGACATCTGATCTCTAGACAAGCCTTTTGATAGCGGATCCGCAAGATTCTCCTTTGATTTTAGGTAATCAATGGAAATCACGCCATTAGAGATCAACTGCTTAATGGTGTTATGTCTCCGACGTATATGTCGTGACTTACCATTGTAGATGCTGCTTTGAGCTCGTCCTATAGCTGACTGACTATCACAATGTATGCTAATAGGAGCGATTGGCTTAGGCCAACATGGAATGTCCTCCAGAAAATTCCGAAGCCATTCGACCTCTTCTCCAGCTTTGTCTAATGCTATAAACTCGGCTTCCATTGTGGATCGAGCTATGTATGTTTGCTTAGTGGATTTCCATGACACATCACCACCACCAACAGTGAATAAATATCCACTAGTGGACTTAGAATCCTTACAATCTGATATCCAGTTTGCATCGCAGTATCCTTCCAATACCGCTGGATATCTTGTATAATGTAATCCAAGATTCATTGTGTACTTCAAGTACCTCATCACTATATTTAGAGCTTTCCAATGATCTTCACTTGGATTACTAATAAACATGCTCAATGTGTTTACGGAACAAGTTAAGTCTGGTCTTGTACAGTTCGTTATGTACATTAGACTTCCAATTACTTGTGAGTACTTCAATTGAGCTACTGGTTCACCTCTGTTCTTCCTTAAGTGCACACTTAAATCAAGTGGGGTTTTTACTGGTTTTACATTAACATACTGAATCGTTTGAGGACGGAATCAATATAATGACTTTGTGACATTACTAACCCTTCAGTTACCCTAGAAATCTTAATTCCTAGAATAACATTTGCAACCCCCATGTCTTTCATGTCAAAATTCCGTGTTAACATCTTCTTGGTATTCAAGATGATGTCATGAGTACTGCCCATGATTAACATGTCATCTACATAGAGACATACTATTACATAGGCATTAAGTGTGTTTTTGATGTAAACACACTTGTCACACTCGTTGATCCCGAAGCCGTTTGACATCATTACCTGATCAAACTTCAAATGCCATTGTTTTGGTGCTTGTTTAAGTCCGTACAAAGACTTAAAAAGTCTACAAACTTTCTTCTCTTGTCCTGGCACAACAAACCCCTCTGGTTGTTCCATATATATCTCCTCCTCTAAATCGCCGTTCAGAAAAGCCGTTTTAACATCCATCTGATGGATTTCTAAGTTGTAGACTGCTGCAATCGCGACTAGCACTCTCATTGATGTAATCCTTGTCACTGGTGAGTAAGTGTCAAAGAAATCAAACCCTTCTTTTTGTCGATAACCTTTGGCTACCAACCGCGCCTTGTATTTGTCGATAGATCCATCTTCTTTTAACTTCTTCTTGAAAATCCACTTGCATCCAAGTGGTTTACTTCCTGGTGGAAGATTGACCAGCTCCCAAGTGTGATTTTGGAGAATAGATTCTATCTCACTGTTTATCGTCTCTTTCCATAATGGAGCTTCTGGTGTTGACATTACCTCTGAAAAGGTCCTTGGTTCGTTCTCTACCATAAAGGTTATAAAATCTGGTCCAAAAGAAGTGGATCTTCTGGCTCGCCTGCCTTGACGGGGTTCGTCGATTTCTTGAGCAGTTGTATCTCGAGCTCGCTTACTAGTGCTGGCTTCTTCATTATTTCTATCTTTCTTTGGAAAGACGTCTTCAAAAAAAACTGCGTTTCTTGACTCCATGACAACATTTTCATGTATGTCACGGATGTCAGACTTGTACACCAAGAATCGATATGCACTACTGTTTGTTGCATATCCTATGAATATACAATCAATTGTTTTGGGCCCTATTCTAACTTGTCTTGGTTTAGGTACTGCTACCTTAGCCAGACACCCCCACACTTTTAAGTATTTGAAACTAGGCTTATAACCTTTCCAAAGTTCATAAGGGGTTTTATCCATCTTTTTAGATGGAATTCTATTTAGAATGACATTGGCGGAGAGAATTGCTTCCCCCCACAAGCTCTGAGGTAAACCCGAACTTATCAACATAGCATTCATCATCTCTTTAAGAGTTCGATTCTTGCGTTCAGCAATACCATTGGATTGAGGTGAGTATGACGCAGTCGTTTGATGAATAATGCCATGTTCTGAACAGAATTCATTAAACGGTGCATCATATTCACCACCTCTATCACTACGAATTATCTTAATTCGTTTGCTAAGTTGTTTTTCAACTTCATTCTTATAATCCTTAAAAGCATTAACGGCCTCATCTTTTCTACTTAGCAAATAAACATAACAGTATCTAGTGCAATCGTCAATAAAAGTTACAAAGTACTTTTTACCACCTCTTGTTTGCACAAACTTTAAATCACATACATCTGTATGAATTAAATCTAACACTTCAGTGTTTCTTTCAATCGACAGAAAAGGAGCCTTAGTCATTTTCGCTTCAACGCAAACTTGACATTTTTCCTTAGTCAAATTCAGTTTAGGCAACAAACCAAGATTAATCATTCTTTGTATTAATTTGTAATTAACGTGTCCCAAACGTAAATGCCATAAACAAGAAGACTCAAGCATGTAAGCAGAAGTAGATGTGTTTTCATTAGCCACTACGGGCACAACTTTTTCCTTCCTAGGTACAATGGTCATAACATTTAATTTAAACATCCTGTCTACCAAGTACCCCTTTCCCAAGTACAACCCATTCTTAGTAATGATAACTTTGTTAGACTCCAACACGATTCTAAAACCATGCATCACCATCAATGCACTAGAGATCAAATTCTTCCTAATATCAGGAACATGCAGAACATTCTGCAGAGTCAGAAACTTTCCAGAAGTCAACTTCAGAACAACATTTCCTTCACCTTCAATCTTTGATGAAGCATCATTTCCCATGTAAAACTGTTCACCATCAACGGGCTTGTATTCTGTGAACATTGCATTGCTTGCACAAACATGTCTCGTAGCCCCCGTGTCCAGCCACCATTCGCGTGGATTTCCCACAATGTTGCATTCACTCACAACAGGACAAAGATTCAGATCTTCCATTTCACCAACTAGATTTGCCTTCGCTTTCTCTTGCCTCTTCTTTAGCTTGCGACAGTCACTGCTCCGGTGCCCCTGAATGCCACAGTTGTAGCATTTTCCAGTGAACTTTTTGGCGATCCCTTTGCCTTTGTTGTTCACTCCCAAATTGCCTTTCTTTTTCTTCGTCGCCTCTGCGACATGAGCTTTTTCTTGACCAGAATATTGAGCAGACTTTTTCTCAGATCTGCGGTTGTCTTCTTCGATACGCAATCGAACAATCAGATCTTCCAATGATATCTCCTTTCGCTTATGTTAGAGATAGCTCCTGAATTCCCTCCACGAAAAAGGTAGCTTTTCAATCACAGCAGCAACAAGGAAAGATTCACTAAGGGACATACCCTCTTCTTCCATTTCAGCCACTAACATCTGAAGTTCCTCAATCTGAGAAACAACAGTTCTAGAATCAGTCATCTTAAAATCAAGAAATTTACCAATGATAAATTTCTTAGCACCAGCATCCTCTGTGCGGTATTTCTTGTCTAAAGCCTGCTGCAATGATTTTGCAGTTTTAAAGGTACTATACAGTCCATACAATGAATTATCGAGACAACTTAAAATATGACTCAAACAGACATAATCATTATATTTCCATGCTTCACCAATCAAAGTATTCTGCATATTCACGTTCTGATCCTCGACTGGTATCACCACCGGAGGATCCTCGGTTAGCAACTTTGCCAGCCCCAGAGTTGTTAAAAAGAACAGCATCTTCTGCTGCCAACGTTTTAAGAAACTGCCTCCAAACTTCTTCGGTTTCTCATCCTGTCCAACAGCAGGAACGGGAGCAAGTATGATAGCGGGTGCAACTGGAACAGCAGTGTTCACTTTCTCGGACGGACCAAGGTGCACGCCATTGAAGGATTCGAACTTTCGTTCTCCATTTCAGATTCTGTAACTGTAATACAAAAACAAAACACAAACCGATTGGTCTCGTACAAATAGAAGCTGTAAATGCAAATAGAAAACCGAAACAGATTACAGTATATATAAAATTCGTCTTAAGAATGTTAGAATCTGTAATCAGAACCAGTTTACTATGTGTGTTTGTGTAAATCGATAAAAACTGCTAGCAAAACCGAGGCGAGTCTAAAGACTCTGTCCTTAAGACGAATTGCTCCGGTATACTGTGCCCAACCAGTGAAGCAAACGTCTCCCAGGATACAATGGCAAACAGTTCACACGAGCGGCACTGCAGCGTCGGAACTCATCGAACCTGTAAATGCACTAACTTCACGATCACTGTAAAGACTTAATGCAGCAGTATGTATGCGTATGCGAGGAAGTAGAAGATTGCAGCGTATAGAGGTCTTGGAGAAGCAGACCTTTATATAGGAGGGAAGGGAAAAAGGGCGGTTGAAAGCAGTTTCCGATCTTAGCCGTCGGATCTGGTGGTTTTCATCTACAGCCGTTAGATCGTAAACTACGGCGGTTTTAAACGTAGACCGTTAGATGAAGAAACTGCTGCCAGATACAATCTCAGCCTTTAGATCATAATCCGTGTAGACTACGATCTACAACCGTTAGATCTTGCAACGGTTATGATCAGAAATATTTCAACCGTTGGATTATTTGATTTATTTTTTTGGAAAAATATAAAGGAAAATTTGTCTAAAAAGATAAGAATTAGCCAGGCCAACGAGCCCATGAGCCACGAGCCATGAGTCGAGCGGAGCCGAGCCGACCGGCCGGACAGGCAAGTGGCGGCGGCAGTGCGCCCGGGCGCGTGTGGTGCCCTGCCTTGCCTGAACTAGGTCCTGCCTCCGTCAAAAACTTCTCATGCCCTAAGGGCACACTTAAAAGTGACAAACTAGCACTATATATGAAGGCTAATGCAATTCAAGTGAGCAATGTGGTATTCACACAAGTTGGTGATGTGGCTTCTTCTTATGTAGCCACATCACCTATTTTTCATTTTCCCCACATTTTTACTCCCACTTTGAGCATTAATTTCTCATTCACACGAACTCGAAATTGAGTGATTCGAAAGCCTAAATTCATCTACTCGTTAAGTAGATAAATTGGAAGCCATTAGTTTTCAGTTTTGATTAACGAAGGCTAATCATAATTAAGCTCAAAGTATGGTGCTAGTCAACTTTTGACAAACCCACTTGTCCAAAGTTTTTCCTTCCTTCCAATTCTTTCCAACTTCTCCAACAAGATTCACTAAGGGACATACCCTTTTCTTCCATTTCAGCCACTAACATCTGAAGTTCCTCAATCTGAGAAACAACAGTTTTGGAATAAGTCATCTTAAAATCAAGAAATTTACCAATGATAAATTTCTTAGCACCAGCATCCTCTGTGCGATATTTCTTGTCTAAAGCCTGCCACAATGATTTTGCAGTTTTAAAGGTAGTATACAGTCCTTACAATGAATTATCTAGACAACTTAAAATATGACTCAAACCGACATAATCATTATATTTCCATGCTTCAGCAATCAAAGTATTCTGCATATTCACGTTCTGATCCTCGACTGGTATCACCACCGGAGGATCCTCGGTTAGCAACTTTGCTAGCCCCAGAGTTGTTAAAAAGAACAGCATCTTCTGCTGCCAACGTTTAAAGAAACTGCCTCCAAAATTCTTCGGTTTCTCAGCCTGTCCAACTGCAGGAACAGGAGCAAGTATGGCAGCGGGTGCAACTAGAACATCAGTGTTCACTTCCTCGGACGGATCAAGGGGCACGTCATTGAAGGAGTTCGAACCTTCGTTCTCCATTTCAGATTCTGTAACTGTAATACAGAAACAGAACACAAACCGATTGGTCTCGTACAAATAAAAGCTGTAAATGCAAATAGAAAACCGAAACAGATTACAGTATATATAAAATTCATCTTAAGAATGTTAGAATCTGTTATCAGAACCAGTTTACTATGTGTGTTTGTGTAAATCAACAAAAACTGCAAGCAAAACCGAGGCGAGTCTAAGGACTCTGTCCTTAAGACGAATTGCTCCGGTATACTGTGCCCAACCAGTGAAGCAAACGTCTCCCAGGATACAACGGCAAACATTTCACACAAGCGGTACTGCAGCGTCGGAACTCATCGAACCTGTAAATGTATTGACTTCACGATCACTGTAAAGACTTAATGCATCAGTATGTATGCGTATGCGAAGAAGTAGAAGATTGCAGCGTATAGAGGTCTTGGAGAAGCAGACCTTTATATAGGAGGGAAAGAAAAAAGGGCGGTTGAAAGCAGTTTCCGATCTTAGCCGTCAGATCTGGCGGTTTTCATCCACAGCCGTTAGATCATAAACCGCTGCGGTTTTAAACGTAGACCGTTAGATGAAGAAACCACTGCCAGATACAATCTCAGCCTTTAGATCATAATCCCTGTAGACTACGATCTATAACCGTTAGATCTTGCAACGGTTATGATCAGACCGTTAGATCTCTTGATTTATTTTTCTGGAAAAATGTAAAGGAAAATTTCTCCAAAAAGATAAGAACCAGCCACGAGCCCACGAGCCGAGCTAGCCGGACGGCGGGCGACGGCAGCGTTCGCGGTGCTCTACCTTGCCTGAGTTATGTCCTGCCTCCGTCAAAAACTTCTCATGCCCTAAGGGCACACTTAAAAGTGACAAACTAGCACTATATAAGAAGGCTAATGCACTTCAAGTGAGCAATGTGGTATTCACACAAGTTGGTGATGTGGCTTATTCTTATGTAGCCACATCACCTATCTTCCATTTTTCCCGCATTTGAGCATTAATTTCTCATTCACCCGAACTCGGAAATGAGTTATTCGAAAGCCTAAATTCATCTACTCGTTACATAGATAATTTAGATGCCATTAGCTTTCGGTTTTGATTGACGAACACTAATCATAATTAAGCTCAAATATGGTGCTAGTCAACTTTTGACAAACTCCCTTGTCCAAAAATTTTCGTTCCTTCCAATTCTTTCCAACCAACAATTACTAGACAACGACAAAACAACCAGACTCACACAATAAATCTTTTTTATTTTCTTGTTACTTGATACCAACGTAATGTCTTTTCATGGACAAGAAATCTGTTTCCTTTTTTTTTTTTTTTTTTTTTTTTTTGCTACTTGGTACCAACGTAACGTCTTTTCATTGAATCTCATGCACTGCTGCCTCTTTCCCGACACCAATTGAAAAATGGATTTGCAATTAAAAGATTTTAATGATTTATATGATATGCTTCCGCGAAACCCTACACCAAAATCCTCAAGTGGTAAAGTTGGTTGTGAAGTTGCTTTCTCCAGTCATTTTGTGTGATGCATACATTCGTGATAGCTGAATTAGTATTCGACTTAGGAAAATATAATTAAAAGGACACATGTTTAAACCAGGACACGTACAATGTGAATATGTTATTACTATCTAGGCTAGTAATAGCTTAGGCAATAATATTCGACCCAATTGAGTTAAAGGGTGCTTCACTCAGTTTACATTGAACACCTTCTGTGGGTTGTCTGGTAAAAACCTTACCAATCTATGAGACAGCTGTGTTACTGATTTACATCTTTCACAAAACTCAATAAGACTAGAGCGATGAGAATTTCCGGAATCATGATATGGCTTTTGCAATTAGAGATTCTATAAATCATGAGATATGCTGCATCATAGTCTCATAGTTGATTTAGTAGCTACAATAGTTGTTCGAATAAAAGTAATTATGTTAAACATTTGCCATCAATATTCGACTAAATTAATCATGATTATTTTAACCGAGGCGACGGTTGGAACAACATAACCTAACTAATTTTATAAATGCTGGGAATAAGTAAGAAGATTAATCGTACAATACAATGTTGGTGCATAAAAATCTACATGTCTAAGAACGGTGGTAGTGATTAGCCACATAAAGAACTCATATATATCTTATATATTTGATTAGTTGATAATTAATTAATCATACTTACTAGATATTTTAAATTTTATATGTATGGCTTTAAATGCACATACACAAACACGAATATATCACACAACAAAACATGAATATGATAGAGTTATGGAGTGTCTCGTTCCACTTTTAATGTGTCTATATATGTTTATACAATCTAATGTGTTATGTTAAAATTATGTGAAAAAATGTAGTAAGACGTGATAATAGTCACTCCATACAAATACAATGAAAGTTCAAATATGTGACAGTCAAAGTTTACATTAATTTTGCAAACAACTTTTTTTTAAGTAATTCGTTTTATACATATTAATAGAAATAGAATATCTACATAGGGAAGTTACATATGAATCTGTATTTAGAAGATGAAAAAGGTATCCCTTTTTTATTTTGATTCGACGACGAGTTTCCTTTGAAAAACAAATACAAAGATGGTTATTGATGTAGCGCCCGCCCGGCTCGGTTCGCCCGCCGTACCCATCTAGGAGTACAAAGCGTCATCATCACCATACATACATGGATAACACATACACATAGATAGATCAAGGAAACAGTGGATTTAAACATAACCGTAGTATATACAACATAGTCATAGAATACATACGGTACAATAGATTAGAAAACCCCAAAAGATTTAGTACAACATGCATAATACATAACACTGAAGAGAATGGGACATTCTATGGTCTAGCAGGTCTTCTGCACTACTCAGGCCTCGTTTTCCTCGGCGATGTACTCCATCTCGAAAGTTTGGTTCTCTGAAAAATGATATGATAACAACGGTCAGACGAAATAAATTCGCCTGGTAAGTAAACTACTCGGATCTCCTACGCAGATAAAATAAGCTGTGAACAGGCAGCGGAAGTAAAACATTTTTAACGGAAAGTAATACCTGTCTTTTCACAAATGGTTACTTCAAACACAGCAATAACAGTTCATATAACAACAAATTGAACAACATAGCATAGATAAAAGATCTTTAGTCTACCTAGATTTCCAAAGTTCGTTCTATAATCAACTTATACTACATGTCATCAACTTAGGATCTAATCATCAAACTTACCATAATGCTGAGGGTTTGGAAGGGTGTACGTAATTATGTGTTAAGTCATATTCACAAATCATAATCTGTCATGGAACAAAAATCATCATATAATACCTTGTGGAAAACTTTTCTCTTCATAGTTTCCATACTTATGTGATGGCCATTGAAATGTAACAACGATATTCAACGACGTCTGGAATGATTCTTCCATAAAGATACGTAAACGATGATTCGTACATCATCCGAATAGGTAACTTTACGTTAACTCATAGGCCGTGAACCCAAGCTCTACACAAGGTGTTCAAGACTCATACGACGTTGTTGAATCCAAGCTCTTCACAAGGTATTCACACAACACATAAAAGAGTTTGGGAGCCATGTTCTTCACAAGGTATTCACCCGACTCATCGTGCATAAAAGGGTTCAAAAGCTAAGCTCTTCACAAGGTACAAACCTGATACCCAACATGTAATATAAGGTTCAGGAGCCTGGTTCTTCACAAGGTATTCACCTGAACCTTACATGTGCCGCATTAAGAAACTTCCGTCTCGTAGATACAGTCCATTACATTTCCGTACTTTTCATACATGTCATAAATCATGTCGTAGCTCAAGTCATAAATTTACTGTGAAAAATCATCATTTCTTAAAAAAACACGCCCATTTTGGTCCTTTGAAACTTTTCTTGTCTTAAAACATACCTATGTTTTTACAAAAATGTAGGAAATGTCCAAAAAATTTGATTTCTCATTCGCCGGAAAAATTCTATTTTCGTTACCTTAAGTTTTCTTAACCATATAGTTGGCTCGGAATTTCCGTTTGGCTTTCTAAAATCGCGAATTTACAATCACGTCCTATACTTATGTCAATCATACCTTAATCGCAATAATTACTCTAATTTTTACCCTTGTAGGGCCAGTTTAGTATTTTCGCAAAACAGTCTGGTTTCCGTTAATATCGTAAAACAACTCCGAGTAGAACTTAATTCTTGAGACTCCCATAAACAGCTCATTCCAAGGCCTATGAAGCTCCAATCATCACCTAAAACTTCATACATCATATAACATGAGAAATATGAGCATAGAACTTATACTACAAAGATCATATATCATACCTATACGTATATTTATATATACACATACGCACATAATTTATATTATGCATAGCATACTCAATTATTTAACAAATGCTACAAGTAGTTGGATGAAAAATGAAATCTTCTCCTCTGGGAGGGCCTAAAACCGTGGGGTAGTACACCCCCCACCCATAACCTAAAATTTTCTCTCCAACATGCACAACAATGCTCATGACACACTTATGACAATTATTCATTTAACTAGCCTTTATTTTACTTAACCTTTTATTGTAGGTGAAAGTATACATACTTAAAACTTGGCTAGCAAACCATCAATGTGCCATATATCATTCAAAACAAGATTTTAAAATACATAGAATCATAGGCATATTCATGGAATGAGCATGGCACTAATGTATACCTTTTAAAGCTTCACATAACATATTTAAACACATAATGGCATAAGCTTTTAGCCCAAAATAGGGGAATAAAACAGCCCCAAATTTTCGGCCCTGCATACACCAAGGAAATTAAATTAGCCATCTTGGAGAAAACATATCAAACAAGTTCTTGAGATGTGTAAAAATGTGATGCCTCACATATACATACCCAAGAACACAAATACATAGAAATTCAAGAAACACTTGAATAAATATGAGATGGCCCTTAAATAAATATACATACATGAAAATGGTGGTCTCATAGTTTTATAGTTACCAAATTTCTATTTTTTTCATTCTAAGAGGCATACTTTAATTCTAAATTCACATGCATGTAACTGATAATTATATTTAATATATAGTCCTTCCTAACCTTCAAATCACATATTCAAGACATATACACATCCAAAAATAGTTTATTTGCTTGTCTAAGAAATCATTTGAAGCTAAGCTCATTTGATCCATGTTGATAGCAACATAATACTAAGAAGTTAGCAAATAAACATAGTTGATCCAAACAATTTACTTGCCTTCTTGAGACTAGAAATAGAGAGATATGGTTGAAGCCTTCTAGAGATTGAGGTATTGAGCTTGATTGTTGCACAAAATCTCCACCACCACCCCTTAGAGACACACGGCCAAACATAGGGTGGAGATAAAAGTGATTTTAGTGCATGCATGTAGATTATAATGATATTCAAGAATAATCTCTTAAGTAGTCCTTACCTTAGAGGTCTAATACAACTTGAATGGCCTTGGGTCCTTGGATTAAGCCTTGGCTTGGAGCAAAAATCCTACATCATACGCATATTACTCATGGTCTTTGGGGGGTTGAAATATGAAATGGTTTCAAGTCTTAAGGCTCCATGCTTGAGAGTTAATCTTAGAAACTTACCTAAGGTGTTGAAGGCTTGGAAGACACTCTTGGAATATCTTTGATTTTGGTTGAGAACCTTCTTCTATTCCTTGGTTGAGTCTCACGGTTGAGGCTTGAAGAAAGAGAGAAGGATTTCTTTTTGATCTTGAAATGAGAGTGGAGAGAAGTTACTAGATGTGTTGGAGAAGATAATGGGTGAATTTTGTAATTTGTTTGGCCCTTATGGCCGAAAATTTTAGAGGGAAAAGGGAAAGGAGGAGTGTTGGCTACTAGCGTGAATGTGGAGATAGGAAGGCTTTTTGCAAGGCTCAAGATGATGCATGCTAACCCTTTTCACCTTTTTGTAAGACCTTTTTTCAAGCTTTTTACTTTATTGGGTAGGTGATAGTACAATGTAAGACAATTATTGTCTTACTAGAGGGGTGGGCGGTTGGGGTGGTTTGTAGGGTATTGTGTTTCTTTTATTCTATACTAATTGTAATTGTGTAATTTATTATAATTTGAGGTTTGTTGTTTATCAATAATTTCTTAACTACTTTAATCACATCTATACATTATGCACAAGTAAACATGACATGTTAAATCGAGCGAACGTTACGACGTTGGGTTATAACATTCCCCCTCCTAATAAAAAGTTTCATCCTCGAAACTGACGTACCTCAATTGAAGAGTTGAGGGAACTGCTCGTGCATTATTTGTTCAGGCTCCCATGTTGCTTCACGTTTGGAGTGATGGCTCCACTGGATCTTCACGAACGGAATTGAACGCTTCCTCAACACTCGTTCTTTTCTATCCTCAATCTTTATCGGAACTTCTTCGTATGAGGTATCATGTTGGATCTCCACGGTCTGTGGCTCTAGAATGTGGCCTGGGTCTGCTACGTACCGTCGTAGCTGGGATACATGGAATACATCATGCATCTGGGACAATGCAGGAGGTAACGCTCATCGGTACGCCACAGTTCCCACCTTGTCCAATACCTCAAATGGTCCGATATACCGCGGACTTAGTTTTCCTTTAACCCCAAATCTCATAACCTTCTTGAATGGTGAAACTTTAAGATATGCTTTCTCTCCAACTTCAAACTCGAGAGGGCGCCTCTTAGTATCCGCCTATGACTTGCTGCGATCTTGAGCTATTTTTAATCTATCTTGGATAACTTTTACTTTTTCAATCGTTTGTTCCACCAACTCTGGTCCAGTAAGAGTCTTCTCTCCCACTTCATCCCAATACAATGGAGATCTACATTTTCGCCCGTACAGTGCTTCAAATGGTGCCATGCTGATTGAGTGATGGTAACTATTATTATATGAAAATTCATTAGCTTAACTGTCTTATCCCAGCTGCCCTGAAAGTCGATAGTATAAGCGCAAATCATGTCTTCTAAAGTCTGTATCGTACGTTTAGATTGACCATCAGTCTGAGGGTGAAAAGCGGTGCTCATTCAGAGTTCAGTGCCCATCGCTTGTTGAAAAGCCTGCCAGAATCTTACGGTAAAACGTGGGTCGCGATCACAAACAATCTGATCGGAGTGCCATGTAAACATATAATGTTGTCTATGTACATATGGACCAACTTTTCCAACGGGGATTTAATCGGTATAGGTAGAAAATGTGCTGATTTGGTAAGGCGATCAACAATTACCCAAATGGTGTCATTACCGCTTCGAGTCTTAGGAAGGCCTGTGACGAAGTCCATAGTGATATGGTCCCACTTCCATTCTGGAATTTCCAAGGGTTGCAACAATCCAGCAGGGTGTTGATGTTCAGCCTTGACTTGTTGACATACCAGACATCGTTCGAAAAACTCAGCAATTTGACGCTTCATTCCATTCCACCAATAATTTCGTTTCAAGTCCTGGTATATTTTAGTAGCCCCTGGATGGTTGGACAGTCTTGAGTTATGAGCCTCCTTCATCACCTCTTTCCTTAAATCCTCACTGTTTGGCACGCATAGCCGGTACCGGAACCAAAGACTGTCATCCTCATGAACCCGAAAGTCCTTATCCGTCTCATTCTTTTAACTTATCAGAAATCTTAATCAGCTCTTCATCGCTTTTCTATGCCTCCTTAATACGATCAATCAGAGAAGGTGTGATCATAAAGGTCGCCAACACATTAGCTGTGGACTCGACTATATCCAATTCGAATTCTGCCATATCCCTCTCTAATGGGGTCTGTCGGGCATGGCTGGACTTCCGGCTTAAGGCATCTGCTACTCGATTTGCTTTTCGCGGATGATAATGAATTTGTAAGTCATAATCTTTAATTAGTTCCAACCATCTACACTGTCTCATATTTAGTTCCTTCTGAGTGAAAAGATATTTCAAGCTCTTATGGTCTATGTAGATCTCGCATCTTTCGCCGTACAGATAATGTCTCCAAATTTTCAATGCGAACACCACCACGGCGAGTTCCAAGTCGTGGACCGGGTAGTTATGCTCATATGGTTTTAACTGTCGGGAGGCAAAAGCAATCACTCGATCATTCTGCATTAGGACACAGCCCAAACCATTCTTAGAGGCATCGCTATAAACCACAAATCCCTCTCCCGATACTGGCTGAGCAAGTACTGGTGTCGTGGTCAACCTCTTTTTCAACTCGTTAAAACTCTGCTCACATTCTGCTGTCCATTCGAACTTGATCTTCTTCTGAGTCAATCGCGTCAATGGAACAGCAATGCGGGAAAATCCCTCAACAAACATCCGATAATATCCGGCTGACCCGAGGAAGCTCCGTACCTCAGTTTCATTCGTGGGTCGTGGCCATTCTGTAATAGCTTCCACCTTTTTAGGATCCACTGAAATACCTTCTTCAGAAATGATATGTACTAAAAACGCCACACTGCGAAGCCAAAATTCACATTTACTGAATTTTGCATACAACTTCTTTTCTCGTAGTATGCTCAGAACTATCCTTAAATGCTCTGCATGGGAGTCTTCATCCGTAGAGTAAATCAGGATGTCGTCGATAAATACCACCACGAACTTGTCCAGCTGCTCTCGAAACACCAAATTCATCAAATCCATAAAGGCAGCCAGGGCGTTAGTCAATCCGAACGGCATTACCAAGAATTCATAATGGCCATACCGGGTACGAAACGTGGTTTTCGCAACACCCTCAGCTTTGATCCGCAATTGATGATATCCGGAGCGGAGGTCAATCTTACTAAACACTTTGGCACCCTGTTTAAACATCTCTTTAGTCACGTTGACTATGTTAAATAGCAAAGCACTAAAGGTGTAGGTAGAATCCTTACCTTTAATTGATCAAATAAATCATCAATTCGTGGCAACGGATATTTATTGATCGTGATTTTGTTCAATTCGCGGTAATCAATACAGAGACGCATGGTACCATCATTCTTCTTGACAAAGAGTACCGGAGCTCCCTAAGGAGAAGCACTGGGACGGATGAATTTCTTGTCAAGTAATAACTGTACCTTCAACTCCTTCAGTTCGGCTGGGGCCATCCTATAGGGCGTCTTGGAGATAGGCTCGGCTCCCGGCACGACATTAATCTCAAATTCTACTTCACGCTCTGGAGGCAACTCTGGAAGGTCATCTGGAAAAACATCTGAAAATTCCTTTACTACTGGAACGCTATCAAGGGATGGTAACTCGGTCTCCTGGTCAGCACTTAAAGCATAGACAAGAAATCCCGTGTCTCCTTTTCTCAAGGCCTGCCAAGCTTGAGCTATCGTCAAGTAAGTCTTCTGCGGAACCTTCTTTATCTTTGAACTTCCTTGATATATAACTTCATCTTGTGACGGTGTCTGAATAATGACTTGCTTACCTCGACAATCTATCTGGGCATGATTGTCGAACAACCAATCCATCCCTAGAATATTATCGAAGTCTTCCATTTGAATTGGTATTAGATCAGCAGCAAATTTTCGCCTTTCAAATTCTAGTTCGCAGTTCTTATAAAGATAATGAGAAACGATCACTTGATCGCCTGCGGCTTGTACACGATAGGGCGTCTCTAACCACTTGGGACTCCCACTTAGGTCCTTAGCGAACCTCTTAGATACAAAGAGTGGCTTGCACCACTATCAAATAGTACATTTGCGGGTATACTATTAACTAAAATGGCACCTGGGGCAGCAGCAAAACAAGCATAGAGTTTCATACTAGGGTATTACTATCAGAAAATAAACTAAGGTGACGTAAATTAAATGGTACCTGTCACCACGTCGGGTGTGTCCTCCACTTCTGTATCAGTCATAATGTGCACTCTGGCATTAGCTCGTGGTCGGCCTCGCTGCTGCTGCTGAGCGTTCTCCGTCTGCACCTTCTCGGAGTACTCTCTAGCAAAATGACCTTCCTTGCCACAGCGATAAAATGTACCGATACCCTTTTTGCACTCACCCCTATGCAGCTTCTGGCAGGAAGGGCAGTAGGGAATACCCTGCGAAGTGGTCTGACTCTGAGACTGCTGTCCAGAAGGCTGCTGACGCTGCGGCTGAGTAGTACGCTGGGCCTGCTGCTGCGCATTTCCCCTAATAGAATCACCCCCTTTCATGACTTTTATCCCACGGCCCTGCCCAGAACTGCTAATTTCTCGAGATCTCTTACCTCGCATCTCTTCGTCTCTTCTCTGAATCTCCTACTCAATCCGATAGCTATCATCAAACATCTCTCCAAACGTCTTGGGCTTGGAACTGACTATCTATGTCCTGATTCGGGTGCTCAACCCATGCAGAAATTTAGACATCTTCAACTTTTCCTCTGACATAATAGTGGGTACAAATTGCCCCAACGTAGTGAATCGACTCGCATAGTCAGCAACAGACATGCCCGCTTCTTGGCGAAGTGACTCAAAAGCTCTAACCTTTCTCTCAGTCACCAAGGGAGGGAAATAATATGTACTAAAGTCCTCCAGAAACTTATCGCATGGTATCGGTCGAGGCAAAGGCTGCATATTAGTCTTCCACCACTTATTGGCCTCGCCAATCAAGAATGGACGTATCACATGCGCCTTCAATTCTGTAGGGACCTGTATCAGCTCGAAACAATTCTCTGCTTCATCTAGCCATTTCTCAGCTTCATCCGGATTAAACCCGCCCTCGAGATGGAACCCGAGCTCTCTTCATGGCCTCAAAGTAGTAGTGGGCATCACGCTGCTGATTACATGGAGAGGGAGGAGATGCAGCCTGTGCATGCAACATATTCTGACTCATCTGAGCCATAGTCTGCATGAATGCCTGGAAAGCGCTGAAATCTGGTGTCGGCGGTGGCGGATAGTAAGAGTATCCCGGTGGCGGAGGAGGATACTGCCCTGGTGGAGGATACTGCCTAGGTGGATGATGTGTCAACTTATACTACATGTCATCAACTTAGGATCTAATCTTCAAACTTACCATAATGCTGAGGGTTTGGAAGGGTGTAAGTAATTATGTGTTAAGTCATATTCACAAATCATAATCTGTCATGGAACAAAAATCATCATATAATACCTTGTGGAAACTTTTCTCTTCATAGTTTCCATACTTATGTGATGGCCATTGAAATGTATCAACGATATCTAACGACGTTCGGATTGATTCTTCCATAAAGATATGTAAACGATGATCCGTACATCATCCGAATAGGTTACTTTTACGTTGACTCGTAGGGCGTGAACCCAAGCTCTCCACAAGGTGTTCAAGACTCATATGACGTTGTTGAATCCAAGCTCTTCACAAGGTATTCACACAACACATAAAAGAGTTCGGAAACCATATTCTTCACAAGGTATTCACCCGACTCATCGTACATAAAAAAGTTCAGGAGCCAAGCTCTTCACAAGGTACAAAACTGATACCCAACATGTAATATAAGGTTCAGGAGCCAGGTTCTTCACATGGTATTCACCTGAACCTTACATATGTCGCATTAAGAAACTTCCGTCTCGTAGATACGGTCCATTACATTTCTGTACTTTTCATACATGTCATAAATCATGTCGTAGCTCAAGTCATAAATTTACTGTGAAAAATCATCCTTTCTTAAAAAAACACATGCCCATTTTGGTCCTTTGAAAACTTTTCTTGTCTTAAAACATACCTATGTTTTTACAAAAATGTAGGAAATATCCAACAATTTTGATTTCTCATTCACCGGAAAAATTCTGTTTTTGTTACGTTACGTTTTCTTGACCATATAGTTTGCTCAGAATTTCCGTTTGGCTTTCTAAAATCACGAACTTATAATCACGTCCTATACTTATGTCAATCATACCTTAATTGCAATAATTACATCTAATTTTTACCCTTGTAGGGCCGGTTTAGTATTTTCTCAAAACATCCAGGTTTACGTTAATATTGTAAAACAACCCCGAGTTGAACTTAATTCTTGAGACTCCCATAAACAGACCATTCCGAGGCCTATGAAGCTCCAATCATCGCCTAAAACTTTATACATCATATAACATGAGAAATATGAGCATAGAACTTATACTACAAAGATCATATATCATACCTATATGTATATTTATATATACACATACGCACATAATTTATATTATACATATCATACTCAATTGTTTAACAAATGCTACAAGTAGTTGGATGAAAAATGAAATCTTCACCTTTGGGAGGGCCTAAAACCGTAGGGTAGTACACCCCCCACAACCGAAAATTTCCTCTCCAACATACACAACAATGCTCATGACACACTTATGACAATTATTCATTTAACTAGCCTTTATTTTACTTAACCTTTTATTGTAGGTGAAAGTATACATACTTAAAACTTGGCTAGCAAACCATCAATGTGCCATATATCATTCAAAACAAGATTTTAAAATACATAGAATCATAGACATATTCATGGAATGAGCATGGCACTAATGTATACCTTTTAAAGCTTCACATAACATATTTAAACACATAATGACATAAGCTTTTAGCCCAAAATAGGAGAATAAAACAGCCCCTAATTTTCGGCCCTACATACATCAAGGAAATTAAATTAGCCATCTTGGAGAAAACATATCAAACAAGTTCTTGAGAGGTGTAAAAATGTGATGCCTCACATATACATACCTAAGAACACAAATACATAGAAATTCAAGAAACACTTGAATAAATATGAGATGGCCCTTAAATAAATATACATACATGAAAATGGTGGTCTCATAGTTTTATAGTTACCAAATTTCTATTTTTTTTCATTCTAAGAGGCTTAATTTAATTCTAAATTCACATGCATGTAACTAATAATTATATTTAATATATAGTCCTTCCTAACCTTCAAATCACATATTCAAGACATATACACATTCAAAAATAGTTTATTTGATTGTCTAAGAAATCATTTGAAGCTAAGCTCATTTGATCCGTGTTGATAGCAACATAATACTAAGAAGTTAGCAAATAAACATAGTTCATCCAAACAATTTACTTGCCTTCCTGAGACTAGTAATAGAGAGATATGGTTGAAGCCCTCTAGAGATTGAGATATTGAGTTTGATTGTTGCACAAAATCTCCACCACCACCTCTTAGAGACACACGCCCAAACATAGGGAGGAGACAAAAGTGATTTTAGTGCATGCATGTAGATTATAAGGATATTCAAGAATAATCTCTTAAGTAGTCCTTACCTTAGTGATGTAATACACCTTGAATGGCCTTGGGTCCTTGGATTAAGCCTTGGCTTGGGACAAAAATCCTACATCATACTCATATTACTCACGGTCTTTGGGGGGGTTGAAATATGAAATGGTTTCAAGTCTTAAGGCTCCATGCTTGAGAGTTAATCTTAGAAACTTACCTAAGGTGTTGAAGGCTTGGAAGACACTCTTGGAATATCTTTGATTTTGGTTGAGAACCTTCTTCTATGCCTTGGTTGAGTCTCATGGTTGAGGCTTGAAGAAAGAGAGAAGGATTTCTTTTTGATCTTGAAATGAGAGTGGATAGAAGTTACTAGATGTGTTGGAGAAGATAATGGGTGAATTTTGTATTTTGTTTGGCCCTTATGGCCGAAAATTTTAGAGGGAAAAGGGAAAGAAGAATGATGGCTACTAGCTTGGAATATGGAGATGGGAAGGCTTTTTGCAAGGCTCAAGATGATGCATGCTAACCCTTTTTACCTTTTTGTAAGACCTTTTTGCAAGCTTTTTACTTTATTGGGTAGGTGATGGTACAACGTAAAACAATTATTGTTACTTGAGGGGTGGGCAGTTGGGGTGGTTTGTAGGGTATTGTGGTTCTTTTGTTCTATACTAATTGTAATTGTGTAATTTATTATAATTTGAGGTTTGTTGTTTATCAATAATTTCTTAACTACTTTAATCACATATATACATTATGCACAAGTAAACATGACATGTTAAGTCGAGCGAACGTTACTTGGGTTATAACCATTGATATCGCAATTAAGTGCTAAAATCATAAAATCATGGCTGAATTTACATTTCTCGCCATTTTTGTTAGGGAAAAATGAATCATTACAACATTTTATGTGTTAAAATGTTTTATCTTATTTTCTTTCATAGTTTCTATCATAATAACATTACCTCATTGTCTTATAAACTTCCACCTATGGCGGGGTATAGGGGGTCGGATGTATGCAACCATACTCATGCCTTAGAAACACATAGAAGTTGTTTTCCGATGACTCACAATAAAAATTACTTCAAACTGTGTCGATCGTCGATCTAACTTCTAATTCACAATATAAGAAGAGCAACCAATTTATTGAGTTATTTTGCTTTATTTCATCATATTTCAAAGTTAAAGAAGAATGTGTCTTTCACTTCATTAGAAATAGAAATAAAATTACATTAAATAAAATCACGCCAATGTATTAATTTGATAAAACTTCAATACACATACATGATGCCACTTGATAAGATAGAAGATAAGATAAATTATGAGATGGAAGATAATTTCTCATATTTTATTAATGGCGTTCCCGGTTTACCTAGACAAGCAGCTTCTTAGGCTAAACATTTCTTCATCCGTCCCACTTTCTTATTCATGTATTCCTTTTAGACGTCTCAAATTATATTTAATTTCAAAATTATCTTTATAAAGAGAATATATTACTTTTAACCAATGATAGATAAAGGGCAAACTCGAAAACTAGTACAATTTTAAGGACATATATGAAATAATTTTTTTTAAATATATTTCCCAAACCGAACTATATATTTAAAACGGATAATTACCTTACCTCTCCTGTGGTTTGGCTAATTCGTCAAAAATTTTCCTGTGTTTTAAAAATAGACCTTTACTTCCCCTCTAGTTTGGGTTAAAGTGATTTCCAGCCAACTCCGTCCAAACCATAGGGGGTTGCGTTGGCCGGAAACTATTTTAACCCAAACTAGAGGGGAGGTAAAGTCTATTTAGCCAAACCACAGGAAAATTTTTGGCGAATTAGCCAAACCACAGGGGAGGTAAATGTAATTATCCCTAATTATTAATTTTTAAAACTACTGTTCACTAGCTCCTCCACTTTAGATGGTACTTTTCATTTTCTTTTGTTTTGTTCTCAGCCTAGCTACCCTCCATTGGTTAAACCTGCGTTTGTGACATTGAGGTCACGGATTCGAGCAGTAGAAATAGACTTTTGCATAAAGTATAGAGTAAGACTGCATACATCAGATCGCGAAGCGATCCGGCCCTTCTCCAGACCCTGTGCAAACGCAGAAGACTAGTGCAACGAGAACGACGTTTTATAGACCAATTATCAGCCGCTTTTTAGGAGAATGCCCAGTCAATGTCCCATTATCCTTGTTCACTTTCATGTCTAATAAACTATTGACGGTGTATCTATTATTCTGTTCACTTTAACTTTTTTTTTATATATGTAATTTCTACATGTTAAATTATTAACATGTATTTCTGAGATTCATGGAGTATGTAGTAAGATTTGTGCTCAACTCAACACGAAGCAATCAAAAAAACTAATGTGATGGCCACGTGAAAAGAATATCAACACTGTTGTATATGTATCATCGTACATCTTCCTGTCCAGAATATTTGCTTCCTTCCAATGGGTGCATGCCACCACATCATGATTTGGTAACCCATTTATGAGCTTTTTGCATGGGTCGTGGACCTATGGATTTTTGTTACATAATGTTTTACAATGTGCATTCTGAATTTGACTATATTTTTAGCTTTTTTCATCTAGGAGTCATCAAATCGTGGTAGTAAAATTTGTAATGGTACACAATGATATTGATGGAAAGAAAATAATAGAGTCGCGTGTAAGCATATATGAACATTTGTATATTAGTATTATAATGCATGTATTATTATTTTTATTTTATTTTATAAAATAATATAATACGATATATTGAAAAATCAACTGTGGCAATATTTTTAAGGGATAATTACATTTACCTCCCCTGTGGTTAGGTTAAATAGACTTTTACCTCCCCTCTAGTTTGGGTTAAAGTGGTTTCCGGCCAACACAGCCTCCTATGGTTTGGACGGAGTTGGCCGGAAACCACTTTAACCCAAACTAGAGGGGAGGTAAATGTCTATTTTCAAAACACAGGGAAATTTTTGGCGAATTAGCCAAACCACAGGGAAAGTAAATGTAATTATCCCTATTTAAAACGTAGGAATATACAATTAACTCAATGTGCATTGTGACTGACTTCATCATCAGTGTCAAAAGCTGGACCTGAACTACGGCATTATAGATTATGACAAAATAGTGAATTTTTTGTATTAGGGACTTATTACTTTACTTTTACGTGTTACTTTGTTACTTCATTTATTACTTTTATTCTATTCCCGTTAAAGACTTAGTCATGACATTTATCGAAAATGTTTTTAACAAAAAGATTTTGTTTATCACAGTTTCAATACATTAATTTAATTATTACTTTTTTACTTATATTTATATGTTTTATTTTTTTATTTTCTATTTCCAATAGAGTTATTCTTTGACTTTGGATCATGATGTAATAAAGCAAAATGACTAACTAAATTGGCTGCAGTTCTTATATTGTGAAGTAGCAATCGATCGATATATTTTGACGCAATATTTATTATGAGTCGTCGGGAAACAACCCATTTATTTTTCTAACACATGGGTATGGTTGTGTATATTCGATCTACCACACTCCGTCATAGACGGGAGCCTCTAATAAAATGAGGTAATGTTGGTTGTTGTATATGTTATATTTTTCTTTATTAGGAGACTTATATTTTAGTGTCGGTGAGGTTTGAAGGGGCCATACCTGTGCTTTCGCGATGGACGGCCATTCGGCCCACTCTATATAACATCAGTTTCTGTGGGCCGAGCATGTTTTTTCCGCCACAACGTGCATAAATCATGTAGGGCCTGAAGTTGAAAACAAAAAATAATAAGGTAACTTGTGCCCATAGGGTGGAAATAAAATTCCTCCGAGTCTAGGTAGGGGTGTTAAGCGAACCAAACAGTTTGCAAATTGTTCGATTCGTATTTGGTCCGAGTTCGTTCGTTAATTTTACTTAAACGAGTCGAATTTGAACACCTATTTGGACTCGTTTAGTTAAACGAGCCAAACTGTTCGTGAACTGTACAACTCGTTTAAATAGAGTTATCGAGCCAAACTCGAACCAATTTTAAAGCTCTTTTAGAAAAACGAACCGAACTAAACATTTATTTAGCTAATGTATCCGAATTCGAAAACCTAATACTCGTCTTGGCTCGGTCGTTAACACCCCTAAATCTAGGCACGTACATGTACTTGAGCCACGATACAAACTTTTGTTGCTTTTTTCAAAAATATATCTTTATACGTAAAGTCGGTGGAAGGGAAAAAAAGCAGATTTCCTCTTGAACCTATTTTCGGCAAGTCAACAGGGCGTTTCTGATGAAAGAAGGAATTTTAAACCAGCACGATCCAATAGAGAGTATAACATAATAAAGTTAATATTTCAATGGTGAGATGGAGAGTGATATAGTGATCTAATTAGAAATATTTGATTGTTCAGGTGTATATGCACACCTCGAATCCCTGTATGTAGTCGTAAACGGTTTTTACAAAAATTACAAAGTGCATTGTAATATAAGACCGATATTGTCTTTATTCAATTAAGTACGACGCAGAGCAAATTTTGGCAAAAAAAAAAAAAAAACTGTGCCAAGCAGAGTCTCCTCCTACATAATAAGGAAAATATGATTAAGGATCAATTTTTAAATGGTTGGCAAAACTGTTGCAAGATGAAGATCATAGCTCTTTTTGGTTTATGATGAAGACGGATCTTCACCAAGGGTCTAAGATGACCTCAAATAAACATCGTCAGTTGATTTGAAGAAAATAGCTAGAATAGCTTCTTGGAAATCCTGTACAAGGAAGCACAAATCAGAGGTTCTGGGGTTGTGGCCCCGGGTAAAACCCTCCGACGCTCAAGTCAGTTTGGGCCATTTCTCACTGAAAATATAATTTGGTATGTAGAGTTAGAAAGTTCTCACAGTTCTTGGCTGAGGAGAAAATTCAATGTATTAGCTCCAGGAGAGATGAAAATGTTTCGATCCTTGCTTTGGTCCCCGTTAGCTTGCTTTTATTAGTTTCCCTTTGTCCTCTGCCTCTGACAATGGATGTGACATTGGCTTGGGGCAGAGAACCTATGACACCGTAGGTCTGTTGATATGACGGGTAGGTCTGCAGACGTGACTAGCAGGTCGGCTGACGTGACATTGGAGTGTACAGGCTGAACAGCTTGACGTGCACTCTTTCTTTGAACTGCACTTCTGCTTGATGGTCCCATACTTGGTATAAAGCTGTGCTTGATTTCCTCGTCGAAGTGCAATATCGAATTTGGCCGAAGTGGCCTGAAGTGTAACACTTAGGCTGAAGTTGAGGTTGAAGTTAGGTGCCGAGGTGCAATCCTTTAGCATATTCTTTGATAATAAGAAGGATGCCATGGGGCACAGCCGAAGTGCAGTCAAGGGTGAACAGCAATGCCTGGGTGCTGAACTGTGGGAGTTATGCCGTTGACTATTGTTGACTAACAGACAATTATTTCTGGTTTATCATTTGCTCCCAGATTTTGTGTGGCCGAGCTGATCTATGAGGGCAGACAAATCTATTCTGAAGCGCCGATGAAGTGTCCTCATTAATTAGGCAGCTATCCTTTTAACTGCGCCGTATTTCCCATTAATCGCACCTTTAACCTCATAATTGAGCCGTTATTTCCCTTTTAATATCAGCGCCAGTTTCAACGCATCATCATCACTTCTCCGGTGATTTCAGTAATCAAGAAAAAAAGGGGGGGGGGGGGGAAATCTGAACCGTCACCCCTTTTTTGAATTTCGACCAAAGAGTAACAACTTTTCGTTTTTCTTCCTATAAATAGGGGTAATTGCCCTAATTCTTTCTTCTTCCTTTTCCTTTGTTCTGTGCATCGCTATTCTGCTTTTCTGCTCTTCTTTTTAGTCTCCGAAGCTTATCTCCATCCTTACTCTGGTGTTCTTCCTTCCAGCTCAACCCTTCAATCTTCTGTAAGCTTTTCTTCTTCCTTACTCATGGTTTTTGTTATTCCATCTTCTTCTTCTTCTGATTCCCAGAATAAATCAGTTTATTCTTATCCTTCTGATCTAGAAGGTGACCAAAAGGTCCAATCCCTCCAGGAGAGGTCGGACTCCAGTGAGGACAACCGCCCTTTGAGGAGGTTGCGCCTCACTGGTGAATCTTCTAAGGTTACTTCCACCTCCTTTTCCATAATACCCTGCCATCCATTGACAGGGGTTCACCTTCTTCAGCAGTGCAAAATTCGGTGAGCACTATGAAAGCCGCTGAACTTTCTCAATTATGCCAATACTATAATGTTGATATGAGTACCTTTGCCCCCATTCTTCCTCTACCCCATCAGACTGCTTATGACCCTCCCGTAGGATATGAAGCAGTCTATGAAGAGTATTTTAAGTCTGGTTTTAATCTTTCCATTCCAGCACCCTTACTTCATATTCTGGACTTTTATAAACTTAGGCTTCCCCAAATAATGTCAAATGGCCTAAAGGTTATCCTCAGCTATCTGCTCTACCTCAGAGCTGCTGAGAAAGCCTTTTCCCTTGCTGTCTTAGAGGAGTGTTTGTGTGCAAACACAAGGAGAGTTGGTACTATTTTAGCAGGAGACACCCAAATAGTGAAACCAACCATGCCATAAACATTCCCTCTTTTACCAAAAATTGGAAGAGACGTTTCTTCTTTGTAAAAACCATAGGATTACCCTAAAAGACCCTTTGGAAATCCAGCAGCGCAAATAACACGAGTCCAAGCGAGAAATCTTGCGATAAAGCCTCCAAATTGTTACATTTTCCCATGACCGTGGATTGGAGGAAGGTGGACAGGCCGGTTGTGAGGGTTGTCGACCTGGAACACTTGTGGCCAGAGTATATCTTTCGAACCCTCATCCCAACTGTTTTGAAAATAGTTCGGGGTATGTAGCAATCTTTTGAACATCTTTGACTTGTTCTAATGTTTTCCCTGTATTCTGGTCAATTTGTTTGTTGAATCCTGCAGGAGCCATGATGTCTGAGACCCTTGCAAGGCTAAAGAAGGTCGTCTCCAAAAAGAGAAAAAAGGCTGAAGGGCAGTCTTCCTCTTCAGGGCAGGTTTCTGCCAGAGCTCCTTCTGAGATGCAGGTGATTCCTGCTGATTTGGCTTCAGCCGAGGCTGAAGTTCCAGGTAAAATTCTTTCCTTATGTTGGTTTTGAACATACCTTGTTTCCATTCAATCAATTGACCTTTTGTTTTTTCTGCAGCTGGAACTTCTGCTAATCTCATCCAAGTTGCATCTCCGGTCCGTGCCCCAGTTGCAGCTCAACCAGACGATGGAATTAGGGAATTTGAGGCCACCATCCTGACTCTTCTCCCTCCAATTGCCGAAGAAGAAGTTGTGCCTCTACCAAGGCCGGCCTCTTCAGAAGCCATTCCCTCTGCTGAGTCTGTAAGAGAAACTCTAGGGGGAGGAAATTTACTGGAGGGAGAATCTTCCTAAAGGGACCACCGAGGCAAGAGAACAATAGAATTCTCTTTCTCGGATACTGCTATAAATTCTAGCGTAGCTAGGAAAGTAACTGAGATTTCAGTGCTACCCAGGGATTGGCAAATTTTTGGCAGTCTAGACTGGGACACTGACATGAATTCATTTGCAAGCAACATGTCTATGGTAAGACTTCCCGATGTTCTATATCTTTTTCAGCTTGATCACTTATGTTTTCTCTAATCAACCTAATTTCTACAGTATCGGGTTCAAGAGTACAATATACTCAGACGGGCTGAAGAGTTGCGTGCAAAATTTAACCAACTCTCTGAGATCAATGCCAACCTTAGAAACGCATATGACGGGTTGGCAGAGGCGGCAAGACCCAGTAATGCGAGGTTGGAGCAGCTGGAGGAACAAGTGAACAGTTTAAAGTCTGAGGTATCTGTTCTTTCTGAAGAAAACTCCAGACTTCGAGAAGGGAAAGAAAATTCTAACATGAAGCTAGCCACTGCCGATTCCCAAGTAGACGAACTGAAGGAAGTGGTGGCCAACGCTGAATTGGTGTCATCCAAAACCCAGGCTGAACTGGAGTTTTACCAGAAAGAGCTTAACACTTGTGAGCAAGAGCTGTCCAACAATAAGAGTCAGCTGGAAGTAAAGCGCAAGAGCAAGGCTGAACTCATTCTTCAATTTGAACTTCAAGCTGAAGAAATCAGGCAAAAAGCAATTGTTGAGTTCAAGCAGTCTGAGTTCTTCACAGGCAACTTCTTGAAGATGCAAGGCTCAGTAATAGCCATTGGACAGACTTGGGCAATCGATGCCTGCTCTGAAGTTTACCCGGACTTGGACAAACATCATCCTTAAATTGCCGACCTCTACAACCCCGAAGCTGAAAGCTTATTTGAGAACCAATTGGCGCTGTTTCAGAGTGGGGCCGATCTCAGAGATGATAAGGATGATAAAGAGTAGAATAGGGTCTTCCTTACTTTTTCCATTTTCTTGTAGCTGTAATAGATAAACTCTTAATGAAAATTTCACTTTCTTCAACTTGTGCTCTTCAGCTTGCTATTATTTTCTTGATTTTGTCTTCTGCTTGTAAGACTGTACTTGCTTTATTTTCATAATTTGTGCAAGTATTTGTCTTCTGCTTATGACTTCAGCTCTGCCAAAATTCTTTAAATTATCCTTCGTAGCAACTTTTTTGCCCCTCGGCTCTGCCAAAGACAACCTTTTTATCTTTCACGTTGGATTTTTCCTAAGTGTTGGACTTCAGCCCCGACCTTTGGCTCTGTTAATATATTTTGGCAATAATGGATGAATCACATGTCGGCTCTGCCAATAATCACTGTTTTATTCGAACCTTAACACCACTGATATTTACACATATGATTTACACTTTTTCTAGACCTGCTAGCAGTTAATGAGGTTCTTGTACTCTGTCATAATTTATCTCGACATCCTTTTATCGGGATGATTGTGAAATCCTGTTTACTGAACTTGACCCTCAATAGGCATCTGCCTCAGACCTGCTGAGGTCTTTTTTAAACGAGACCTGCTCTGCTAACTCAGTCCTGCTGAGGTAAAATATTTGATAGGGAGTCCTATCCCCATATTCCGAGTCCTGCTCGGCTGGCTCAGACCTGCTAAGGTAAAATACTTGTAGGAAAACCTGTCCCAAGTATTAAGTCCTGCTCAACCCACTCAGTCCTACTGAAGGGGAGTATTTGATGGGGAATCCTGTCCCAATATTCTGAGTCCTGCTCGGCTGGCTCAGTCCTATTGAGGTAAAATACTTGTAGGGAAACATGTCCCAAGTGTTGAGTCCTGCCCAACCCACTCAGTCCTGCTGAGGTGAGATATAGGGAAACTCGTCCCAAGTGTTGAGTCCTGCTCAACCCACTCAGTCCTGCTGAGGTGAGATATAGGGAAACCTGTCCGAAGTGTTGAGTCCTGCTCAACCCACTCAGTCCTGCTGAGGTGAGATATAGGGAAACCTGTCCCAAGTGTTGAGTCCTGCTCAACCCACTCAGTCCTGCTGAGGTGAGATATAGGGAAAGCTGTTCCAAGTGTTGAGTCCTGCTCAACCCACTCAGTCCTGCTAAGGTGAGATATAGGGAAACCTGTCCCATTTGGGGTGTTGTTATGCCCTTACTCTCGTTACGGGTTATAAAATGGATGTTAGGTAGGCATAAATTGTTCCTCTTGTCTAGATGAGCCTCTTTATGAACCATAAGGTGACTTAACTTTCTTGGCTAAATGCCGAATCAGAGGATACGCCGAACAGAGTCGGGCGAGAGTCTAGTAAAAGATTAATCCTCAAATAATACAAGGCTGAGCTGAAAAATGTCGGATGCGCGCAACAGGAATTAAATCTTAATTCATTTGAATTATGGACTTTTGTCGTTAGGTCAGCCTTGTATGCTCAGGTACCCGCAGTCTCTTTTCATCTGAGTATGAATCCTCATCTCTTGGCGATTTGTGCTGATGTTCAAGTCTGCAATTTTCATTCGCAGGGGGCCTGCCAAAGTCCAGCCTGTTGTGCAGCCTTGACCTCGGATTGTAAAACCGTTGTAGGTGACCGAGCTCGATTAGACGCCCAATTTCCTGTCCGAGCTGCCTACAGTCTTCTGTATCATGCCCAATATCATGATGATAAAGGCAATACAGTCGGTCATTTCTTTTGTGGATTGGTCCTGCCAGGGGCTGAGGTTCCATTGCTAAGGTCTTCCTCCTCATGTAGGAGAGAATATGGGCCTTTGAAGCCAGTAGAGAGTTTCTTTCTTTTCCTCAGCCTCCCAACCGAATCTTGACAGAGCACCTTTCTTGAAGTAGGGCTTTGCCTTTATTGTCAACTTCTCTGCCGTGTTTGAATGGCAGCAACGCCTTTTGTGCACGTTTTAAGCTCTGGTGGCTAGACCCTTGTCCTGAACGCCTAGCCTCAATCATGAATTCGGCCTGACGCCTGGGATGATAGTCAGGCCGAGTTGGAGAGTACTTCAAGTGTTCTTGCGGGTGAGAGCTACTGGAGTGAGACCCGCTAGGCCCCGCTGCGGAAGCTTTCCTCTTCATTTATCTCACTACAGCTTGGAACACACCCGGATTTTGAACCACATAACGTATGGCTCGCATATGCTCTTCATATGTAAAGGCAGTGGTAGGAGTTGAGGATTCTCCCCGCTCCGAGGAACACTGTTCTGTTTGTTATTGAGAAGATTTCTGACTTCTCTTAGATGTCATATGTTGCTTGGACCCTTTTCCATCCTTTTTCTCCATCTTTCCTGCAATAGTCGGGTAGGATCAAAACTAAGAAAGCCTTGAGAAACTGTTTTAAGGAATTGAGGGCCCTCCTTCTAGCGCCAAATGATGAAGCCGGATCTTCACCAAGGGTCTAAGATGACCTCAAATAAACGTCGTCAGTTGATTTGAAGAAAATAGCTGGAATAGCTTCCTGGAAATCCTGCACAAGGAAGCACAAATCAGAGGTCCCGGGGGTGTGGCACCGGGTAAAACCCTCCGACGCTCAAGTCAGTTTGGGCCATTTCTCACTGAGAATATAATTTGGTATGTGGAGTTAGAAAGTTCTCACAGTTCTTGGCTGAGGAGAAAATTCAATGTATTAGCTCCAGGAGAGATGAAAATGTTTTGATCCTTGCTTTGGTCCCCGTTAGCTTGCTTTTATTAGTTTTCCTTTGGCCTCTGCCTCTGACAATGGATGTGACGTTGGCTTGGGGTAGAAAACCTATGACACCGTAGGTCTGCTGATATGACGGGTAGGTCTGCAGACGTGACCAACAGGTCGGCTGACGTGACATTGGCGTGTACATGCTGAACAGCTTGACGTGCACTCTTTCTTTGAACTGCACTTCTGCTTGATGGTCCCATACTTGGTATAAAGCTGTGCTTGATTTCCTCGCCGAAGTGTAATATCGAATCTGGCCGAAGTGGTTTGAAGTGTAACACTTAGGCTGAAGTTGAGGTTGAAGTTAGGTGTCGATGTGCAATCCTTTAGCATATTCTTTGATAATAAGAAGGATGCCATGGGGCACAGCCGAAGTGCAGTCAAGACTGAACAGCAATGCCTGGATACTGAACTGTGGGAGTTATGCTGTTGACTATTGTTGACTAACAGACGATTATTTCTGGTTTATCATTTTACAAGTAATGATAAAATTCTATGTAGGTACATATAAAGTCGGGGTCTCATTAGAAGTAAACTCTCTATTCTTTGGGATGAAGGTAATGTCTGCTTTCCTCTCACCCTCTTCAGATCCTAGCGATAGATTTTGCTGTCGTTGGGATATACTGAATATGGTGGTTGCTGTGTTAGCTGTTGATAAAATTCTACTTCTTACGAAACTTCCGAGAAAGAGATTGATGCCTAAACACAGGGTGTACAAACATTTTTCAAGGTCGTCTTCTATTGCTTAAACAAGGGTATAGATGAAGGGTTGTGATGTGTAACTCTCTTTTTCACCAGAAATGTTATACCATTTACCATGAAACCGGTCCAAGCTACATAACTAGTGTGTTTTTTTTTTTTGGGCGAGAAAAAAGAAAATCTCAAACCCGAGTTATGAGAGTAAGGAAATGATATTCATCCACTAAAACTAAAAGCTTTCTACATATATAACGTGTATCAATTCAATATATTACTCAAACTTATCAATTTTAGTGTATGTAATTTTGGTAAGGATGTAATGATCCGTGGCTAAAGTCGATTCAGATCAGGAGGGGTAGAAAGTGAGGCAAAATATGAGGTCTCCAATTACGCGCTGCCACGTGTACAAAATGGAAGAGGTTTAAAATTTTTGTTTTTAAACAAGAGTTGCTTGTACACGTGACAATGCGTGATTAAATGTCTCATATTTTACCTCACTTTTTATCTCCCTGATCTCTCCAAAAGATTATCACCGGTCGTCGAAAAGGAAACTTACGTGAAGGCAAGGGGTCTGTTCAAGGTCCGACATGTAATCATGATGCATTATTGGACAAGTTGGCGGGAGATGGAAGATTCAAGGAAGGAGTGTTTGTACTGTTAATGAACCGAACTAAGCCAAATAATATGTTTAAGTTTGGAATTGTTTAGATTAAAGGACAATTCGGTTTAACTCGTTAAATATATCGAGCTTAAAGATATGTTTGAGTTCGGCTCAATAACGTTATAACTTCTTAAACGAGCCAAACTGTTCGAGTTTGTCTTGGCTCGTTTATATAAACGAATCTAATTATGTGTTCAAACTTGACTTATTCAATTAGAATTCACAATCAAACTCGAACAGAACACAAGCCGAACTCAAAAACAATACCAATTGTTAAACAACTCCATCTAGAAAAACGTTGGCTACTAAATGCAAAGGATGACAAAATAAGTAAATTGGGTATGGTTGTCTGCTCCACAATTTGTCATTAAAGTCTCAGGGAGGCACAGGTATAAAACAACTTTAACAAGTGAATATTGCTTTACCTGTTAAATTATTGTGGCGCTTGCTTTTGGAAGAGGATACACTATGGATAAATGTTTTGAAGGCTAAATATGGATCGTCCATTGAGGATCTCCCCTCCTCGGCAATCCACAACCCATACTTGGCGGAGTATCTTGGCAGTCATACCTACGGTACTTGCAGGTTTGACGGAAGCTAGTAAGCAATCTCTTCGGAAGGCTGACATGAGCCCAGTGCTTGAATGGCAAGGAGCATCATCGGAAAAATTCAGTTTCATTGGCTTATGATATTCAGACACTGGCAGTGGCCACGGAAGAGCAGAGACAATGACAAAATATTTGGGCACTTAAGGGACCACAGCAAGGGAACTTCTTAATCTGGCAAACTCGTTTGGATAGGCTACCAACGAATGCATTTCTATATCGACTGAAGCTGAAGGACTCACCTTTCTGTACAAAACGTCCAAATGTTAGGGAGACAACATTACATGCCATGTGTGAGTGTCCTAAAGTGAAGCAGATGTGGCATCGATTGGTAATCCCACCGCACAAGAGGGGATTCTTCAGCATTGAGAGTAGAGTATCTGACTGGGCTGATCACAATCTAGAGACTCTTGGAATAATAACCAAAGACGAAGAACATTGATCTTATGTGTACCGAGAAGCACTTCAACAGTTGTGAACTAACAGAAATAGATGTTTGTTTGATGGTGACTACGTTTGTCCGGGAACAAAAAAACATGTCTTCTACGATATTTGATAGAGCTAGAAACATTAGAATAGCCTGGCAAATATAAGGAGTAGTTTCCATTCATTGGTAGAAGTAGTTGATGTACAGTTTCATTTGTTTGCAGTTAATATAATGATCCACTTCCTTGAAAAGTGGACTGATGGGCCAGAAAATTTTGGAAAAAGGATATGCAGATTTCTCTATTCCGCATAATCAAGTAAGTTCATATGCCTAAGAGTCAAAAGCTATCATTGAAAACCTAGTGAAGACTTCTTTATAAATATGGATCAACTTCCAAACCCAGAACCAAAAAAAAGAGTGCCATATACCCAAAAAAAACACAGCTAGGTAACAGCTTAGAAGGGAAAAGTCATTTTTTGGCTATCAATTTGGTCAATCAAACATTATCAAAATCAAAACTCGAAGACGATTTTGAAATTTTTACAATTTTACAAACGTTTTAGGCGATCCTAAAAAATATTTAGAATGTCAGTCGAGTCTAATAATTGTTGGAAAGAAAATCGGGGATAAGTGGAAGTTAAAGATTTGGAGGAAAAATAGGGATATGATCAAATCAAATTAGATCAAAACTTATCTGGTAGTTATGATGTTACCATAGAAATGTAAACACTGAGATTATAAATAGGAACCAATGTAACACGTTTTTATCAATGAAAAATAAGTTTTCGTTCCTATCTTTCAAATATCTTCCCAAATGCCCAACATGGTAACAGGGTAGGAACTTTGAAATCGTGGACTTAGAAACGAACAAATCTGCTTTTCATCACTGTCCAGAAAAACCTTTCTCAGCCAACTGACCGTATTTTTCCGACCAAATCAACTAAGCTTTACAGAAACGCACCTTTAAATTACTGTTTCTGTAAAACAAGTCATGACAGAACCTGGATCGTCAGAACCCAGAGATAATGAACTGGCTCTCCAGTTAGTCAATCTGCTCAAGACTAGTCTGGGTGTCCATCCACCCGTGACCAATTCAGAGGATCTGACCCTTGGATTCAAGTTCAATGGGTCTAACTATTCTTTGTGGGCAACGTTAGTCAAGAAGGCAATAGGAGGGCGTGAGCAGTCGTCACACATCACAGGCACCCCACCACCACCTGCTGTATCCGACCTGTCCTATTCACAGTGGGAAAAATTCAACCAATTGATTCCCTTGGCTTATTCAAAATATTGAGCAAAGTATTGTGCCCAACATTTCTCAATATCCCACTGCAAAGGCATTATGGGATGGATTGACAACGATTTATGGCTCTAGAAGTGATACTTTCCAGATATTTGATTTACACCGAAAGGCTAATTCCATCAGACAAGGAGATGGAGGTTTAGAAGACTGCTGGAATCGATTACAGACAGTTTGGATGGCTATAGATGGAAGAGACCCAAACCCCATGAAAGATTCAGCGGATATAGCCATTTATAACCGAAAAATACAAGAACAACGATTATTCCAGCAGCTTACTGCGGTGGATGAAAGATACGAGGCTCTGAAAATGGATCTCCTCAAGAGGGATCCACTTCCAACAGTGGACACTGCGTATGGGGCAATCCGAACGGAGGAGGAACGACTAGGCATACTCAGAGGGATCCCTTCAGAAACTTCTTCATCACTAGGGATTGGAGTTGGCCTTGGGCTAAAAACCCAAGGCAGGACCGACGGACGAGGGCAGCGCAAGGGGCAGGGCAGTCACGCTCATCTTCTTAGCAGTCATCGCGTGACAAGGAAGATAGATCCAAAATGGTGTGTACCCACTGTGGGATGAGAAAACACACTAAAGAAATGTGTTTTCAACTTATGGGTTATCCAGATTGGTGGGAAGCACAAGGCCACAAGAAACTAGACAAGAAAATGGCGTCTTCTGGAAAGGGAGCAATGCTAGCAGCTCAGGAGACAACCCAGAGGGTGGCACCGGAGCAGTTGCAGATAGCCATCGCTGTCACCTTACAGAAGGTAAGAGAGGGAGACGAAGGATTAAGGAAGACGGAGGCGGCCAAATGCTGGAGGGAATGAAAAAGAAATTAGGGTTGGGCATTTAAAGCCTAACGCTACCTGCATTTTTGACCAGAATACCCCTCCCTTACTTAAAACAACATATTCTCTCAGTTTTACCCCTCAGCCAACCTATTCTGCCCCTATTTCTGAATCTGCCCCTCCAGTCACCAGTTTTTCCTTTTTTACCCCTCAACCGCCCCATACCTCAGCTATTTCCCCAAATGCCCCTTCACACACCTTCTTACATACCAGTTAGATTCTTGATAGTGGCGCGACTGATATTATGACCCCTGACCCTAGTGATTTCTCCATTCTTACCCCACCACATAAAACCCATATTGAAACTGCTAGCGGAGATCTTGTTCTGGTTCAGGACGCTGGCCCGGTTCATTGCACTTCATCTCTTACACTTCAGAATTGTTTATATGTTCCACAACTATCTTCTAAATTATTGTCCCTAAGTCAAGTTACCAAAGAACTGGATTGCATTGTACTAATCTATCCTCATTTTTGCCTTTTTCATAGCATTCATTCGAAGGAGATAATTGGGCGTGGCACTGAACATAACAGGCTGTACTACTTGGATGAGGTGGCTCAACCAGGTCAGTCTATGCTTTCCACCGGCACGACCCCCGGCAGCTGTGGTTATGGCACCGACGTCTTGGACACCCCTCCTTCTATTATCTTAAAGTTCTCTTTCCTAGTTTTTTTCCTGGTTCAGTATCTTCTTTTTCTTGTGAAACGTTCATCCAAGCCAAACAACATAAGAATTCTTTTAAGCCTAATAATACCTGCGTTGATTCGTTTTTTTCGCTTGTTCATTCTGATGTTTAGGGTCCATCCCTAGTAACATCTCCGCAAGGCTTTAAATATTTTGTTACATTTGTTGATGATTTTCTAGGATGACCTAGATCTACTTTCTTAAAAATAAGTCAGAGGTCCACGATCGTTTCAGAGATTTCTTTCAAATGGTCCGCACTCAGTACAATGTTTTGATTCGTATTCTTCGCTCTGATAATGGCAGAGAACACATCTCTCAAAAACTTTCATCAGTTTATTCAATCTCAAGGCGTAATTCATCAAACTACTTGTCCTAATACCCCTCAGCAAAACGGGGTTGCCGAACGCAAAAACAGACTTTTATTCGAAATGACCCGGGCTATGCTCATTGAGTCGTGCGTCCCGCGTTCTTTCTGGCCTGAGGCGGTTGCTACATCTGCCTATCTCCTAAATCGCCTCCCTACCAAAATCCTGGCGCAACAAACACCATTACACACTCTCTCTTCCCAAGTGAGTATTCCATCCATCCTAACCTTGCCTCCTCGCATTTTTGGTTGTTATGTCTATGTCTACATCCCAAAAACTGACAAGACCAAGTTCGACCCATGGGCTCGCAAATGTGTCTTTCTTGGCTGTGCCACTCACCGAAAGGGCTATCGATGTTACCATCCCTCCACCCGCCGAGTTTATATCACCATAGATTGCACCTTCTTAGAAACTGAATATTTTTATTGTTCCCAGTCTCTGACTCAGGGGGAGAATACCGAACCAGGTGTGTCATTCTACTGGTTACATAACTACAGGTTGCCAGAAGCTGTCCAAAAAGGTCAAGTAGATGGCGCCAATGAGCAACTTCCATCCAATGTTGAAGGCACTATTGTGACAGCTCCACCTCAAGAGTCTTCTTTGGTGAATCAGCTGCCAGAGGTAAGTAACACTAGTAATAGACCTGATAATGATACTGTTGAAGCTGATGTTAATGATACTATTGAAGCTGGTGTTAATGATGTTGAGAAAAAGGAGTTTGAGTTATTCACAAAATGCATGATTTAAATAACGTGTGCTAAAGAAATGCTTGACATATTTTATGACTTGACACGTTTTTGCGACAAACCTGCCTTATATACTCTATATATAATGTTGCCGTATTAACAAGCTATGAAGCTTTAAAGCTTACATCAAATGGAAAATATTTGTTGTTTTTGAACTATTTTCAGGTGCCAACATTAATGAGCTAAACTAGTTCATTAAGTGAAGTACTTAGTTAAATGAACTAAGTAGTTCATTAAATGGATAAATATTTGGAGAAGACATAAAGGCAACAAACATGGAAATGGAAAGTCTCTTTCTATCCTTAGTCACACGTTTTTAATATATATATATATATATATTCAGATTTTTTAAAAGGCACTATACACATATATTTCAACGTACTACCGACACGTTATATATTTTACGAACGTACGTCAACGTCACACCACCATACTTACCTCATATTTATGAGTATATTCAGGTCTTATATCATACGATATAAGTCATGGTGATGACAAAATTATTACGACACGTTACAAGGTTCTAAACCAAAAATTGCCGTATCGGGTGACTACCGAAACTTCGCTAACGTGTCACGTACTTGCCATATATAGATGGCCAGCCCCTACACTTCAAAAATGGCTGGCTTACATGGTATATTCAGACATAAAATCATTCCATGTTGGCACACACAAATCACCCCCAATTAAGGCCAAATTGTGGAGATTTCAAATTCAATATTTTTGTCACCTGGGCGCCACTTTTAGCCAGCCATTAGAGCTGAATATTATTGTTATTTTATGTATATTATGTGTGAAAATTTTTGAATTTAATCGGAGAAAAATCGCATAATCGACAAAAGTCGAAAATTCGGTTTTCTACGAACATAACACATGGAACGTTTTTGGCATGACATGTAACATGTATCTAGACACTTTTTACATATTTAAGGCATATCAAAGTGTTCTAGAATATTCAAATTAGGGCTGACTGGAATTTACCATATATGTGTAAATATTGTGCATTATTTGACAAAGTTTACCAAAAGAAAATTCAGCACATGTGCAGGAATTTCACACATCATTTTTAGCTTTGTTGGAGCCTAGATCGAGCTTATTTGGCACTTTAATTAGTGGAAAATAAGCCACACATGATGGGTGACTTTGAAGAGGGCAACACACAAGGAAAGATTTCAAAAATACAACACATGCTGAAAATTTTCAACACATGTGAATAGTGGCCGAATTTACTATTCTTTTGTCCTTAATTTGCATCCCAAAATTGAAGGGGTTGAATGGTGATTATTTGGTAGTGTTTTGAATTCTTTTTGGTACATGTTTTTCAAGTTAATCTCAGATTTTTACAGCACACTAAATGGTGACAAGGTTGGACCAATCATGAAGTGCCAAGTAAGCAAAGCCAAGTCATCCATCCAATCATGTTGTGCCAAGTGAGCAAGATGGTGCCATATCTACATAAAGCATTCTTCCAAGGACTTAAAAGAGAATTTCCAAGGTGAAGAGATTCCCTAAGGGGGCGCCACTCTTGAATTAAAAAGAAGAGAAGAGAGCAAAACAAGACAAGACAATTCTCATATTCTCTCAAGTGCAAAAAGTGTCTTCTACTTTCTTCTTCTACCTTTCTTTCTTCTTATCTCTCAAGCCTATTGTTGTTATATTCAAATATATTGAATAGGATTTGTATAAACCACCATACACGCTCATGTAAAAGGTTGATCAAGGTGTGATCAATCCTTCATTCGTTCGGTGGTGGTGTTCGTGATCGGTGTCATTGCTTGTATCGTTTGTTTAATGGTGGAGTTGGTGTGTAACTCCAGTAACCCTTGTGGTAAGGTGTTATTTTGTGATTAGTGATAGCCGAGAAAGGTGTCCTCGAAGACTGGAGTAGGTTGTGTTAACTGAACCAGTATAAAATTCTCGGTGTTATTACTATTTGCATTTTACTTTGAATTTCCAGCACTTTGCATCATTTTCATTGCAGTAGTAAAAATATCAAACGAATTTCAAAAATCACAAAACTTTTCAGAAACATACCCACACGTTTTAAGTTTTATTTTGCGCAAGTTTCAACCCTTTTGAACAAGTATAAGTCATTCAAACGTCAATAGATCTGAGACTTGTACAGTCAGATTTTCAGACTTGCAAAGGTTGAGAATTTGAACATATTTGACATACTTCCCAAAGTAAGTTTTCAAACCTGTTTCAACCCAATTAAATAAATGTAGTAAGGGGTTTTTCATTAAATTTTCAGACCATTTGGAGACACGGTTTAGTCAGAATAAAATTTTCAAATCAGACTACCGTTTCTGGCAGATTTGCGCAATCTGACCAAAAACAATTTTTCAAAGAGTTAAAGGTTGAATTTTGATCTGAAATTTTCAGGAGATACTCAGAACATCTGAGACTACAATCTCTCCAAATTTTAGAATTTTTGAAGGCCTTTAACCTAGTTTTTCAAACGTTGCAAAACAGGGCTTAACCAACGGAAACTGTTTTCAGAAGTTGGGTTTTTGGATCAAAACATTTTAAAAACTAAATTTTCCGCATCCACTATTCAACCCCCCTTCTAGTGGTGCCTTGCAGGTCTTACAAGTGGTATCAGAGCACAGGCACACTCACAACAAGGAGATCCAACGATCTTAGTGAGATGGTAACACTAGCGACAAAACTGAGCAAGAAGGTATGTCAAGGAAAAGGCCTCCACCCTTTGATAGTGAGGTAGATTCTGATTCCGATTCCGATTCTGATTCTGAACTATATTTTAATGATTTGTATTTTGAATATCTTGAATTACATAAGTTTGCTATAACTCTTGCAAAAAAAAAGAAACGCTTAATTGAAGACAAAAAATCGTTAGAATCCTCTAACGCAAATCTTGTATGTCAATTAAACGATTCAAAAGAGGAGTCGTCAAATTTGATTGTGTCACTGAGATTTGAAATTCAATCCTTGAAATCCGAAAATATGGTAATGAAATCCGAGATCTCAGATTTGAGATCAAGAAACGAAGATCTAGAAAAGTCGGTAAAACAATTTGATAGAGGAACTTGCACGCTAGATCGTCTCATTTCTTCGCAAAAGCATGAAAGTGACAAAACTGGATTAGGGTACCTTGAAGATAATGAGGAACAAAATAAATCTACAAACTTAGTCTTATCTTCATCTAAGCAACCATATGTGTTCAAAATGATTGAAAAGCCTAAGAAGGTGAACATGAAAACTAGCGAGTCACCTATTATACCTCATCGCACTTCTTCTTTCTTATCACATACAAAGTATAATCATGTACCATATAGATTTGAAAGGAAACCATCGATGCATACGCGACGATCATACAACACAAATCCATTTAGATCACGCAGTATACACATGAATACAAATGCATATCAAAGACAAAGATCATACTATGTGCATGATGGGATTCTCGGCCAAAGGCCAAGCGCATTTTCCCCTAACATATATTATATTGCATCTTCATCACTTTTATAACCTTTTGGACGACCTAGAAAGGTCATCCAAATTTGGGTACCAAAAGGGACATTCGCAAAGGGTTGAATAAATAACCCTTAAGAACGCACTTTTGATATTATTGCACAATACACTTGAAATGCATGATTTTTGTTGTTATACAAATTGCTATTTCTTTCTTACATGAACTTTTGATTTTATTTCCAAAATAAAGGTGGAGAGAGTGCATGATTTAAGGGGGAGTGAGAGTGATTGATTGCAAAAATCAAGGTGGAGAGAATTCAAAATTAAAAATTTGAATTTGTGCACAATTGGAGGGGGAGCGACTAAATTTAAATCATGAACTTAGGTTATTTTGTAAATCATCAAAAGGGGGAGATTGTTGAGAAAAAAGGGTTTGAGTGATTCACAAAATGCATGATTCAAATAAAGTGTGCTAAAGAAATGCATGACATATTTTATGACTTGACATGTTTTTGCGACAAACCTGCCTTATATACTTTATATATAATGTTGCCGTACTAACAAGCCATGAATCTTTAAAGCTTACATCAAATGGCAAACATTTGTTGTGTTTGAACTATTTTCAGGTGCCACCATTAATGAACTAAACTAGTTCATTAAGTGAAGTACTTAGTTAAACGAACTAAGTAGTTCATTAAATGGAGAAATATTTGGAGAAGGCATAAAGGCAACAAACATGGAAACGGAAAGTCTCCTTCTACCCTTAATCACATGTTTTTAATATATATATATATATATATATATATATATATATATATATACAGATTTTTTTAAAAGACACTATACACATATATTCCAACGTACTACCGACATGTTATATATTTTACGAACGTACGTCAACGTCACACCACCATACTTACCTCATATTTATGAGTATATTCAGGTCTTATATCATATGATATAAGTCATGGTGATGGCAAAATTATTACGACACGTTACAAGGTTCTAAACCAAAAATTATCGTATCGGGTGACTACCGAAATTTCGCTAACGTGTCACGTACTTGCCATATATAGATGGCCAGCCCCTACACTTCAAAAATGGCCACAAATTTCGTGGCTTACATGGTATATTCAGCCATAAAATCATTCTATGTTGGCACACACAAATCACCCACAATTAAGGCCAAATTATGGAGATTTCAAATTCAATATTTTTGTCACATGGGGAGCCACTTTTAACCAGACATTAGAGCTGAATATTAATGTTATTTTATGTATATTATGTGTGACATAATATTTATAACATGTGCAAAAAGTTTGAATTTAATTCGAGAAAAATCGCGTAAACGACAAAAGTCGAAAATTCGGTTTTCTACGAACATAACACATGAAACGTTTTTGGCATGACATGTAACATGCATCTAGACACTTTTTACATATTCAATAGATATTAAAGTGTTCTAGAATATTCAAATTGGGGCTGATTGGAATTTACCATATATGTGTAAATATTGTGCATTATTTGACAAAGTTTACTTAAAGAAAATTCAGCACATGTGCAGGACACAACATTTTCAGCTTTGTTGGAGCCTGGATGGAGCTCATTTGTCACTTTAATTGGTGGAAATAAGCCACACATGATGGGTGACTTTGAAGAGGGCAACACACAAGGAAAGATTTCAAAAATGCAACACATGCTGAAAATTTTCAGCACATGTGAATAGTGGCCGAATTTACTATTCCTTTTCCTTAATTTGCATCCCAAAATTGAAGGGGTTGAATGGTGATTATTTTGTAGTGTTTTGAATTCTTTTTGGCACATGTTTTTCAAGTTAATCTCAGATTTTTACACCACACTAAATGGTGACAAGGTTGGACCAATCATGAAGTGCCAAGTAAGCAAAGCCAAGTCACCCATCCAATCATGTTGTGCCAAGTGAGCAAGATGGTACAATATCTACACAAGGCATTCTTCCAATGACTTAAAAGAGAATTTCCAAGGTGAAGAGATGCCCTAAGGGGGCGCCACTCTTGAATTAAAAAGAAGAGAAGAGAGCAAACCAAGACAAGACAATTCTCATATTCTCTCAAGTGCAAAAAGTGTCTTCTACTTTCGTCTTCTACCTTTCTTTCTTCCTATCTCTCAAGCCTATTGTTCTTATATTTAAATATATTGAATAGGCTGTGTATAGACCACCATACACGCTCATTGTTGTAAAAGGTTGATCAAGGTGTGATCAATCCTTCATTCGTTTGGTGGTGGTGTTCGTGATTGGTGTGATTGCTTGTATCATTTGTTTAAGGGTGAAGTTGGTGTGTAACTCCAGCAACCCTTGTGGTAAGGTTTTATTTTGTTATTAGTGATAACCAAGGAAGGTATTCGAAGACTGGAGTAGGTTGTGTTAACCAAACCAATATAAAATTCTCGATGTTATTACTTTCAGCATTTTAGTTTCAGTTTCCAGCACTGTGCATCATTTTCATTGCAGTAGTAAAAATATCAAACGAATTTCAAAAATCACAAAAATTTCCAGAAACATAGCCAGACATTTAAGTTTCATTTGGCGCAAGTTTCAACCCATTTGGACAAGTATAAGTCATTCAAACATCAATAGTTCTGAGGCTAGTGTAGTCTGATTTTTAGACTTGCAAAGATTGAGAATTTGAACGTATTTGACAAACTTCCCAAAGGAATTTTTTAAAACTGTTTCAACCCAATTAAATACATATAGTAATGGCGTTTTCATTAAATTTTCAGACCATTTGGAGCCACTTTTTAATCGGAATAAATATTTCAAATCAGACTACCGTTTTTGGCAGATTTGCGCAATCTGACCGCAAACAATTTTTCAAAGGGTTAAAGGTTGAATTTTGATCTGAAATTTTTAGGAGACACTAAAAACATCTGAGACTAAAATCTCTACAAATTTCAAAATTTTTGAAGGCCTGTAACCTAGTTTTTCAAACGTTGCAAAACAGGACCTGAAAACAGAAACTGTTTTCAGAAGTTGTTTTTTTGGATCAAAATATTTTAAAAGCCAAAATTTCCGCACCCACTATTCAACCCTCCCTCTTCTAGTGGCGCCTTGCAGGTCCTACAAATGATACTATTGAAGCTAGTGTTTCTAGTGACCAGGTACCGAGACTTTCGTTCAGGGAAAACCAGGGCAGGCCACCGCGACGGTACTCGCCTGAGCACACTCTGAGAGTTACAAGATATCCTATAAATCCTAGACAAGGGAGGTTGTAAAGGTATTTCTTTTAGCTTTATGTCAGGAGGTTATACCTAAAACAGCCGAGGAAGCAGCAGAATATCTCACTGGCGTGATGCTATGAATGTAGAGATGGAAGAGCTGAAAAAGAATGGGAGATGGGACAAGTGTGATCTTCTGCCAGAAAAGAAGCCTGTAAGGTTTCGGTGGGTATTTACCATCAAGAGACGAGCAGACGGCACGGTGGAAAGGTACAAAGCCCGATTGGTTGCAAAAGGTTATACTCAGACCTATGGGATTGATTATTCAGAAACGTTTTCACCGGTGGCCAAAATAGACACTATCAGGGTCTGGTTCTCTATAGCTGCGAATCAGGTATGGCCACTAAGTCAGTTCGATGTAAAAAAATGCATTCCTACATGGAGAACTAAAAGAAGAAGTCTACATGAAAGCACCTTCAGGGTTTACGAATGAATTTCAAGGAAATAAAGTTTGCCGTCTGAGGAGGGTTCTCTATGGTTTGAAACAGTCTCCTCGTGCGTGGTTCGGGAGATTCACATCAGTAATGAAAGCCAGTGGGTACAAGCAGAGTAATTCAGACTATACGTTGTTCTTCAAGAGAAGAGGGGAGTTAGTCACATGTCTTATCATCTATGTAGACGACATGATTATCACTGGCAGTGACCAAGCTGAAATGACAGAATTACGGAGGAGGTTATTTGCAGAGTTCGAAACTCTGATGATAATGAATCTCAAGTTAGGAATTGACGAGGAGTTGCCTGTTGTAGACAAGGAGCAATATCAGAGGCTGGTAGGAAGGTTGATTTACCTTGTTCACACCCGTCTGGATATTGCCTATGAAGTTGGAGTAGTGAGTTAGTTTATGCATAAACCTCAAGAGGAGCACTGGAAGGCTATTTGGAGGATCATAAGATATCTGAAAAGGACACTGAGACGAGGGATACTGTTTGAGAAGCATGGTCATATGGACATAGAGGTCTACACTGATGCGGATTGGGCAGGTAGTGTGACAGATCGAAGGTGTACTTCAGGATAGTTTGCATTGGTAGGAGGCAACTTGGTCACGTGAAGAAGTAAGAAACAGAAAGTGGTCACGTTGTCAAGTGTTGAAGCTAAGTTCAGAGGAATGGCGAAGGGAATTATAAAAGTCTTTTGGTTAAAGAAACTGTTGCGAGAAGTCGGGTTCCTACACAAGTGTCCAGCACTGTTGAGGTGTGATAACAAGGCTACAATAAGCATCTCCGAAAATCCTGTCCAGCATGATCGTACCAAACATGTTGAGATAGATCGGCACTTTATCAAAGAAAAGCTTGAAAGTGGGGTGGTTGAAGTACCGTTCGTGCCAACAAAAGACCAACTAGCAGATTTACTAACTAAAGCCACAGTTGGAAATATGTTTGAAGAAGTTCTGAGCAAGTTGAACATTCGAGACCTTGATCATCAACTTGAGGGGGAGTGTCAGAAAGAAAATCAAGGATAAGTGGAAGTTAAAGATTTGGAGGAAAAATAGGGATACGATCTAATCAAATTAGATCAAAACTTATCTGGTAGTTGTTGGACCGTGCACCTGCAATAAACACCACTAGAGGGGGTGAATATTGGTTAGCGGAAATTACACTACTACCCTTAATTGAAAACCCCTTTAAAAACAGAATCTGAGACTACCTCAGATTCAGAACCCGTTTTTGAAAAATTCAAAAGTCCTTGTACACAACTCCAAAAATTATGAAAATTTTCAGATCTTAACTTCAATGTGTTAACAAGATTTTGTCCACAAATTAGACAAAAATAAGATCGTTTGGCCCTTCAAACAAATAAAAAGATTCAGATGGTCAATCTGGACAGAATTGGACAGAATGTTGCTGATTTTGAAAAACATGTTTCTCTTTGAATACTCAAAAAAAAGGTTGATATTCATATCAAAACACTCCTTAGGATGTGTAGTTGATGTTTCCAATAGGCCCTGACCTTAAATAATTCTTGATTAATACAGAATTTACGTTTTCTCGAAGCTGGTCAGATTGCAGCCAGATTGGACCAGTTATCTTGCAAAGACTGAAAGACTAACTTTCCCTTGCTCAAATCAAGTGATTCTTATTGCAAATGAAAGCTAACAGTCTGAAGTATAACTCCATCAAAAATCACAAATTTTGAAAGTGTTTAGCTATTTTTCAAAACGTGAGAAATTATGTGAAAACTGCAGTAAAAACAGGCAGAAAACAGAAAGGTAGAAACAAGACAAGAACACCGAGGATTTATCCTGGTTCGGTCAATGTGACCTACTCCAGTCCTAAGGAACACCTTTCCTTGGATTTCACTATGGTATGAATCAACTTACAATAAGAACCAAGCTTGATCCTTGGGTTATACACCAACCATATTCAAGACTTGGATGAACACCTTCTATGCAACACTTAGTTGCAACACCTCTACCACCTATTGATATAGCCTTATAGAATTGGATAATCAATCTTACAAATGAAGCTCAAGAGGCTTGTAGCTCAAAAAATACAACAAGAACACCTTTGCTACAAAGAATAAAACAAGAACAACAACAAGAAGATGATAGCTAGACAAATCAACAATGCTTTTCAAGTGAGCTTCAAGTGTGTTTAATCTTTTTCACCATTGCCTCCTATTTATAGTGTGAATTTAGCCTTGGAGATAAGAATGCACATGTGTCACCATCTTCATCATCAATTCCAATTGTCTTCACATCATTTGTTGGCCTTGTACACTTGGCAATATAAAGAAAAATGATTGGTCCACCTTGGCACAATGATGTTGGCCGAATTTTTGCTTCAAAAATGACATGGAAAATGTGAAGATAATATAGCCATAACAACCCCATCTCTTCTCAACTCCTTGGCAAGATAATAGGCATGTGGGGCTTTAACAAATTTGACCAAATCAGCCCTTTTTACCTTGTAGCCGTTGGCTACACTTCAACTATGTCCTAGTTGGCTAGCTCCTTTTTGATTGGTCCACTTGTCATAACCTTATAAAATAGATAAAACACCTTCGGAACCTGTATATGAACGTTCTTGGCTTCATAAATATGTATATCAACTCAGATTTTTTAAGAAGAAATTACCAACTAATAATTGACAAGATTATGTCAATATATATAACACCAAAATTCTAACTATTTTTTCTTGCATGTAATGAACATTTCCAAACCTTTGACACCATTAAATTCTCTATATAATGATGATAAATATGCTCCCATAACATATATAAAAGGGTCTTCAAGAAAGAAATAGAATGTGACATCACAACTCGTCATATAACCCGCTATAATCAATAATATCATCATTTGAGAGAAATAATATAAAGCCATCATATAATCTTCAAAATAATCACAACTCAACTCCAGAATGATAATAAGAATATACTCAAGAGATTCCTTGAGTAAAAATACCAAAAATACCCTCAGAGGTGAAATGACTAAAATGCCCCTGGTGAGAGAAAACTCCAGAAATGACCCCGATGGTCAGAAATAAATATAATACCACCTTTGTCTTGATAATTATGATAAGAATAAGTCCTTGATATATATCCATCATATCATGTTTCTATAAAACTCAGAACACCAATTTTGCTCTTTTTGGTAAGTTGTAGAAACTTACAAGGCACATTAGTCACAATGTACTTATAATTATCAAAAACACATAATAATCACATAATGAACATGTATAAATCATATACAAATGAAAATAACCAATTTATCACATTTTAGAAAAATATTTCTAAAAACCCTAGACATCGATCGATCGATGTGTCTCAGGTTTAGAGATCGATGTCTCATGGTAAGGTTCAGAACTTTCTCTACCTTACATAGATCAATTAATGTGAGGGATCTATGTACATAGATCGATCGATGTGCAACAACCTGAGAGATCTATGTCAACTTTTTCCACTTTTAACACCATGTGTGATATTTTTATTCATTCACCACTTAAAATCATGACTTTGAAAATTATCCAAGCATATTTCTCAACATTCTCCCCCTTTTTGGATGATTTTCAAAATAACTTAACATGATTTTAAGGGGTTTGGTGAAGATATCAGCTATTTAATGATCAGTTCTTATATGGTTTATAAATATATCCTCATTTTGAACATGATCTCGAAGGAAGTGGTATCGCACTTCAATGTGTTTGGCCCTAGAATGAAGCACCGGATTCCGAGAAAGATTGATTGCATTTGTGATATCGTAGAAAATTAGAATCTTATTCATTTTAATACCAAAATCATTGAGTTTTTGTTTAATCCAAAGTATTTGGGTAGTGCATAAACTCAAGGCAATATACTCGGCTTCAGTGGTAGAAAGAGCTACACTAGCTTGCTTTTTAGAAAACCAAGAGATCAAGTTGGTTCCTATGAATTGACACGTACCGCTAGTGGATTTTCTATATAACTTGAAACCACCATAATCAGCATCATTATATGCATATAATTCTAACTTAGCGTTTCTATCATACCAAAGACCTAAGTGAGGTGTGTGTTTAAGATATCTAATGATCTTTTTCACCGCATTGTAATGAGATACCTTAGGACAAGATTGAAACCAAGCACACATACACACACTAAACATGATGTCAGGTCTTGATGCAGTTAAGCATAACAGTGATCCAATCATAGACCTATAAAGTGTGTCATCAAAAGCTTTTCCATTTTCATCCTTATCTAGTTTGGTGCTAACACTCATAGGGGTAGGTGTTGGTTTCAACTCTTCAAAGCTAAACTTCTTAATCATATCATTGACATACTTAAGTTGGCTAATGTGAATGCCTTGAGGGGTTTGTTTGATTTGAAGTCCTAGGAAATAATTCAACTCTCCTAGCATTGACATTTCAAACTCTGACTTCATACACTCTTCGAAGTCTTTTACTAAGGCAGAGTTGGTTGAACCAACGATTATATCGTCTATATATATTTGAGCTATTAATAGGTCATTATCTTTCCTTCATAGGAATAATAAAAAAGTTTGCAAATCTATCATACCAAGCTCTTGGAGCTTGTTTCAAACCATATAAAACTTTCTTAAGCTTGTACACATGGTTAGGATTCTTTGGATCTTCGAATCCAGGGGGTTGTTTGACAAACACCTCTTCTTGGATGTATCCATTCAAGAATGCACTCTTGACATCTATTTGAAAGAGTTTGATGTTGCTTAGACTTGCAATAGCAAGTAATAATCTAATTCTATCGTGCAACGGGGTGCAAAGATTTCTTCATAATCTATTCCTTTTTTTTATTATAACCTTGTGCGACTAGTCTAGCCTTATTCTGTGTGATGTTTCCTTGTTCGTCTATTTTATTCCTAAATACCCATTTTGTTCCTATTGTAGACTTGTCTTCAGGTTTAGGCACTAAGTCACACACGTTGTTTCTTGTGAATTGGTTCAATTCTTCATGCGTGGCATCTATTCATGATATATCAGCTAAGGCTTCCTTTACATTCTTAGGTTCTAAGTGTGAGATTAAACCATGTCCTTCAGGTTGAATTATATTTCTACGTGTTCTAACCCCAACACTTGGATCCCCAATGATTAATTCTTTAGGATGCCATTAATTCCTAGGTTGACTAGGTTCACCGTCATCTTGTTCAAATGTTTCATTTGCATGAACATTATCGTATGTAATTGGATCATTAGTAGTATTATCTTCTAATTGTAAAGTTTCTTCATTTATTTCATCTAAGGGTTCATGCATATCTTGTTCAGGGGGAGTTGGTTCTAGATGATCAAGTACAGACTCAAGTAATACATCATCATCAAACATATTTTCAACATTATTCTCATGTTTATGTTGAGTTTCATCACTAACTTTAAAACATGCATTTTCATTGAATTTCACATGTGTAGATTCAATTATTTTTCTAGATGCAGGATTATAACACCTATATGCTCTTGAGTTAGTTGAATAACCAACAAATATGCATTCAATAGATTTTTGTTCAAACTTGTCTAGATTATCCTTAGCGTTCAACACAAAACACTTACAACCAAAAACTTTAAGATAATCTATCTTAGGTTGTCTATTGTTTAACAATTCATAAGGTGTTTTATTTAACTTCTTTCTAATAGAAAGCCTATTTATAATATAACAAGCACAACTTACAGCTTCAGCCCATAAATATCTTGGTAATTTATTTTCACATAACATTGTTCTAGCAACTTATTGAATTGTTCTATTTTTACGTTCAACAACTCCATTGAGTTGTGGTGTTCTAGGTGGTGAGAATTCATGTTTAATTCCATGTAATTCATAAAACTTGATTACATATTTGTTTTTAAATTCTCCACCTCTATCACTTCTAATTCTTTTAACATTTTCTTCGTATATATTTTCAAGTTGCTTGATAAGAGTTTTGATTGCCAATGGAGCATCGTATTTGTGTGTTAAGAACAATGTCCATGTGTAGCGTGAGTAATCATCTACTATGACACACACATGGTAGTGTCCACCTAGACTTCTTGTCCTACTTGGACCAAATAAGTCTAAGTGAAGCAATTCTAGTACATGAGTAGTACTCACTTCATGTTTCGGTTTTAATGTTTCTTTAATGTGTTTTCCTTTAATACATGTTTCACATAGTTGAAAATTATCTAAGTCTAACTTAGGTATTCCTCTAATTAAATTCTTCTTAGATAATTTCTTAATGGCTGAAATTCCTATATGGCCTAATCTTCTATGCCATAAATTCACATCTAAGTCATGTGATATTAAACACTTAACCTTAGCATCTAACATGTTATCTAAGGTAAGAGTATAAATGTTACCATCCCTATTTCCTTTTAAAACAATTTCTCCTTTTTCATTTATTATATCACATGAATTGGGAAGAAATCCACAATCTATAAGTTGAGAAATACTTAATAAATTATAAGAAAGATTACTTACTGACAACACATTTCGTATTTGAAATAAGTTAGGGTCCTTGATTTTTCCTTTTCTAACAACTTTTCCTTTGTTGTCGTCACCGAATGTCACCTTTCCACCATCAATATGTTCAAGTTCGGTGAATAGTTTGGGGTTTCCCGTCATATGCCGTGAACATCCACTATCTAAAAGCCATTTAGTTTTTAGATTCTTTGATTTTGACTCCTTACATTCCTTGCGATTTTCCTACAATAAAGACAAAGTTTTATGCCCTTTACTTGGGCCCTTGAATGTTAGGGATACCATCCTTGTTTATATATCCTTTGGGTATCCAAACTTGGATGTACTTTTTTGGCACATTTTTGACATTTTTATAATTTGAATAACACAAAGAATTTTCATGTAAATGTCCATTCCATTTAAAGGTTGATGCATTGTTGTACATATTGTATCTTGGTTGATAAGGATTTTGTCTTGGCTGATTTTGATAGTGTGTATAAGGCACATGATTTTGTTTCTTGAATGGCGCTATATGTGTATGTTCATATGCATTTCTATAATTCTTATATGAGTATTGTCTATACTTAGGTTCATAATAAGTTGAATGCATTTTATTATTTCTAGTTGTATTCGTATACATGTAGGCATAATTTCTAGGTTGTCTAGATGCAAAATTTTTCCTAGTTGCACGTTGATATGTATGTGCTTTTGTGGGTGCGTGTTGTATTTTTGCCTTAGAATAAACAGAAGAATGAGTAGAAGTAGATGCAACAGGCAAAGTTGATTTCGTTGTGTTATATGGCATTTTTGTACTAGATGAGAAAAACTTAGTCTTTTTATCTACTTTGGCATTTTCTTCTTTATAGCCTAACCCGGTTTTATCATTTCCATACTTTTGTGATGATATTAGTGTATCTAATATATTAGCACCCGATTTAAATTGTTCTAACATTTTTTCTAAGTTTAGTTTAGAAGACTTAAGTTGTTGTATCTCATTTTCACAACTTTCTAACTTAGACTTTATCATACTATTTTCCGTTTTTAACTTTTGTTCATTTTTCCTAAGTGATTCAATGTTAATCTCTAAAGGATAAGAGTATTAGTGGACTCTTGTTTAAAAGACTCTAATTGTTCAGAAAATTCCAAGTTGGACGTCTTCAACTTGTCATTTTCTTCAATTAGTTTCTTCTTTACTTTAGAGAGCTTCTTACAGTGAGCATGCATTTTTAAAAATTCTTCATACATTTCATCAAATGTCATTTCACTATCAGAATCACTATCAGAAGAAGAACTTACCTCGTTGGATACGAAGCAGACTTGAGTTTCCTCAGTTTCAGATTCTGAGTCGGATGAGTCGCTCCATGTGCTCACCTTCATTGCTTGTTTTCCTTTCCTTGGCTTGGTTCTCCTAGAAAACGATCTTCTCCCTTCAATCCTTTTAGCAAAATGCAGCAAAAAGAAGGAAAATCCATGGACTGGCCCCATCATCTCCACCCCGTAGGAACTACGAGATCACCCCAAGGACGCCTTTGGCATCCAGGGGTCACGGACCGACCATAGAACCCTGCTCAATCAGTGGAACGCATTAGCTGTTCGCTCTTAGGTTGGGCAGTAAGGGTCGGAGAAGGGCAATCACTCATCCTTAAAACCAGCATTCTTAAGACCGACCAAAGAGTCGGGCGGAAAGGGGGGAAAGCTCTCTGTTCCTGGTTCTTCTGTAGCTGGATTCTTCGGAACCACAAGAATCCTTAGCTAGAATGGGATTCCAACTCAGCATCTTTTTTTGAGTGAGATTTTGAGAAGAGTTGCTCTTTGGAGAGCACAGTACGATGAAAGTTGTAAGCTGTGTTAGGGGGGAGTTATTGTCTATCGTTGGCCTCAATGGTAAAATCAGTAGAGTAAACCACCTGAGCCCTGGGATTTGACGGCGGACTTAAAAAGCCACCCACAGACGTTTTACGCCTAATCATTCCGGATAACGCTTGCATCCTCTGTATTACCGCGGATGTTGGTACAGAGTTAGCCGATGCTTATTCTCCAGATACCATCATTTCTTCTTCTCTGGGAAAAGGACCAAAGAGTCGGGCGGAAAGGGGGGAAAGCTCTCCGTTCCTGGTTCTCTTGTAGCTGGATCCTCCGGAACCACAAGAATCCTTAGCTAGAATGGGATTCTAACTCAGCACCTTTTTTTAGTGAGATTTTGAGAAGAGTTTCTCTTTGGAGAGCACAGTACGATGAAAGTTGTAAGCTGTGTTCGGGGGGAGTTATTGTCTATCGTTGGCCTCAATGGTAAAATCAGTAGGGGTACCTGAGCCCTGGGATTTGACGGTGGACTTAAAAAGCCACCTACAGACGCTTTACGCCCAATCATTCCGGATAACGCTTGCATCCTCTGTATTACCGCGGCTGCTGGCACAGAGTTAGCCGATGCTTATTCCCCAGATACCGTCATTGCTTCCTCTCCAGGAAAAGAAGTTCACGACCCGTGGGCCCTCTACCTCCATGCGGCATTGCTCCGTCAGGCTTTCGCTCATTGCAGAAAATTCCCCACTGCTGCCTCCCGTAGGAGTCTGGGCCGTGTCTCAGTCCGAGAGGATGATCTCTCCAGACCTCCAGGAAAAACATAAAAAAAACTGCTCGAATGGTATGATCCCTCTGTCACCCCAGAAGGAAAGGGGTGATCTCGTAGTTCTTGGTCTGTGAAGATGCGTTGTTAGGTGCTCCATTTTATTTTCCCATTGAGGCCGAACCTCAACCTGTGCTCAAGGGATAGTTGTTCATACACTGATAAAGGATGTATGGATTCTCGAGAAGAGAGGAGCCGTGGTGGTCCCCCCGGACCGCCCGGATCCCACGAGTGAGTCGAAAGTTGGATCTACATTGGATCTCACCTGAATCGCCCCACCTCTCCTCCTTCAACTTTTCATTTTCCTCAATTAGTTTCTTCTTTTCTTTAGAGAGCTTCTTACGGTGAGCATGCATTTTTAAAAATTCTTCATACATTTCATCAAATGTCATTTCACTATCAGAAGAAGAACTTACCTCGTTGGATACGAAGCAGACTTGAGCTTCCTCAGTTTCGGATTCTGAGTCGGATGAGTCGCTCCATGTGCTCACCTTCATTGCTCGTTTGCCTTTCCTTGGCTTGGTCTCTTTTGCCTTTGTCGTTTGTGCCTCCTTGTCCTTGGCTTGTTTATTATTGTTGTTATTATTATCATTTTCTTTGTTGGACAATCATATAAAATACGTCCTTTTTGACCGCATTCGTAGCACTTCTCTTTATTATACCATTTATTGTTGTTAGAGTTATTTTTCTTAGGTTGAGAAAAATAAGAAGAAGAAGAACGTTGTTTATTCCTATTTGGTTGTTGAAAAACTTTCTAAGTTTTCTAGCTATCAATATCAAGCCATCGTCTAATTCAATATCACTATTACTATCATCATTATTTGTATGTGTTTCAGTTGATTTGAAAGCTATTGATTTACCGGATGATTTAGATGACTCGGACTTCCATTGGTTTAGTTTTACCTCATATACTCTTAGTGAGCCTATCAACTCGTCTATTTTTGTGATCAATTTCGTTTCTTCAGTTGTCGTGCCCTTTGGATCCTATTCAGAAGGAAGGCTTCGCAGCACCTTTTGAACCTTTTCATTGTTCGTGAATGATTTTCCTAAAGCTTCAAGGGTATTGAAAATGTTAGTAATTCTCAAATCCATAGATGTTATGGATTCGTTCGGCAACATTTTGAAAGATTCTAATTCAGTTATAAGCATGTTTACTTTTGATTCTTTTACACCGCTAGTACCTTCATGCTTTAATTCTAATTACTTCCACATGTCATGTGAACTTGTGTAATTTGACACATATCCTGCTTCAGAATTTGTAAGTCCATTTAAAAGCAATTGCATGGCTTTAGCATTCATAGGCATTTTCTTTTTATCTTCCGATGACCATTCACTTTTATAATTTTCAACCTCTTGAGCGACTCCACTAACTTGTACAATTTTCATTGGAATGCACAGTCCATCTTCAACTATAGGCTATAAATCAATGTCTATAGCCATTAAGAATAGCCTGATTCTAAGTTTCCAATGAACAAAATTATTGCCATCAAAAAGAGGAGGACGTTGTGTGGACATACCTTCCAACTCACCTTTGTGAGAGACTATGACCATTGTATGTATCTTTAATCTGAGATTAGCAGGCTACAAAGAGTTATTATTTCTTGGCCTTGTGTTGTTTGTACGCTGTTGAATCTTGCTTCTCTGAGTGGTGTAGACCTTGCTCTGATACCAATTATTGGACCGTGCACCTACAATAAACACCACTAGAGGGGGGGTGAATATTGGTTAGCGGAAATTACACTACTACCCTTAAAGGAAAACTCTTTTGATAACAGAATCTGAGACTACCTCACATTCAGAACCCGTTTTTGAAAAATTCAAAAGTCCTTGTACACAACTCCAAAAATTATGAAAATTTTCAGATCTTAACTTCATTGTGTTAACAAGATTCTATCCACAAATCAGACAAAAATAAGATCGTTTGTCCCTTCAAACAAATAAAAAGATTCAGATGGTCAATCTGGACAGAATTGGACAGAATGTTGCTGATTTTGAAAAACGTGTTTCTCTTTGAATACTCAAAAAAAGGTTGATATTCATATCAAAACACTCCTTAGGATGTGTAATTGATGTTTTCAATAGGCCCTGACCTTAAATAATTCTTGATTAATACAAAATTTACGTTTTCTCAAAGCTGGTCCGATTGCAGCCAGATTGGAGCCGTTATCTTGCAAAGGCTGAAAGACTAACTTTCCCTTGTTCAAATCAAGTGATTCTTGTTGCAAATGAAATCTAACAGTCTGAAGTATAACTCCACCAAAAATCACAAATTTTGAAAGTGTTTAGCTATTTTTCCAAAACGTGAGAAATTATGTGAAAACTGCAGTAAAAACAGGCAGAAAACAGAAAGGTAGAAACAAGACAAGAACACCGAGGATTTATCCTGGTTCGATCAATGTGACCTACTCCAATCCCAAGGAACACCTTTCCTTGGATTTCACTATGGTATGAATCAACTTACAACAAGAACCAAGCTTGATCCTTGGGTTATATACCAACCCTATTCAAGACTTGGATGAACACCTTCTATGCAACACTTAGTTGCAACACCTCTACCGTCTATTGATATAGCCTTATAGAATTGGCTAATCAATCTTACAAATGAAGCTCAAGAGGCTTGTAGCTCAAAAAATACAACAAGAACACCTTTGCTACAAAGAATAAAACAAGAACAACAACAAGAAGATGATAGCTAGACAAATCAACAATGGTTTTCAAGTGAGCTTCAAGTGTGTTTAATCTTCTTCACCATTGCCTCCTATTTATAGTGTGAATTTAGCCTTGGAGATAAGAATGCACATGCGCCACCATCTTCATCATCAAGTCCAAGTGTCTTCACATCATTGGTTGGCCTTGTACACTTGGCAACATAAAGCAAAATGATTGGTCCACCTTGGCATAATGATGTTGGCCGAATGTTTGCTTCAAAAATGACATGGAAAATGTGAAGATAATATAGCCATAACAACCCCATCATCTTCTCAACTCCTTAGCAAGATAATAGGCATGTGGGGCTTTAAAAAATTTGACCAAATCAGCCCTTTTTACCTTGTAGCCGTTGGCTACACTTCAACTATGTCCTAGTTGGCAATTTTTGTCAACTAGCTCCTTTTTGATTGGTCCACTTGTCATAACCTTATAAAAGGGAAAATTACACTTAGACCTCCTGCAGTTTGTCTTAATTCTAAAAAACCCCCCTCTCGTTTGAAATTATACATTTACCTCCCCTATAGTTTGGGTTAAAAACGCACCGACCAATTTCCGGCAAAACCACAGGGGGTAAACATGCCGGATTTTAGCCGGTGCCTTTTTAACCCAAAACATAGAGGAGGTAAATGTATAACTCCAAACGAGAGGGATGGTTTTTGAAATTAAGCCAAATCACAGGGAGTCTAAGTGTAATTTTCCCTAAAAGACAAATTTTATGTTTCATTAAATTCTATTCAATTTTATATGCATATATATATATACTATTTATTTTCTATTCAGTTATATTCACTTAATAAAACACATACGTGACAAATTTTATGTTTCATTAAATTCTATTCAATTCTATATGCATATATATATGTATATATATATATAGACACACACACACACACACATATATACTATTTATTTTCTATTCAGTTGTATTCACTTAATAAAACACATATGTATTAACGTCTTTAATATAAAAGGACAAATTTTATTTTTCATTCGCTTAGATTCAGTTATATATGCATATATGTATATACATGCATATATATATATATATATATATATATATATATATATATATATATAGACACACACACATATAAACATTCATGCATTGAATATCATTATTATCTCTAATTTTCATTAGGCAAGCGCAAAGGAAAAGTTACACTTAGACCCCCTGTGGTTTGGTTTAATTCTAAAAACCTCTCCTCTCGTTTGGAATTAGACATTTACCTTCCCTATGGTTTGGGTTAAAAATGCACCGGCTAATTTTCGGCATGTTTACCCGTGTGGTTTTGCCGGAAATTGGCCGGTGCGTTTTTAACCCAAACTATAGGGGAAGTAAATGTATAATTCCAAACGAGAGGGAGGTTTTTTGGAATTAAATCAAACTAAAGGGGGTCTAAGTGTAATTTTTCCCCTTATAAAATAGATAAACCACCTTTGGAACCTGTATATACACGTTCTTGGCTTCATAAATATGTATATCAACTCAGATTTTTGATGAAGAAATCACCAAATAATAATTGACAAGATTATGTCAATATATATAACACCAAATTTCCAACTATTTCTTCTTGCATGTAGCGAACATTTTCACACCTTTGACACCATTAAATTCTCTATATAATGATGATAAATATGCTCCCATAACATATATAAAAAGGTCTTCAAGAAAGAAATAGAATGTGACATCACAACTCGTCACATAACCCGCTATAGTCAATAATATCGTCATTTGAGAGAAATAATATAAAGCCGCCATATAATCTTCAAAATAATCACAACTCAACACCAGAATGATAATAAGAATATACTCAAGAGATTTCTTGAGTAAAAATACCAAAAATACCCTCAGGGGTGAAATGACCAAAATGCCCCTGGTGAGAGAAAACTCCAGAAATGACCCCAATGGTCAGAAATAAATATAATACCACCTTTTTTTGATAAATATGATAATATATCCATCATATCATGTTCCTACAAAACTCAAAACACCAATTTTTTCCTTTTTTGGTAAGTTGTAGAAACTTCCAAGGCACATTAGTCATAATATATCTATTATCATCAAAAACACATAATAATCACATAATGAACATGTATAAATCATGTACAAATAAAAACAACCAATTGATCACATTTTAGAAAAATATTTCTAAAAGCCATATACATCGATCGATTGAAGTGCCTCAGCTTCAGAGATTGATGTCTCACAGTAAGCTTCAGAATTTGTTTCTGACCTACATCTATCGATCGAGGAGGTTCGATGTACATCGATCGATCGATGTGTCTCAGGTTTAGAGATCGATGTCTCACAGTAAAGTTCATAACTTTCTCTGCCTTACATAGATCGATCAATGTGAGGGATCTATGTACATAGATCGATCGATGTGCAACAACCTGAGAGATCTATGTCAACTTTTTCAAAATTTTCAACTTTTAAGACCATGTGTGATATTTTTATTCATCCATCACTTTAAATCATGACTTTGAAAATTATCTAAACATATTTCTCAACAGTAGTTACGATGTTACCATAGAAATGTAAACACTGAGATTATAAATAGGAACCAATGTAACACGTCTTTATCAATGAAAAATAAGTTTTCATTCCTATCTTCCAAATATCTTCCCAAATATCCAGCAATAATTATATATGATGTAACCGTTAAATCAAGCGTTATATTTATTTGCTAAATTTTTCCCTTCCATGTATTTATAATAACACATTCTGCAATGATAAACTTGGACACATATGCATAAACTTATAAAACAGAAGAAACATTCATCAAATAATCAAGTCATTTGATAATGATTGTCCTATGAAAATTATGTGAAGTTTAAGGACATACACAGAACAAGCTTCACAGTTTTGAGGATATAAGAAATTCAAAAGCAAAAGAATTATACATCTTGCAATGGTTACATCTGGATAGAACATTAGCCTAAGAATCAAATCCATTCAGAAGCTGATGCTGCCCAACTACGCTTTACAACTTCATCAAATGCCACACTAGTTTCAATTCTTCTATAATAATTTGTCTCGGAAAGAGTAGAATAGATACCCCGGATAAATATTTGAAAGTTTATGGAGTTTGTTATTGCTTATTTTCTAACAAATGAAATATACAATACACGCATACATAGATGCATACATATATGAATATATAGTGTGTGCATATATATGATGTTGTTGCATATATATAGACACACACACATATATATATATAGATACATACATACATATGTATGTATGTATGTGTATATATATATATGTATGTATATATATGACATATGTCGACTCTCTGGTTTATCGCTACTCTCGGCAAGGTTTATTTGGTTTAAACATCATTCGCCTACCACTCAAATATTCCTATGGCGAATTTTTCATTCAGCGTTACCTTTTGAAGACTATACTTGTAAGTTTTTCGTTGCCCGTCCATCCCAATGCCCATTTTGTAAACAGGAGTCTGCGACGGTGGATCATATATTCTTATACTGTTTGGGCATTCGGCCGATATGAAGTTATTTTGCCAGCGAGCTACACTGCCCTATCCCAACATCCTTGAGGCTTCGTCAGTATTTACTCTCCTGGTGGTATCGCTCGAGTTCTTCTTCTTTCCTTGGAGTTTTGAAAATCATCGTACCAGCAATCATTGTTTATTCGATATGGCGCACCTATGCATCACTGCTATATGGTGAGTCACGCATTTTCTCGCATACATCCTTAAAGTTTACCATACAGTATGATATATCAATGTGGTGCAAATCTATCACGGGAACCAAATTGCTGACTGATCCGCACCACCCTTTTGCTTGGCTACCTCCGCTTCGGAGTCCACGTCCAATTTTGGTGCGATGGAGGTTACCTCCATCTGGTCGCTTTAAATTAAATACGGATGCGGCGGTTGGAAGACACTATAGTGCAGGTGGCGCTATTTTGAGAGACCATGCTAGCGTATGTCTAGGTGCGGTATCCTTTAGATTACCACCAAGTTCTCCTATTCAGGCAGAGATACAGGCAGCGTTATTTGGACTATTATTTTTTCTGCCTCTATATCGGTCGATTATTCTAGAATCAGATTGTGCAATGCTTGTATCACGATTATCCCACCCTCAGATGGTGTTCGGCAACTATTATCTTCAATTACTACACACATTAGTGCGGCTACATCGATTGGACTATCATCACATTTACAGAGAGGCAAACATGGCGGCCCATTATCTGGCGCAGAATGCTATGCTCAACCCCTGCACTCAAATCTACACTTCCCGCTCTCTTCCGCTATTAGTTCGTAGTTCCATCTCGTTGGATCTTTCTTCAGTGCATTTGCGCGTGCCGTGACCTGTCTAAGTCTTCCATATGGATTGGCATCAGCTGAATTTCCCTGCCTGTGCCCTTCAGGGCTCGGGCAGGTTTGGTATGATTTATTCCTTATTGGCTTTCATTATTTCTCATTGTTGGTTGATTGCTCTTACCGTTGCTTCATTGTGTATTTCTGGATGGATTGGACATTGTCTTACCTCACTTGCGTGGCACCCGGCTGAGACGCTACCCGCACGCTGGTTAGCTGCATTGGACCCCAACTTGGCGGCCCACAAGCTGTGCCCTTTTCATGTCTTCCGTATGGATTGGCGCATTCTCCCTTTCTCTGCCTGCCCAATAATTGTGGCATGCAAGCTTGGTATGATTTTTTTCTGGTTGCCACTGATCTTTCATTATATACTGTCTATCTGCTTCACTTAGCACATATTTTCTTTTTGGCGTGTTATGTCTTGCCATTATTTGCTGACCGAGTTGTTCATGTGTATCTGACTGTTAGGGCAAGGTATTTCTACATGCAAGCACGTGGTCCTTTACGGTTACAAGTCTTCCATATGGATTGGCATTTTACAATTACATCTGCCGGTGCCTTATTGTGCACCGGCACACTTGGTATGTTTCCCATTCTTTTTGCCTGGATCTCTTCAGTGTGTCATCTATGTTACATTTACTCAGCCATGTATTTCTTTTGTGCATGGACACAACGTCTCTTTTTGGTCTGCTTTGTCACTGGCGGCTCTGCTCTCTCTGCTGGAACGAAGACTCATCAACGGCGAACCTCTGCAGGATGTCCTCTCAATTTGCGACTTTTGTACTCATTTTGGATTGTAATTTATTTATTTCTTCACGGTAGCGCATATCAGCATTCCATCTATATAAATATGTACGCTTTTTCCTTCGCTAAGGTTTTATCCACAAGGGTGGTTTTACTTGACAAGGTTTTAATGCGGCATATCATATATATTTTGGATGTTTGATAATCATACACTGCTACTTTCGTTTTGTACTCTTTTTGTAATAAGGTTTTCCTCCGCCACAAGTGAGGGATTTTAATAATAACAAAATTTTCTTTCAAAAAAAATGTATGTATGTGTGTGTGTGTCTATATATATACCACAAGATATATCTCGATTGAAAAGCATCGATGACAGTATTCTTGGTGATTTGCTTGCTATGCCACAGTATGTATCGGTATCTGATGATGAAGCAGAGCTTCACCATTGTCTTTTACATGATGTTTCAACGCAAGAGGGTTTTATGAAGTATGTTTGTGATATGGTCGAATCGGTGGTAATTGATGAATCTCACAAACAAGTCTGCAATGTCTCTCCAATGCAGCCATCATCACCATTGCAGAACATGCAGCCTGCAGAATTTCAGGTACCTCCTAGGCTTCTAAGGCGACGTGTCAGAGGGCAAGATCCTTTCTCGCCTCCTATCACAAGATCACGTGCGGCGCTCTCAAACTCTTTCGACATTTTGTCTAATCAATGAGAATACTTACGTAGAATGTAAGAGGTATACGTACTTTGTTTCCTAGGATACTTGCTTTAAATCGTCGATATAATTTTCATCTTTTGGTAGTGATAGAGCCAAAGTTAAGATCATCAGAGTTGCTTTATTATCGTCTTCAGCTAGGGTTTTCCCATGCAGTATCTGTAAATGATAATTCTATCTGGGTTTTTTGGAGAGATTCATTTTTACAGATCCAGAACCATCGGATGGGCACTCAGAACCACTCCATGCAATTTGTTTGGACGTCAACGGGAGCTACTTTCTGGTTTACCGTGATTTATGCGTTACATATGGTTTCAGCCCGTAGACCATTGTGGGCTGACCTGACGTCTTTTCACAGTATTTTGGATATGCCATGGATCCTTGGTGGGGATTTCAACACATTTTTATCTCTAGATGAGCACAGAGGCCGTTCCACACCATCTTTAAGAACACTGCAGGACTTTAATGACTTTGTGACTCAATGCTCCTTACAATCCATTGAGTTTCAAGGCTCAATGTTTACATGGGCAGACGAAAGGGGGCTAGGGCGGGTCAGTCGGCGTCTAGATCGCTACTTATGTTCATCGGACATCTTTGATTTGTTTGAATCTGTAAGATATCAGCATTTGAATCGCGCAACTCGGACCATTCTCCATTGTTTCTAGAATGCCGGACTACACCAATCACAACTTCATCATCATTTAGATATCTGGATGCTTGGACGACACATCCGGATTTTCATTCTTATGTCGCACATCATTGGCAATCATTTCCTACTATTGGCGGAATGCGAGGTTTTTACGATAAATTAAAGCAGTTGAAAAAATGTATTAATCGCTGGAATAAGGAAATATTTGGCAATATTTTTGACGCGGTGTGGCATTCGGAAGAGGATGTCACGAGGTGTGAAAGACTATATGATGCATCACCATCAGTGAAGCTCGTCAAAATTATCATTTAGCTATGGCTCAGATGCGTCTGGCGCAATCAAGAGCATTGCTTTTCTGGAAACAAAAAGCAAATATTAAATGGATGTGCGAAGGAGATGCTAATACGAGATTCTTTCATCAATTGTCAAGGAACGCCGAAGACGGCAAAATATCACCCGAATTGTAAGGGATGATGGAGCTGAAATAGAAAGTCAAAATGGCCTAGAAACTGAAGCAGTTCAGTAATTCCAGCGATTATTTACATCAGAAAACACGGATGATTATGATGATATTCTACAATATGTTCCTTCTATCTTAACAGAAGAGGAAAATCATTATTTATTGCATCAGCCATCCCTAGCTGAAGTAAAGGAAGCCGTTTGGGATCAAAGCCCATCAAGTGCAGCAGGGCCAGATGGTTTTCAGGTTCTTTCTATAGACATTTTTGGTCGATAATATCTGCTGATGTACATAAAGCGGTTCAGGAATTTTTTTCTTGGTGTCCGACCACCTGCGCAACTGGCTGCGGCACTTATAATTTTGATTCCTAAGGTTGCCAATCCAGTGAATTTCTCTGCATTTCGGCCTATTTGTCTGACTAACTTCCTTGCCAAAGTAATAACGCGACTCATGGCCTCACGTATCTCCACCGTACTCCCAAAGTTAATCTCAGCAAATCAAGCTGGTTTTATGAAAGGAAGAAATATAACTGAGCAGGTCTTACTAGCACAGGAAATGGTGCATATTTTGGATAAGCAGACACACGGGGGACATGTTCTTGTAAAATTAGATATGGCAAAGGCATTTGACAGGGTGAGCTGGTCATATTTATCTGGGCTTTTGACAAAAATGGGTTTTACGCCACGCCTGGTGAGGATTTTAATTAATAACTTATCTGCTACACGTTGTTCTATATTGATTAATGGTAAGCCTGCTAGTTTCTTCCCGATCTCTCGCGGTGTCAAGCAGGGTGATCCCCTCTCTCCTATCCTTTTCATCCTTGCCTCCGAAGGCTTCTCTCGGGGGCTTAATGCTCTTATGACAGAAGGAAAGATGCATGGTTTCAACACTGGACGGGCCCCTAGAATTTCACATTTGGGATTCGCGGATGATCTGCTTGTTTTTCTCAATGGGGGCTCACGCAATCTGCAAAGGTTCCGACAATTTCTGGATTCCTATCAGCGAGCATCGGGACAGTTAGTAAATTTTCACAAAAGTCAAGTGGTTATTAGGGCATCAGTTTCCAAGTCTTCTGTATCACAAATATTAAGCATGCGTCTTGCGCAGCTTCCTATAAAGTACTTGGGATCCTACCTATATAAAGGCATAAACCGTGCTGCATATTGTTCGACATTACTCTCACATATAGATGCCTATCTGAATTCATGGTCATCCAAGTTACTTAGTATGGCTGGTAGGATTATACTGCTAAAACATGTGATTTGCTCCGTGCCATCACATCTTATGACAAGCTCAAATTTGCCAAAAAGTGTGATTACTGCCATCAGCAGGAAGATGGCGCATTTTCTGTGGAATAGAAGACATCATTGGCAATCTTGGGAGATAATATGTCGGCCAAAAGAATATGGCGGCTTAGACATTCGTAATTTACATATGTTGCAAAAGGCATATGATTGTCGTTTATGGTGGAATTATTATCACTCCACTTCATTGTGGGCAGAGTATAGCAGAATTAAATATGGTCAGAGATCTTCAATCTATGCCCATATTTATGTTTCCCCGACTTGGAAACGTATATGTCGTATTGACTCTTTGATGACTGAGTATGTACAGGTAACGTCTGAAGGACGCATATGGGCTCCAGATAGTATGGGTCAATTCTCACTTAAATCTATATATAATATCTTATCCGATGCAGCAACATGTCCCTACTCAAAATTTATTTGGTGGCCAATAATGCCATTGGGCGGCAGATTATTCTTATGGAGATTATAGCGTCGTGAGCTACCTTTACCTGATAATCTTCGGCGATGGCAATATATATTTCCGACACAGTGCATCTTCTGCAAATGTGATTCAGATAGCATTGATCATATCTTTCTACAGTGCCCATTTATTAAACCCCTATGGCAGGCATTATCTACTATATTTTCGGGACCTCTGCCAAACACAATGTCACTGGGAATATATTTGATGCGGTGGTGGAGATCTTCCTCTCAACATACAATGTTAGGTCAGTTGCGAGTTGTAGTCCCGTCCTTCATTGTATGGGTTATATGGAAGGAGTATGCACGGATTCGATTCGGAGAGGATAAATTTTCGTATGCACGATTGTATGAGCGGGTTCGAGAGCATGTGTATACGTGGTGTGGAGCCACAACAGGTCGAAAGTTCTCACAACGGGTGCCACATCTGGTATCTCTTTCATTCTCGCCTCCTATTCAAAACAGGCAGCCACAAGCTATACGATGGGAAAATCCACCAACATGCAAGTTAAAGTTGAATATCGATGCAGCAGTTAATTCCTCCGCCGCGGGAGGAGCAATACTCCGCAATCAGAATGGCACATTTATTTCGGCAATTTGCTTTCGACTACCAGCGGCTACTCCTTTACGAGCTGAGCTATTGGCACTGGAACTGGCTTTAATATTCTATGCACGTGAACATGATGCTTTGATGTTAGAAACAGATTGTAAGGTTCTCATTCAGCACTTACTAATACCACATAGATTCACGGGGTCATATGCCGTAGCATTGGAGCGCACATTGCTCTTCATACGTCTCAATGGATCATCTCTCCAGCATTGTTATCGTGAGGCTAATACAGTAGCACACGCATTAGCTTCACACGGACACAATTCAGCAGGGGTCACAATTTTCACATCATTGGCTGACTTGCCATGTGAGGTTCGAGGGGCACTAAGGATGGATGCCACAGTGCCAAACTTAAGATTCGGAACGTAATGTCTCCCAATGGGTTGGCGCATTTTGCACATGGTTGCCTATGTCCTATTTCGACATAGGCAACATCGGTATGCTTTTGTCTCATTACTTATTTTTTCTGCTGCTATAATACCTCACATATATTATACATTTAACGTGCTTTCTTTTTCTGCTGATGCTGAGGACAATGAGGTCAAAGCACGAAATTCGTTTGGCAAACTCCATCTACAACAGTTGTTTACGCTTCTCCAGTTGCCCGTGTTCACAATGGATACGGGCAACGTCGGTATGTGCAGGAATTATATATTTGCCTTTACATTCTGCTTAATAGAAATTCTATTGATGATCTATTCTTTGTTGTTGGAATGGCGACAATGGTTGATATGGCGACAACTGGAGCACATGGGTTCAATGACATCAACGCGACAACATTACAGTTGGCTTATGGCGCTCTACCCCAAGAATTCAGCATTGGAGGCAAATTATAGTTACATCAGCTTATCATTATCATTTTTCTTTATTAGATTCGAATGCTATTTTATTGCTTGCTACATTTTGGCGTTTTATCAACATTTTCACAATATTTTTTTCTTTAATATGGGAGAGTCTCCCTCCATAGCTTAGCATGAAGATTGTAACTACGGTATTCCTCCGCCACAAGTGAGGGCTACATATATTAATAAAACAACTGGACGGTACCGCCCGTCTTTCATCAATATATATATATATATATATATATATATATATATATATATATATATATATATATATATATATATATATATATATATATATATATATATATTTGTGTCTCTGCATGCACGTGCGTGAGTGTACGTGTGTGGTTATATATCTTTATCTATGTGTGTGTCTGTGTATGTGTGTATATGTATGTGCGTATATATGTATGTTATTAATGTATTTCTGTGTCATGTTGTTGATGAGCTTTCTTACACTTACTCTTTTGTTTTAATTGCTCAAGAATATCCTCTACCATACAAGTGGAAACTAATGTCTTTCTTCTTTTTTCCTTTTTTTTCGAGATAGGAAACTAATGTCTTTGTTTTTATTTCTCAAGAATATCCTCTACCATACAAGTGGAAACAAATGTCTTTTCTTCTTTTTTCCTTTTTTTTCCGAGATAGGAAACTAATGTCTTTGATATAGCAAAATCGCCAAAAGTGGGCTGACATCTTTCAATAGAGTAAGCTTCATGAAAGACTATATTTTAGAGACAAAGCTGAAATACCTCATCTTGGAAGTTTCTACTGCCTTAGCTTCAAGGAGTATGCATAGAGGATGCAATTCAGTAGTCCAGCGGCCTCTTAGATTGGGTGAGATCTTACGCAGTAACTCACACAACGTTGTCCTCCCAAAAACCAGATCTTAGGCCTAGTAGCAAAGGAATACTCACACTGTGCGTGTTCCTGAAATCAAACTATTGACCTCTTGGATCAAATCACAACCCGAATACCAACTGGACTATACCCTAAAAGACATGAAAGACCATATTTTAAACGCATGAGTTCTTGTTTAAGGACCCAATTATCTTTCAGTTAGACCAATTAATGTTGGTCATTATCTGTCATGTCTTACTTTTCTTAATGAGTTTGTCCATTCAAGTCGGAAATGACTCTAATATGATGATAGTAGCTCTTTTTTATGGTAAGAGCTGAGCAAGGGGATACTTTATTTTATTTAATGAGTGAGCTAGATAAAAAAAAATGTAGAGTGAATCAACATTAAGATACGTAGGTTTTATTTATGACATGTCTTTAAAAGGTAGTTATGATAACCCTGACTCTCTGAGGACGTACGTCTCTTAGTATTGGTATTCCTTTTTTTTAAAAATGACTATTTGCACATGCTAATGAACCTATTTCCGTGGTTTTATCCCCTAAAACACTTGAGCAAATATAAATATATCTTGTCAAAGGTCTTATGGTATATTTTTGTTGGTATTTAGACTGAGACATTATAATTAGAAGAGCGCAGGTTCAAACTAGGATACGTACAGTATGGCTGCAATACTGCTATATGGATCAGTAATAATTTAGGCCATGGTATTCGGATTAAATCTGAAGAAGTACGTCTCTTATAGTATGGGTATCGCTTTTTTAAAATGACTATTTGCACATGCTAGTGAACCTATTTCCATAATTCTATCCCATAAAACACTTAAGCAAATATAAATATATCTTGACACATATAAATATACTTAGATTGAGACAATATAACTAGAAGGACATGGGTTCAAACCAGGACGCGTAGCGTAGCTGCAATACTGCTATAAAAATCAATATGACTTAGGCCATGGTATCCGTCTTAATTGGATGCAAGAGTTGCTGACCTAATTTGTTGTGAGCATCTTATATAATTGTCTATTAAAAAGGCTTATCATTATAGAAGGCTTATCATTATAGAAAGTAGGTGAGTCCTGATTTCTATTCTCTACAAAATTCATGAGGCTCAGACCATGGATGTTTCGTGATCAGGACATGACTTTTTTGCGGTTAGAAATATATCTCGACACATTGTGAAAACGAAGCCATGCAAGTTCGAAAGCAAAACACACACTTCAAGTGAACAACCTGTCTTTAAACATCAATAAAGCCAAGAGGTCGGCAACTAGGAAACGCGTTAAGGATAATCAAATATCCAGCGGCAAATAAAGCCTTTATTATATCCATACGTGTGTTACCAAATCTTCGTGTCTTCCACTTACAAATATTTCAATAAAAGCATGGGCCAATGCCTCTATTATATCTAACATAACCACAAACACACCTAAATGCTTTTACTAAACAAATCAAAAGCATCTCCATGTAACTCCTCATTGCAACTTTCTTTAAATTACTTAACTTGAAAAAGAAAATTCTTCAATCCACATGAAGAATATCAAGATATAAAATTGAAAAATTGCCAACTTTTTTTTGTAAAGGTTCTTCCCCTACCTGTCGTCGAATAATATTGAAGTTGACATTGTTGTGTTCGATATGTTTTATCTCAATGCTGTTAGCCTTTTACATTTATAATTATACAACAACACATACCCAGTTTATCCTGTTAGGAAGAGCAAATTAACACACTATGATTCAGAAATTTTCTGTGTATTTTCTGTGTATGTATTCATCTCACTGTACATGTATTTATAGCTGATGTATCTACCTTTTACAAGGAAACCAATCAATCAAATCAATCTATGATTAAGCTAATCCCTATAATTACGTTTCTATGATTATGACATTATTACAATATTCATTGCTGAATCTTCTTCTATTTGGTAAGTTGAATTCTTTCCATTCTAACACTCTCCCTCAAGTTGAACCATGGGGTCCACGATGTTCAACTTGCTCAATATCGCTGAGAATGATCTTCCGTTGATAGCTTTAGTCAGTACATCTGCCAGTTGGTCTTCAGACCGGACAAAGGGTAGTATGACAAGCCCAGTATCTAGTTTCTCTTTGATGAAGTGGCGGTCGATCTCCACATGCTTGGTGCGGTCATGTTGTACTGGATTTTCTGAAATGCTGATTGAGGCTTTATTGTCACAGAAGAGCGGTGTAGGCTGATTGATTGGCAAGCCCAAGTCTTTAAACAGTTTATGTAACCAAAGTATCTCAGTGATTCCTTTCACGATGCCTCTGAATTCTGCTTCGGCGCTTGACAGTGCCACCACCTTTTGCTTTTTTGCTTCTCCAGGTAACTAAATTTCCTCCCACAAGTGTAAAGTACCCAGAGGTAGATTTCCTGTCCACGAGGTTTCCTGCCCAGTCAGCATCAGTATACGCCTGGATGTCAAGATGTCCATTGTCCTGAAACACAATTCCTCGACCAGGGGTAAATTTCAAATATCGCAAAATACGCATAACAGCATCCATATGATGTTCTTGAGGAGAATGCATAAATTGACTAATCAGACTTACAGCAAATGCAATGTCAGGACGAGTATGAGACAAATAAATTAACTTACCAACAAGTCGCTGATACTGACCTTTGTCCGCAGGTGGTGCCCCATCGACTACCTGTAATATGTTATTTAACATCATAGGAGTATCGCAAGGCTTACAGTCAAGCATACCTACCTCTGCAAGAAGATCAAGGATATACTTTCTTTGTGAGATATATATCCCTGATTTGGATCTGAGAACTTCAATTCCAAGAAAGTACTTGAGTCCCCCGAGATCTTTCATTTCAAACTTAGTGAACAAATGCTGACGAAGTCGAGTCATTTCCTTTTGGTCATCACCGGTGATAATCATGTCGTCAACATATATGATTAGACAGGTTATTTTCTCCCCTCGCCGCTTTATGAACAAGGTATGGTCTGCATTACTCTGGATATACCCATCTTCCTTCATTACACTGGTGAACCTTCCAAACCATGCTCGAGGAGATTGCTTTAGCCCATACAAAGATTTCCTTAATCGACACACTTCATTTTTTCCAAATTCTGTTGAAAAACCTGGAGGCGGGTCCATGTATACTTCTTCTTTTAAATCACCATGAAGAAAAGCATTTTTACATCAAATTGTCGCAAGGGCCAATTTTGAGTAGCTGCAATTGAGAACAAGACTCGAATGGTGTCAATTCGGGCTACTGGTGAGAAGGTCTCAGAATAATCTAGGCCATAAGTTTGTGTGTATCCTTTAGCAAACAACCGGGCCTTATGTCGTTCTATACTCCCGTCTGCCTTGTACTTATTGGTGAACACCCATCTACATCCAACTGGCCTTTTTCCTGGAGGTAAGGCACACTTTTCCCATGTTTCATTTTTCTGGAGAGCACTCATTTCACTAAGCATGGCATCTTTCCACTCTGGTAGTTGAAGTGCCTCTTCAACACTTTTTGGAATCTCATCAGAACAAAGTCTTCCAAAGAATCCTAGGGCAATGTTACTTACTTTGTTTCTGGACAATTTCAGAGGATATCGAGAAGTTTTGGATATTTTATCTGGTGAGTAACGATCAGGGGGTATTCCTCGGTTGTGTCTTGGAGGTAAGGTTCGGCCCTCCTGCTGTTCCTGCAATGTGTCAGTGGGGTACGTGGGGAGGTCTGAAATATGTTCGGGATCATATGGGAGTATAACAGGAGGATTACTATCATGGTTATCAGAAGACAAAAGAGTACACTGTTCATTATCAATATCATCGCTTCTTACCTCTGACCGGGCATTTGTTTCAGTTTGATCATGGGATGGTCCCTCGGCACCAGGAAAGTCTTTGTCGGGAGCTATAGCACAGTCGGCGCCATCTACTAACCGTGTTGGAATGGTCTCCGAGCAGTTATAATGTGACAGCCAATCTAGGGTTCCTTCATTAGCATAGGGCTCCCCCTGAACCCGAGATTGGGTATGGTAATAGTATTCGGTTTCAACAAAGGTGCAATTCATGGTAATATGGATACGATGGGTTCTGGGATTGTAGCAACGATACCCCTTTTGGGTGGTGGCATAGCCAACAAAAATGCATTTGTCGGCGCAAGGATCAAGTTTGGTGCGTTCGCCTTTGGGATTATGGACAAATACAGTGCAACCAAACACTCTCGGGGGAAGGGTACAGATAGAAGGAAGCGGGTGTTGAGTGGCCAGTATTTGTAAGGGTGTTTGAAGTTGAAGCGCTTTGGTAGGCAGGCGATTTGTGAGGTAAGCAGCAGTGGATATTGCCTCAGGCCAGAAACTCATCGGGACACGAGACTCAAACATCATGGCTCTCGCCATTTCTAATATAACTCTATTTTTTCGCTCAGCCACCCCATTTTGTTCTGGTGTATATGCACAGGAGGTTTGGTGAATGATCCCATGGTCGGAGAAAAAATGTTGTAATTCCCCATCAAGGTACTCACCCCCATTATCAGATCGTAAAATTTGGATAGTACTATTGTATTGGGTTTTGACCATGTTATAGAAGGTGCGGAATTTTTGTGATACTTCTGATTTATTTTTGATAATGTACAACCACGTCATTCTAGAAAAGTCATCCACAAAGAGTACAAAATATCGAAAAACAAGGGGTGTATTATATGGAGAAGGACCCCAAACATCTGAATGGACGAGAGAAAAAATTCGATCAACACGAGTATTATTTTGAGGGTACGAAGCCCGAGTTTGTTTTGCCCTGAGGCAAGTATCACACTGCAAGGGAGTAGTTTTTGAAATAAACAAAGTAGGAAATAAGTGTTTCAAATATGCAAATGAAGGGTGACCTAGTCGGCGATGCCACAACCATAACTGTCAGGTACTTGTCCCGGTGGCCAGATTAGACTGTCCCTGTTGCGCCACCGCATCGACAAAGTACAGTCCATGGCGTTCAGTACCACGTCCAATGATCTCCCTGGTACGAATGTCCTGTAAGATGCAAAAAGAGGGATACATCAGAATGACACAGTCTAATTCTTTTGTAAGCTGACTAATAGATAGTAATTTAGTGGACAATTTAGGAACATAAAGGCAGTTTTTTAGTGTAATGTGAGGGGTAATATTGATTGTGCCGCTACTTATCACTGGGATGGATGTGCCATCGGCAGTCTCAACATTCTTTTTGGTTGGAGGAGTTCGGGAGAGGAAATCATTAGGGTCATAGGTCATAGTATCAGTAGCGCCACAGTCAAAAATCCATGGGCTAGTGGCTTGGGCATTATGGTAAACATGGTGGGCACATGACATATTTGGAGTGTGAGGGGAGGATTTGGCATTTTCTGGAATTTTAGGGGCAGTTTGGTTAGTTGGCAAATAATGGGGGGCTGCAATGGAATCAGGGGACAAATAGTGGGGTTTATTTGCGGTTCCAGAAAACACAGGGGCCTGAACACAATTAGCAGAAACAGCAGGACGCCTATGCAATTTATTTAAAACATCGGGGTGTAAACCAGTAATTTCAAATTGAGTATTGGGTATAAAAGGGGTAGGGTTAGGTTTTTCCCTAACCCTAATACCTCCTGAGGCAGCGGCGGCTGCCACTCATGCGTCTCCTTCTTCGTCTGGTTCTGCCCATTTCTTGAACTCTGGCTCTTTACGCCGGTCTCCGGTGAAATCCCCCTCCTTCCTGCTGCTCTCACTTTCTCCAGTGATTTGAGCGGCGGTAGCCTGGTTCTTCTTCTTGTATTCGTCCCACCAGTCAGGTAAGCCGTGGAGTTTGAAGCATTTCTCCCTAGTATGTCCTTTTTTCTTGCAGTGTGAGCATTCTTGGAGATGTTTCTCATCCCCCCGCCGTGATGGTGGTCCTGAGCGGGGGTTGTTGTTGCCTTTTCGTGATGGGTCAGTTGGGCCCTTTCCATGGGTTCCAGTTCCTTTACCCGTAAGTCCCTGTCCTAGATTCATTCCCAGTGATGTTTCTGAGGGGTTGAGCTTCAATAATCTGTCCTCTGTGTCAGATCTACGAAGTTCCCCATAGGCGGCTTCTGCAGTAGGCCGTGGGTCTCTTTTCAATATTTCCTTTTTTGTGGCTGCGAATCTTTCATCAACAGCCATTAGAAGTTGGTAGAGGCGCTGTTCTGGTATAAACTGGTTGAATTTTTGAATGTCTCTGGGACATTCCATGGGGTTGGGGCTCCTGCTATCAATCGTCCTCCATATGTTCTGTAATTGATTCCAGCAGTCATCCAACGAACTAGTACCTTGCTTTAATGTAAAGGCTCGTTTGTGCAGGTCATAGATCTATAGTGAGTCCATTCCGGACCCGTATGTAACGGCTAACCCGTCCCACAGTGCTTTTGCGGTAGGGTAGCTTAAGGCAGTGTTGACCAAGTTTTCATCCATATTATCTATCATCCAAGTGAAAACAAGTTGGTCATCTTGTTCCCACTTGGTATATTGTGCGTCAGTTGGCAGGGGGGGTGGAGGAACCTCTGTAATGTGGGCGCTCCTCCCCCTGCCCACGATTGCTCTACGCATCAAATTGCACCACACAAGATAATTTCCAGGGGTCAATTTTACTTTGACAACCAGATTGTCTGTTATAGTTAAAGGTTGGGCAGAATGTTGTGGTGCTGGAACAATTTGGCTATGGAGAAATTTCGCAAATTCAGCAGAGAAGTCAAAGTTATCAGGGAGTTTTGGCATTTTTTCGGATGTTTCGGGTACTTCTGACGGGTTTTCAGGATTGAGTGACATGTTTGATGTTGTTATGCAGGAAAAGACGCGGCAAGGGATTTGAGTATGATCTGAGGACAAGGTAAGAGCAAATGCTGCCCTTGATAAGGGAAAGGTAAGGTAAACACATATCTGACACTTGGGTGAGAAAGGTTAAACGGGTACTATAGGGTGGTATGGCAATGATGAAAAAAAAAATTTCTGAGCCAAGCAGTTGCCCAGAACGAAACAGCACAGCAATTGGCAATGATGAACAAATTTCTGAGCCAAGCAGTTGCCCAGAAATAGACAGCACGGTAATGAAGAACACACACTTCTGAGCCAATACAGTCCCAGAATACGCAGGAGTAGAGAACAGGCAGGATTAAGATCTAGCCTGCTCTGATACCATGTTAGGAAGACATGTCCCAAAGGTCTGCAGAGGATGAGAGACAGACAAACAATACCTCCATCCCAAAAGATAGAAAGTTTGCTTCCAGTGATACTCCTATCTCTATATATACGTGCATATATAATTATGATACTCGAAAAAGGTGAAAAGAAAGTATTAACTATTTTTATTGCAAGGTCTTCATGGGTTTTTTCTTTCAATTCGATGCCAGATTAATCCATCCAAACTCAATACCATTAGTCCATGTCAATTTATACGATATAATGTTTCAAAACTTATTGACAATTCTGTTAATAGAATAGAAGAAAACCCCAATATCCGTAACCATGGGTCCATGGTAGTCAATTTAATATCAGTCATCTCATTCGAATGCCGACGTTATGTCCTCCTCGAGGTTTGTCATTAATGGAAGATTTTTAGTCTATGCACGTGAATTAAGTCACAATGTTGTGTTTTTTTAAAAAATTTATACTTATTAGTAAGCTATTTATATTAACATGTATTAAATATATTTATTTTTGAACTTTATCATATTTTTACTAAAAAGAAAGTCTCATTCTAAATGCTTGGCAATCTTTGATAGGACGAACAAATACATAGTCTTTGAGAATGCTAAACAAAGGTTGGTTGTGATAATTGTCCGATGTTAAATGCCTAGAGAAAAAATTGACGGATTCATATAAACCCGTAGATATCGTCGCTTAATAAATTATGTTTTTAAATAGTTCCACAAGACATACCTCACTTGGTATTCGGATTGGATTTAATCCAAGAGGTACATGGTTCGATTCTAGAGACACGCACAGTATGACTATTCTACTGCTGCTGGACCAAATGCCCAGTTTTCCGTGTACACTTTGTCGGCTCTTTCTGTAAAACCTCACCAACCTAGAAGGCAGCTGAACTCCTGATTTACATCTTTCACAATGTTTATTGAAACTGAGACACTGAAAACCGAGTACCAGTAATTTGGCTTTTGCTCCAAAATTTTAAATAGACAAAAACATGAGGTCTTTTGTGAATCTACTGTATAACTCCAACACAGTAACACCGAGCCTAAAGAATGTCACGGAACGTGACTGTTATAATTGCGTTGATGTATCTTATTAGATTTTTTCTATTTCCAAGGGAGTCTATGACAAAGTTTCCTTAACTTTGGAATATGATGGAATAAAACAAAATTATTCATTAAATTGGTTGCACTTGTTATATTGTGAAGTAGCAGTTGATCGAGATAACTTGACGCATCATTATGGGTCATCGAGAAACAACCTCTTTGTGTTTCCAACACATGGATATAGTTGTGTACATCCAATCTTCTATACCTTATCATAGGCAGAAGGCTCTAAGGCAATGGGGTAATGTTGTTGTTTCCTACTAGCTCACAGTGATCGAATTTGATTAATATGACAAATGACGCTCATCAGGAGTCATTTTAAAAGTTGAAAGAAACTAGCAAATTGAAATGCTAGGCATTGGGTTCGAAAATTCTAAATGTAATGGGGCCAAAGTACAATTAAACTGAAATAAATTACATAATTCCTACCATATGATAGGATAAGATTAATAATTTATTCTTGTAAAAAGTAACTTGACACAATAAATTTTTTTAATACTACAACCCATGAAGAATGTCATTTGACTAAAGGTTGTCTTAAATCAAAAAGAAAATAAAATAAACATTTTGTGAATCTTTAAGAAAACAAACCCACAAAACTTCCAGACCAGGCTGTCATCAAGGGTGGATTAGCAGAAAACAAGGCTTAATATATACATAAGATACACACATATATATAAAGGGTGTTCTTGGTGCACTAGACTTCCACGTTTGCGGAAGGTCTGGGGAGGGGCCAGATCGCTTTGCTATCTGATGTACACAGCTTTACCATATATTTTGTGCAAGAGACTATTTCTGCTGCTCGAACCCGTGACCTAAAGGTCACAAAACAACAACCTTATTAGTTGGTCTAAGGCCTACCCTCTCTTATACACACACGTGCACACACACACACACATGTATACATATACATATATGTATATAAATACACACATATATATGTGTGTGTGTGTATATTAATGTTCCATTGGAGCAAATGCATGGAATCCGGCTCATGTGTGCGATGATTATTGTTATAATATGCTTGGTGTCACTAAAGGAGATATTCCGGCCTCAACTTTGCATGACACGCCAGAAACTGAGGGCGCGGAAGCAGACACAACTTCACAAAGAGAAATAGAAATTGATTTGGAAGTCCAGTATGATGAAGGTTTTATACCGTATAAGTCTAAGACAGCTCGCAAGCAGCGGCGTGCAAAAAAGATATACCTCTTCCGCCTCCTTCACAAGTTGAAACCCACAGTAAAGGAAAAACAATACCCCGAACTCGGTTTCCTTAGATTGATACTTCGTTCTTCTATTGTAATGCTAGATTAGTTTCTCTTCTTATATCGTGTAATAAAAGCGATTTTTCATCTACCATAAATAGAGATCATCAACAAAATAAAGAAGACTATGCCTTCGTTATAAAAAAAAATTGTTTCATTGGAGCCCTTTTCATTACGGCAACATACAGCTACAATTTCTTTAACTTTTCCTGTTACCTACTTAAGGATATTTTTCATGCCCATAAACCGGCAATTTATTAGCTGGCTAACATTTAAAAAAGAATAAACAAATAATACAAGTATTAAAAAAGACAAACCTGGAGCATGACAACTTTGACCACTTGTGCAGTGATATTAATGGGTATTTCCTTATATTACAATTGATTTATGTTACCTGTTGAATATTAGTTTAATACTACAAGGCTGTGTCAACTTGCCAAATTATTTAAACTTGACAAATTGATTTACTATTTCTGTCTCACTTTGCCAGCCAGTCCAAATTGCAAAGCCTAAATTACTTTGAAGACATCATTTAATTCTACAAACCCTAATTAAATTAGTTTGAAAACATCATTTGGTACAACGTTTGCTTAGTAAAAAAGTATCATTAATTTTCAGTTTTACCTTGTGCCCATACGTGTTTATAATTAGAGCATTTTTTCTATTAACTATTTAAATGTATTATGAGGCTAAATATAATCTAATCAATTTATTATAAAATAAAAAAGTTTTTATATATGGTAAAAAGCCCCATTAAACTGAGCCGTATAAATAATAAGAAAGTGATATTCGTTACATTTGCTGCAATAAAATATTAAAACTAGGAGAATGCCAAAGTTATCGCAGTTTCAATAAGGAAATCTATTTTTATTATAGTTTTGAAAGTGATCTCATATCTATTATATACGGTTATGTCAAAACTGTCGTGCATGCTACAACACCATTTTGACAAAATTTTGGTGTGTCAATTTGACTTTTGCTACACCACGGTTTTGTCAAAACCGTGGTGTATCCACCATTTTTTTAAAAACAAATCTCAACAATATCTTCTTGATAGATAATAGTTACCAAAAAATTTATCGAGTATTATTAAAATAGTATTATGTTCTTAAATTATAGAGATTCACATCAATATTAAAAAAATCATCAAAATACTGATAATTACATCAATCACGCAAAAACATGTGCATTTAATCCATCTTGGATGGTTGTATATTTTCTGTGCACTCTTCCCATTTTAGGCTTCTTTGATTTCAAAATTTCAAACTCAACAAAGTTCTTAAAAGTTCACTGAAACATTTCCCATTCAATCACGCAGTGGGGAAAAAAAAAATCATTTATATACTTATTGTACGTTTCAACCTCACGTCCTCCGTCTAAAAAGAAAAGACAAAAAAAACATCATTAACATAGTTTAATTGGTAATCAGGTTGGATTTGTCACAAAAAGATTCAGAGTTTGATTCTAGAAACACGCACATTGTGAATGTTTCACTGTTGTTAAGCTGAAGGCCTAGTTTGTAGGGAAACACATTGTTTGTGTTCTTGCGTAAAGTCCTCATCAATCTAGGAAGCCGATGAACTTCTGATTTGCATCTTATACAATGATCATTGAGGTTGGGACGGTGGAGACTCTGGGACAGGTTGTGGCCTTTGCCACCCAGAAAAGACCAAAAAAAAAAAAAAAATCCTATCATCTACACAAATGATGGCTCACTAAACTTTTGGTCTCTTACAAGTGTGCCTCCTCAATTCTAGATGTGAAAGTCAGCATTTTGATAATTGCAGTTTACTTATTCTTGATCTTTTATATGTTTTGTCAGGTTTATTATATATTTCCTAATAACAAAAAAATATAATACCGTAAGTGAACGTTACCAAAGCTTTAAAAAAAAGGTAAGGTACATATTTGTACCAAATGAAGATAATCAGCCTTGGCAATCGGGTCTGACATACGGATTGCCTTCATAACCAGTATCACAGTTGCAACTGTAGTCTCCAAATTCGGTATCCGAGTTGACGCAGTAAATGTTTAAAAAAAAAAAAAAACATTCGCGGTGCAGCGAGCTTATGCGTTTAAAAATACTTGTTAGCTTGAAGATGGGATTTGCTCCAAAAAAGTAAAGAGTTCGAATCCAAAAATTGTTATGTTCCTCTGCTGCTAGTCCGAAGACCTGGTTTGCAGGGACACCTTGTGTGGATCATTGTGTAAGATCTCACTCAATATAGGAGACCGTTGGGTTCCTGATTTGCATCCTCAATACATACTCTTTGGAGTTGAGACAGTAAAACCCGAAACTAGGGATTTGACATTTACTCCAAGTAACGGTTAGCTTGGCATAAATAATCGTTTCTTTTATGTGGCAGCCAGCAGCAGCTGAGATCTCTCTATAATTTAGGAATTGTCAGTAATTAGCAAATTACTATAATGATTTCATGTGATTGATGCCATTATCAGTTGTTGTAATGATTTTCTTTCTTTTAATAAAAAGGTTGAATCCAAACCAGTAAGGGTTCCTATCACATCCAGTCACTGCAGGCAAGTCTACAGGCGAAGAAGCTCCCACACAATGCACTTGCTGAGAAGAGGCTTTCTTGCCTTTGACAAGAATTGAATTCCTAACATCTCTTTCGAGAACCCCTGTCTGGAACCAGTTGGGCTATGTCATGGGGACTTTCTTTCTTTTAATATTAATATGAATCACTATAATTTAAGAACATATACTATTTTAATTATAATCTGTACGTTTTTTTTAAACATTATTTATCAATAAAATATTCTTATGTTTTTTTCAAAAAAAGACACAACACAATTTTGACAAAACTGTATTATATACTACGGTTATGTTAAAATCGTGGTGTGACATACAATACATTTTGATAATAGATAATAATATTACTTTTAAAATTACGATTTAAATAGATTTTTTTATTAAAACTATAATAAATTTAGCGTTTTCTCATAAAACTAGCTAGACCATGTCCGTCATTTCATTTAGCGTCATGCAGTCAGGATATGGGTGTAGTCAACAAAATATTTAATGGAGAACTGACAATTACTATTTAACTGTGTTATATCTGATTTTTGCAGCTGGCTTTTATTAGGAAATATCAAGTCTCAGCCCCTCATTTCTGTCATTGACTTCATTTGGATTCTTTGACAGGGTGACATATCCACATGATAACAAATGTTAAGATTAAATGAAAAATAAACTAATAAAAAAAAATGTAAAAATCGAATGATGTATAATGTGAGGTTACATTCATCTAGCCTCCACGACATAGCTCAGTTGATGCTTGAGTTGGGATTTGCTTCAAGAGGTCAAGAGTTCGATTCTAGGGACACACAGTGTGGGTGTTCCACTGCTGCTAGGTCGAAGGCCTATTTTGCGGGAGGACACCTTGTGTGGTTCACTGTGTAAGTCCTCACCCAACCAGTAGGATGTTGGACTCCTGATTTGCATCCTCCACAATACTCCTCTGGCCTAGTTTGCGGGAGAACACCTTGTGTGGGTCACTGCGTAAATCCCCACCCAACCTATGAGGCCGTTGAGCTCCTGATTTGCATCCTCCTCAATGCTCCTTTGGCCTAGTTTGCGGGAGAACACCTTGTGTGGGTCACTGCGTAAATATTCACTCAACCTATGAGGCCGTTGAGCTACTGCTTTGCATCCTCCACAACGCTCTTTTGGCCTAGCTTGCGGGATAACACCTTGTATGAGTCACTGTGTAAATCGTCATCTAACCTTGGAAGCCGCTGAGCTCCTGATTAGTATCATCTATAATGTTTCTTAAGGCTAAGACGGTAGAGTCCTTCAGAACCACCGTATGACTTTTTACTCTAAGGTTATGTTCATCCAGAGATGAACGGATCTCATTCTTTAACGAACTCCCTGCAATCTTGATTTGATTAGAAACTCAATCAAGTGTGCACAGAATTGTATAATGTCACCAACAACAGAAATAATTGCAGAAATTGATTGTAATCGTTGACTAGCCTGGAAATGGGTAGCTGAGCTATACAATTTCCTAATAAATGAATTAAGAATAAACAACCCAAAAACTAGCTTGCATTTCATTCACAAGATTCTTTCATTTAACTATTATTTTTATAAACTCAACACTCTAATAAAGGCTTTTCCGATGCACTAGGAAAGGAATCAGATCGTTTCGTAATATGATGTATGTAGTCTTGCTCTGCACTTTGTGTAAGAGGCTGTTTCTACGGCTCGAACTCGTAACCTCAAAATTACAAAACAACAACATTACCAGTTATTTCAATGTTCGCCCTCAAACTCAACCCTCTAATATACCTGTGAATCATCATTTATTTTGACTCGTCATGAACAAACTAGATTGGACCTTATATAAAAGTAAGCTTCCATTGATATCGACTTTTCTATTTAGGACAGTCGTATAAGGATCTTGAGACTGATGTACCATGTATGATAGACTACGAAAGGTTCTTTAAGTTTATTTTACTTATGCATAGATTCTCTTCAAACTTAAAAATGTCATATTACAAAAAAAAAAATATCAAATTTTAATATTTACGAAACAAGATTATAACTTCTTAGAAGTTGGATTTACGATGTTGTGGTAGTATTAGACGTTAATTATTCGGATTTCATTTTCGTTGTTAAAAAATAATTAAAACTCTTTATATATTATGATTTTCTTTTCTTAAAATTTGATCCGGTGGTTACAATCCATCCCTTTTAAATGAGTCTACATCCACTGATCCACATTAATCTCATGCAATATATCTACCATAGGATTGTAGAGATGTCCCGATCGTATAACAATTTGTAATGTAAATTTACGAAGTAGCTCTCATAACGTGATACTTAATTTATCTGATGTATTCAACGTTGATGAAGCCGGATCTTTACCAAGGGTCAAGGTGACCTTAAATTAACGTCGTCAGCTGGTGAGAAGAGAGTAGCTGGAATAGCTTCCTGAATGTCCTGCACAAGGAAGCACAGATCAGAGGTCCCGGAGGATGAACCCGAAAAAAACCCTCCGACGCTCAAGTCAGTTTGGGCCATTTCTCACTAAGAATATAATTTAGATGGTGAGTTAAGTGTTTCTCACAGTATGAGCTGAAGAGCAAAGTGTATGAATTTGCTTTAGGATGTCGATGTTTGGATTTTGGATCCCTTTTCAGGTCTGTATTGGCTTGCTTTTATTAGTCTTTTCCCGCCCTTGGCATCTGATGGCGGATGAGATGTTTGCTTGGGGCAGAAAGTCTAGGACACCGTAGGTCTGCTAATGTGACTGGTAGACCGGCTGATGTGACTAATAGGTCTGCTGGAATGACCTTGGCGTGTACAGGCTGAATAACCACCTGTAATCATTATATTCGAATTGCACTTCTGCCTGATGGTTCCTCGATGTAATGCTGTGCTTGATTCCTTCGCTGAAGTGTCCAACTAAGCCTTGTCGAAGTGCAAGGTCAAGTCTTGCTGAAGTGCAACGTTGAATCTAGCTGAAGTAGTCTGAGGTGCGGCACTTGGACATAAGCTGAAGTTGGTGCCGAGGTGCAAACCTTGGTATATTCTTCGATAATATAATGAGTGTCATGCAGCCCCACTGAAGTGCAGCCAAGGCTGAACAGCAATGCTTGGGCGCTGAACTGCTGAACAGCAATACTTGAACGCTGAACTGCAAGAGTTGTACCGTTGATTGTTGCTGACTAATAGATGATTAATTATGGTTCATCATTTGCCCCCAGATTTTGTGTGGCTGAGCTGAACTGTGAAGGCAGACAAAACTTGTTCTAATGAGTCTGTGACGTGTCTTCATTAACTGAGCAGTTATCCTCTTATTTGCGTCGTAACTCCCGCTTTTAATGTAAGCGTTAATTCCAAAGCCTCATCATTATCTTTTCGGCGGTTCCAGCTCCCGAAGGGGGGAAAATGCTTGTACCGTTGCCTCTTCGAATTTTCAGACGAAAAGTTGTAATCTTTCATTTTTTCTCACTTATAAATAGGGACAATTACCCTAACCCTTTCTTTTCTTCTTCTTCTATTCTGCACGTCTGTCTGTTCTGCATTTCTGTTCATCTTCTTCGTCTCCAAAGCCTTTTTTTTATCTTACTCCGGTGCTCTTCCTTTCAGCTCAACCCTTCAATCTTCTGTAAGCTTTTCTTCACCTTACTCATGGCTTTTGTTATTTCATCCCCTCCTTCTTCGGATTCCCAAAATATATCCACTCATTCTTACCTAGATGATCTGGAGGGTGACCAAGAGGTTCAATCCCTTCATGAGAAATCTGATTCTGATGAGGACAACCGTCCTCTAAGAAGGTTACGCCCTGCTGGTGAACCTTCTACGGTTGCTGCCACCTCTTTTGCCCTAGTACCCTTGTCGTCTATTGACAGGGGTTCTCCTTCTCCGATAGTGCAGGATTCAGCTTGCACTTTAAAGATTGTTGACATCTCTCACTTTTGCAGCGAGTTTAGCATTGATAGGGACATTTTCTCCCCAATTTTGCCTCTTCCTCATCAAACTGCCTATGATCCACCTGCTGGGTATGAGGCAGTTTATGAAGAATACTTCAAAACCGGTTTCGACCTCCCTGTTCCTGGCCCCTTATTTTATATTCTTGATTTTTATAACCTTAGACTGCCCCAGATCATGCCCAACAGCTTGAAGGTTATTGCTAGTTATTTGCTTTACCTGAGAGCCGCTGAGGCAGAGTTTGATCTTTCTGTCTTTAGGGGGATGTTTGTGTGTAAGCACAAAGAAAGCTGGTACTACTTTAGTAGGAGACATCCTAAAAAAGTAGTTAACCATGCCATAAACATCCCTTCCTTCAATAAAAACTGGAAGGGCCGCTTTTTCTACGTTAAAGCTGTGGGGTTGCCTGAGAGAAATTACTGGAAATCTGGCCCCGCAGACAACAATAGGCCAAGCGAAAGTGCTTGCGATGAAGCCTCAAGGTTGCTACATCTTCCCCAAGCTATTGACTGGAAAATAGTGAATAGGTCGGTTGTAAAGGCGGCCGACCTGTACCACATGTGGCCCTCCCATCAATTTGAATCTCTTGGCTCTTCTGCTATAGCCTTAATCTTAGGTATGTTTTCATGTTTTAGACATCTCTTGACTTTCTTGATGTTGCGTATACATTTTCACTGATCTGTCGTTGTATCTTGCAGGAATCATTGTATCTGAGAATCTTGGTAAGCTGAAGAAGCTGGTTCCCAAGAAAAGAAAGAGAGAGGACGAACAACCTTCTTCCTCTGTTCAGCCTTCTTCCAAGGCTTCTACTGAGGTGCAGGTCCTGCCTGCTCCTTCAGTCGCTCCTCCACCCAAACAAGGTAAAGGCGAGCAATTTTGTAGTTGATACCGTTGTTGTTTTATTTCAGCACTTTTAACTTGAGTTTTTATTGCAGCCAAAACTTTTGTTGGCACTTCTGCTGTAGCCAAGAAATCTATTCAGGCTGCAGCTCAGTCCCTGAAGAAGAAAACTTCTAGGGCCCCAGCCTTGCCCCCAAAATCAATTGCAAAGGCTAGGGCAGTATCTAAGAAAACTGCTCCTCCTCACAAAGTCATCATCAAGGCTCCCCAGGCCAGAGTCACTTCACCAACTGTGCCATCCAATGATGATCAAGCTCCTGATGCACCCACTTTTGATCCAGTTCCTGCTACACAGTTTCCATTCCAGCCTCGACGGCCTTAGTTTCTCCTCTAGGGGGGTCAATTATCAGGGATTCAAAAGATGCCCTTACTGGAGGAGTGGTTATCACTTCAGGGGATGCTTCTCCCCGACATCCCCTTGGGAAGGCTCCATCTGAGGGGGAGCCCTCCCATTGGTATCGTCACGAATGGAGGAACCTGGTGTACTGCGTTGCTGATACTGCGGCTCATCCAGGGGTGGAAAGAAAGTTGGTAGATCTGCCAGTGCTGCCCGTGGATGAGGACCAATTTGCACGCCAGGACTGGGAGTCTGCTTTTGATACGTATTTCAGAAACATGTCCCTGGTGAGTTTCTTTCAAGTCCTCCAATCCTTTTACTTAGATTGTTGAAATGATGACTTGACCATGTTGGTTATCGCAGTATCGTGCCCAGGAATGTGACATGCTGAGGAGAGCTGAAGAAATGCGCATCTTGGTGGTGAAGCTCTCTGTGGCCAACGCTGACCTGAAGAAGGCCAATGATGAGTTGGCTGAGATGGCAAGGACTGATGATTCCAGGCTGGATGAGATGGATGCTGAGCTGAAGACGTTGATGTCAGAGATGGACTCAACGAAATCAGAGTTGGACTCCTTGAAATCCGAAAATTCCCAACTTAGAGAAGGCAAGGAGGAGTCTGACACTCGGTTGGCAGTAGCCAATTCACAAGTGGACGAGCTGAAGGGAGTTATCTCTAACTTGGAGCTGGCATCTACCAAGACCCAGGCTGAGTTGGAGTTCTTCCAGAAGGGATTCCATGATGTGGAGCAAGAATTGTCCCAACTAAATAGCCAATCTGAAGCGATCAGAAGATCAAAGATGAACTGGCTCAGCAACTTGAAACAGAAAAGAAGAGCACAGCTGAGCTCATTTCTTAGTTCGAGTCTCAAGCTGAAGAGATCAAGAAGTTTGCTGTTGCTGAGTTCAGGAAGTCTCAGTATTTTGAAGAGAATCTGCTGAAGATGCAAGGTGCTGTTTTGGCAATGGGACAGACTTGTGCAATTGATGCATGTCAAGAAGTCTATCTAGACCTGGATAAGGAGCATCCTCAACTTGCCGATCTCTACAACACTGAGGCCGAAGCTGTATTTGACAAGCTCCTTGAGCAATTCAAGGAAGGAGTTGACCTCAGAGAAGCTGACCAGGAGGAGGAGGAGTAGTCTAGGATTTTTTTCTTTCTTGTAACCTTTTGTAGTTGTAATAGATGAATCGTTTAATGAAAATCAACTTTTTTCCAACTCCTGCTCTTCAGCTTGTTTCAATTTTCTTAACTGTCTTTGTCTTCTGCATGCGAAGTTTCATTTGCTCTATTTCAATAGTTAATGCAAGTATTTGTCTTCAGCATTACGAAGTTTTACTTGCTTTATTTTCATAGTTTGCAAATATTTGTCCTCGGCTTGAGAAAATCTTCTTGCTCTATTTCCATAGTTTGCAAGTATTTGTTTTCGGTTTGAGAAACTTTCATTTGCCCTATATCCATAGTTAAGTATTTTTCTTCTGCACTGTGAAGTTTTACTTGCTCTATTTCAATAGTTTGCAAATATTTGTCCTCCTGCTATGCGAAGTTCCATTTGCTCTATTTCAATATTTTGCAAATATTTGATCTTCTGCTCTGCGAAGTTCCATTTGCTCTATTTCAATAGTTTGCAAATATTTGATCTTCTGCTCTACGAAGTTCCATTTGCTCTATTTCAATAGTTTGCAAATATTTGATCTTCTGCACTGCGAAGTTCCATTTGCTCTATTTCAATAGTTTGCAAATATTTGATCTTCTGCACTGCGAAGTTCCATTTGCTATACGTAAGTATTTTTCTTCTGCACTGCGAAGTTTTACTTACTATATTTCCATAATTTGCAAATATTGATCTTCTGCACTACGAAGTTCCATTTGATATACGTAAGTATTTTTCTTCTGCACTGCCAAGTTTTACTTACTAGATTTCCATAATTTGCAAATATTGATCTTCTGCACTGCGAAGTTCCATTTGCTCTATTTCCATAGTTTGCAAATATTTATATTCAGCCTCGGCCCTTGGCTCTGCCAAAAATATTTCGCCATTTGACTGAACTGTAGCTCAGCCAGGCTTTAACTTGCCATTGATAATAATTTTTAGATAAAGTAAACCTGTTACTTGATCCATCTAGGCAGATGAATGAATCATACGTTGACTCTGTCGCGAACATTGTTTTATTCAATCTTCAGTACCACTGGTAATAGATAATTTATACTTTTCTAGCACTGCTAGAAAAAGAATACTATGAAAGACTTCTTTGGGAAAACCACTCAGACCTGCTGAGGTGAAATTCATCATTGATGTAAAAGCCTTAAATGAGTAGAATGCCAAGTTCTTGGTAAAGTTTTGCCTTCCAAGATTTGTAATTTATAAGCCCCATTTGAGCGCACCTCCTCTATCCGATAAGGTCATTCCCGCTTAGGATTAAGAGTTCCAAACGGTGCTGCATGGCTTGCTTCATTGTTGCGCAATACTAAATCCCCCACTTGATAGGATCTTGGCCGTACTCGAGAATTGTAATATTGCGCAATTAGATTTTTGTATTGAGCCATGCGGACATGAGCCCGCTCCCTTTTTTCCTCCAGTTCATCCAAGTTCAGCTGCAACTCCCGGTCATTGGTTTCAACAGAATAATAATCTGTTCGGGTAGAGCTGGAACCAATTTCGGTTGGGATGACTGCCTCAGTGCCGTATACTAAGGAAAACGGTGTTTCCTTAGTGGAGGTAGAGGGAGTAGTTCGATATGCCCATAATACGCTTGGGAGCTCATCTACTCAACTTGCTCCAATTTGGTATAGACGTTTTCTCAGTCCATCCTTGATTGTGCTGTTGGCCAACTCAACTTGTCCGTTAACTTGAGGGTGTGCTACCGAAGTGAAACGCTGTTCAATCTTAAGCTCGGCACACCAACTCTTAACAGGGTCATCAGCGAATTGTTTTCCATTATGTGATATAAGGACTTGTGGAAGGCCGAAGCAACATATGATGTTTTTCCACAAGAACTTCTTGATCTGATTCCCCGTTATTATAGCTAAGGGTTCTGCTTCCACCCATTTGGTGAAATAATCAATGGCAACAACCAAAAATTTGACTGATCCTGGAGCTTGGGGCAGAGGTCCAACAAGATCTATCCCCCATTGTACAAATGGCCAGGGACTTGCAATAGAAGTGAGCTCTTGACTTGGCAAATGTGTCATTGGAGCATTGACTTGGCATGCTGGACACTTTTTGACCAATTCTTCTGCATCACGTCGCAGAGTGGGCCAGTAGTATCCAGCAAGATAACATTTCCTTGCCGATGACCGGGCACCAGAATGATTTCCGCAGATTCCTTGGTGCATCTCTCGAAGGATATAATCTCCTTCATCTTCAGTCACGCACTTCAACTAAGGCTGCGAAAATGACTTTTTATAAAGGTGGTCGTTGAAAAAGGCATACCTTATTGCCTTCAGGCGAAGGCGCCGAGCTGCACGTTTGTCCTCGGGCTGAACTCCATTCTGCAAGAAATTAACGAGTTTGTCCATCCAGGTATTGTGATAATCCACTTGTAGCACTTCATTAGCATCATAAGCACGATGCTTCACCAGCTCCACAACTATCTTTTTTCCCAAAGTTGTCGAAGTGGATGATGCTAGCCAAGATAATGCGTCAGCTCTTTTGTTGGCAGATCTGGGGATATGTTCAATGCTGAAATGCTTGAATGCCTGTCCGAGCTGCAGCACTTTAGCCAAATGGTTTTTCATGTTCTCATCTTTGGCCTCATAATCCCCATTGACCTGAGAAACAATCAGTTGTGAATCACTTCGGGAGATGATTCATTATGCCCCCAACTTTCTCGTGAGGCCTAGTCCTGCTATGAGGGCCTCATATTCTGCCTCGTTGTTACTTGATTCAAATTAAACCGCAAGGCGTATTCAAATTCTTCTTTGTTGTGGTTGATGATTAGGAGTCCTTCTCCACAACCATCTTTGGAGGAAGACCCATCCACATATAATGTCCAGTCAGCCACTAGCTTGATATCTTCCTCCATGGATATCCATTCAGCTAAGAAATCTGCTAATGCTTGGGCTTTGATAGAAGTTCTTGATTTGTATTGGATATCATACTCTGCAAGCTCCATGACCCATTTTGCAGCTCGGCCAGATGTGTCTGGTCTTGATAAAATTTGTTTCAAGAGCTGGTCAGTGACCACTATAATAGGATGAGCTTGCAGGTAAGGCCTGAACTTCCTCGCTGCCACTACAAGTGCCAAGACTACCTTCTCAGCATTGGGGTATATCACTTCAGGCCCATGTAAAATTTTGCTTGCGAAATAAATGGGCCTTTGTACATCATCCTGTTCCCTGAGTAGGACTGCGCTTATAGCTTCTTTTCACGTTGAGAGATATATATAAAAGTTCCTCTCCAGGTAGAGGTGAAGTAAGCATTGGCACCTCAACCAAATGGAACTTCAGCTCGTCGAAGGCTTTCTAACATTGATCGTCCCACTGGAAAGCTGTTTTCTTCTTCAGAACCTGGAAGAAAGGAAGGGACCTCTCAGCAGATTGGATAGAAATCTGCTCAGTGCAGCAATTCGGCCCGTTAACCTCTGCACTTCCTTTACATTCCTGGGGGATGCATGTTTTGTATAGCCTCAACTTTAGAAGGGTTTGCTTGTACCCCTTCTTTGGAAACCATGTATCCCAGAAACTTTTCAGTGCGTACTCCAAACATGCACTTCTTTGGGTTTAGTCTCATGCGTGAGTCTCTCAGCACAGTGAAAACTTTCCTTAAGTTTTGAATATGCTGATCAAGAGTCCTGCTCTTGATAAGCATATCGTCAATGTAGACTTCCATTATCCAGCCAATTTGTTCACTAAACAATGAATTGACCAGGCATTGATAGGTGGCCCCAGCATTCTTCAATTCAAATGGCATAGTTACATAACAATAAGTGCCTGATTCTGTTATGAAAGCAGTTTTTTCTTGATCTTCTAATACCACGATAATCTGATGATAGCCTTTGAAGGCATCCAAGAAATCAAAGATTTCATGCCCAAGTGTTGAATCCACTAACCTATCAATTTTCGGAAGTGGGTAACAATCTTTTGGACATGCTTTGTTGAGGTCAGTGTAATCTATACACATTCTCCAAGACTCGTCCTACTTGGGGACCACCACTGGGTTAACCAACCAGATTGGATAAAGCACTTCAACAATGAATTTTATAGCCAATAACTTTTTGACTTCTTCTTCAATGACTTTATTCCTTTCTGGTGCGAAGTGTCGCTTCTTATGCTTTACTGGCTTCGCCAAAGGATCAACATTTAGTTTATGCTCAGCCAGATGTGAAGGAATCCCTGGCATGTCTTCAGATGTCTCAGCAAATCCTGTAGCTGAGCTAACAGTTCAGATGGCATCCAGGTCCCGATCTTTATGACATTTTTAGGTCTGCTCGGATCAAGGACGAAGTCCTGCACTGCTTCATCCGACTGTAAGTGTTCCTCATCTGAAGGTATCAGTTCATCAAGACTGACTTGCTGAATAGATTCATTTCCCTTGGTAGCAATAGCGTAACAACTCTGTGCCACTTGTGTATCACCTTGTATAGTTGTCACTCCCCCTAGAGTGGGAAATTTCATGCTGACGTGCAGAGGTGATACAATGGCCTCCAATGCTACCAAAGCTGGTCGTCCCAAAATGACATTATATGCAGACATTTCCTTGATGACTAAAAAGTCTATCCATATACACCGATAGGCCGGGGGTTTGCCAAAACTGCAGCTGAGTGTGACCAGTCCTGCTGGTCGTATTGCACCTCCCGTGAAACCATATAAGGAAGAAGTGACAGGCCTCATCAAGGAGTCAGGTAAACCAAGCTGTTGATATACACGATAGAACATTATATTCACGGCACTGCCGGTGTCTACATAAACGTGTCGGACCTCCACAACCTTATTGGGAGGAAGGTGTATACACAGCTCTATTACTAAACTTGTGTTGTTGGAGTCCAGTGGAATGAGATCTTCTGGCCCATAAGTCAGCTCTCTTGCCATCTTGGCTCTTTTAGATGGTGGTCCTAATGAGGTTCCTAAGGAACTAGGTGCTCCTTCACCTGTGTGATGTGGACCTCCAGAGATTGTGTAAACAATGGTATTGACTTGGGGCCGATCTGCAGCCCCATGCCTTCCTTGCCCCTCATCATCTTCATTCCTATGCTGTCATGGCGGGGATTCTGGTCGGCATTTATCCTTTTGAGGGTCTTTATGAAAATCCAGACGGTTGTTCAGACGTGATCGAGTGTCACAAAACTACTTTAATGACCATGTTCGATCAGTTGTTTAATAGCATGAGCCAGCTGCCTGCAATCTTCTGTATCGTGTCCAATATCTCTATGGTAGCGGCAATAGAGCTTAGGATTTCTCTTTGTCCTGTCCTCAGACCGTCTTTCTCCATGACGGTCAAAATATACTCTTGTAAGGCCAATAATGGTAAGCCATCCTTACCACCCTTGTCCTTTCCGCCTATGCGATCGAACGCACTGCGCCGATCATGGTTTTTCCCTTCATATGGCGCCAATCTTCCTTCTTTGAACTGGATCGGCTTTCCTGCTGAGCTCCTTGCTCAGCCTCCCTCTTTAATCTGTTTGCCTCCTCTCCACGGGCAAACTGGTGAGCTTTCTCCAAGCATTCTCTTAGAGTTGTAGGTCCCTCTTCAGCTAGTTGAGAAAAGAGGTGGCCAGCTCGGAGCCCATTAATAAAGGCAGCAGCTTTGACACCTTCATTTCTGTCACTAACCTGCAGTGACTCATCTGAGAAACCCTGCATGTATTTTAACACAGATTCATCTGGAATTTGTCTCAAGGTCATCATTTGAGAGGAGTTCTTCACAAATGGGGTGCTGGACACGAACTGTGACTTGAACTTCTGTGCAAGCTGTTTAAAAGATTTCACAGATTTTGATGGAAGCTTTTGGAACCATCTCCTGGACTTTCCCCTTAAATATAAAGGGAAAGTCTTGCAACACAAAGGGTCTGGAATGTTTTTCAGACTCATTGCAGTTTGAAACTAGAAAAGATGATCCATTGGGTCTGTGGTCCCATCATAAGTATCCATCTTTGGCACCTTACAACTGTCTGGTGCCAAATACTCTGCTATATCCCAGGAAAAAGGACTTTCCTTGCTTGTACAAACTCTTTCCTGTGCTCTTCGTAGTAGGCTCTCGGCCTGCGAGGAAATTCTTCGTCCCTGGGGACGCTTTTCAGAGACTTTGACCTCACACTTAAGTGAGGTCTGGACATATGTTCTGACTCCACGGTTGGAGCTTTGAAACTGTGTCTTCTAGCATCTGCCATAAAACCTTTATGCGGTCTAGAAGATTGGCCTTGTGATACTTCTCTACGGGGAAGAGGTGGATCTACCTCCATATTTCGCACCTCTGGCTGCTTGCCTTTGAGATGCTATACCATGGCTTCGAACACTTCCATGTTCTCAGCAACGTATTTTATTGCTTTATCCGTTACTTCCCTTGAAACTTCCGGGACAGGATTATGATTAGGAATAGGTGATTCAGGTACCCGAGAAACCTGTTCTGGGACACCTGAACGCGTAACCATGCGTCGTGGTGGGTTGGATGACTCATCCAAACCTTCTCGATGGCCCTTTGTCATAGGTAAACGTTGGCTGTTTTGAGTTTGAACTTTTTTACTGGATTAAGGGACTAAGGGGCCCTCCTTCTAGCGCCAAATGATGAAGCCGGATCTTCACCAAGGGTCAAGGTGACCTCAAATTAATGTCGTCAGTTGGTGAGAAGAGTGTAGCTGGAATAGCTTCCTGAATGTCCTGCACAAGGAAGCACAGATCAGAGGTCCCAGGGGGATGACCCTGGGAAAAACCCTCCGACGCTCAAGTCAGTTTGGGCCATTTTTCTCTGTGAATATAATTTAGATGGTGAGTTGAGTATTTCTCACAGTATGAGCTGAAGAGCAAAGTGTATGAATTTGCTTTAGGATGTCGATGTTTGGATTTTGGATCCCTTTTCAGGTCTGTATTGGCTTGCTTTTATTAGCCTTTTCCCGCCCTTGGCCTCTGATGGCGGATGAGATGTTTGCTTGGGGCAGAAAGTCTAGGACACCGTAGGTCTGCTGATGTGACTGGTAGACCGGCTGATGTGACTAATAGGTCTGCTGGAATGACCTTGGCGTGTACAGGCTGAATAACCAGCTGTAATCATTATCTTCGAATTACACTTCTGCCTGATGGTTCCTCGATGTAACGTTGTGCTTGATTCCTTCCCTGAAGTGCCCAACTAAGCCTTGCTGAAGTGCAAGGTCAAGTCTTGTTGAAGTGCAACGTTGAATCTAGCTGAAGTAGTCTGAGGTGCGGCACTTGGACATAAGATGAAGTTAGTGCCGAGGTGCAAACCTTGGTATATTCTTCGATAATATAATGAGTGTCATGCAGCCCCGCTGAAGTGCAGCCAAGGCTGAACAGCAATGCTTGGGCGCTGAACTGCTGAACAGTAATACTTGAGCGCTGAACTGCAGGAGTTGTACCGTTGAATGTTGCTAACTAACAGACGATTAATTATGGTTCATCAAACGTGATACTTTTATGTGATAGGTTCGCTGAACCCATCCAAGATACTTAGAAGAGGACTATAGAGATAAATTCTATCATCTAACACTTTGTCCCACATGTTCAAGAGGTGGCTTTCGGAGTTCAATGTACTGGTTGCATCTTTATTACAGTGTATTTTCTTTTGAGTCAGGATTCATCTTGATCCTTTGGATATACTATTTACATGGTTTCCAAAAAAGAGGCGGCTTTCGATTGATAGGTCGGTTGAGTCCATATAAGATTTCTATCAGAGGATTTTAGAGGATCTAATAACACTACTATAAACCTAGTCCAAACAATCTTATTATGCATTTTTTTTCCAGAATGGATCGATTTTCATTAATGCATAAAATGTTCATATTTACATCAAAAAATGGCACTCAGCAGGCCATGTGACTAGTCTAAGACTATGTGTGAGTCTATACATTCAGTACCAAAAGCAACTTGTAGATCATGAACTCTACGAATGACTCCAGCTGCAAAAACCCACGGAGGTGCACGGTCCTGCCTACGTCCGTGCAAACACCCATTTCTCCAAAACCAGATCCCATACACCGCCTCTCTAAATACATAAGGCCATCTGCCCTCCTCATCCGCACCAGCCAAGCTCCTTGTGAGATTAAGATCCACCCAGGCCGCAACATTTTCAGAACTGAAGAACAGCTGCCAATGTTCACGGTTAACAAGCCTACGCCACACCTGCTCAGCCCACTGACAATCACGCAACTCGTGAAGGCAAGCGGCAGCCGACTGGTCGCATAGCGAACACATAGTAGATCCCATCAAATGCCTTTTCCATAAGAAATTCACAGTAGGTAGCGTATTGTGCCTTAGTCTCCAAAGAAAGAAATTCATACGGAGGGGACCTCTTAACTTCCAAATGCTATGCCAAGCTTGGGAGGACTGCGCCGCAGTCTCAGCCGTCAATAACCTATATGCGCTCGAAACACAAAATTTACCCGACGTAGCCGGGCTCCATCGATAAATAGGGTCCTGACTCCCATCCACCCCCTGTACAACGTCCAATCCACGCATCATATCTGGGACACACCGACGGATACCCCGCCAAACCGAAGATGCATTAGTGCGATTACAAGTACCAATGGGGGATCCATACTTACTCCACAGGACCCTTGCCCACAATTGATCCCGATTGACCAGAAGAGACCAACAAAGTTTCATAAGGAAAGATGTATTAACCTGTCTAAGATTTCTCACACCAAGACCCCCCAAATCTTTGGGGGTACATATAACATCCCAAGAGAGGTAATGCAATCGGGTATTACCATCTAACTCGTCCCAAAAGAAGTTGCGAATATGCTTCTCAAGATTATCAATCATACCTTTAGGAATCTCCGAAGTCTGCATAACATAGGAAGGGAGGGCGGAGAGAACTGACTTGATTAACAGCAACCGGGCCGCTTGTGACAAAGTTTTGGCCTTCCAATGTGCCAATTTATTTAGTATATTCTCCAATAGAAACTTATACGTATGTGAGGTAACACGGTTGTGTAGCACCGGTACTCCAAGATACTTACCAAGGTTAGCCGTTTGCTTCATCTTCAGGATGCCAGTCAGCTCAGCAATGACATCCGGGGGAGTGTTCTTTGATGTATGGAACTGTGACTTGTGGAAACTGATACTCTGGCCCGAAAATTCACAAAAGGCGGCCAGAATCCTTTCCATAACTGCCGCTTGCCTGCTGGACGCCTCACCAAACAGTAAAAGGTCATCTGCAAAAAATATGTGTGAAATTCCAGGCCCAGCACGAGAGGCTTTGACTGGGATCCAACTCTTCCTATCAACAGCATGATGTATAGCCCGACCCAAAACATCCATACAAAGCACAAACATAAATGGAGCAAGCGGGTCGCCTTGGCGGATACCACACGATGGCCGAAAGCTCTGAAGCCTCTCTCCATTCCAAATCACTGACAGTCTAACAGAGGTAACTGTATACATAATAATGGACACCATGTCCTCATTAAATCCAACCGCGCGCAACACGGACCGCAAAAATCCCCAGTCAACCTTATCATAGGCCTTCTCGAGATCAATCTTCACCACCATAGAGCCTTTCCGTCCAGTTTTAGATCGCATAGAATGGATCAACTCCTGGGCAACAATGATGTTCTCAGCTGCTGTGCGGCCCGGCATGAAGGCACATTGCTCCGGGGCCACCAACTTATGAAATGCAAGCTTTAACCGATTAGCAATAACCTTAGATATTAACTTGACCACAACATTCGTTAAAGCAATCGGTCGGAATTGACTAATATTTGTGGGATGTGTGACCTTCGGTATGAGTGTAATCAATGTCTCATTCATGTCTGCCGGAAAGTGTTTCATACGGAACGCATCCAAAACAAAGGATGTGACTGACTTACCAACAACATTCCAGTTCTTCTGAAAGAACGCAGGTGGCAATCCATCCGGGCCCGGGGCTTTATGAGGACCCATCTGGAATAATGCAATCTCAATCTCCTTATCTGACACTGGGCGGTTAAGGAGGTTCCTATCCGAATGTGATAAAACTGGGAACTCCAACCTAGGCTCCATATCATTAACCGTGTGCCCCCCAGTATAAAGCCGCGAGAAGTAAGAAAAAACCTGCTCCCTCATTAATGCCGGGTCAGCCACCCACTCATTTGAGCCACACTGAAGCCGTAAGTATCGTTTCTGCTTTCTTCTAATAGCGACCATTTTGTGAAAGTATGTGGTATTCTGCTCACCCTCCGTAAGCCATTTCAGTCTTGATTTATGTTCCCAATAGTGTGCATCAAGCTTGACCAACATACTGTATTCCGTCAGCAATGAGACCTCAAGTTTAGAAAGAAATCGTGACGGTCTCACGGAAAGGACCTCCTGATCCCGCGTATACGAGCCAAGCACCGTTTCTTCCTCTGTTCAATGTTTCCGTAAACCTCCTTTTTCCAACTCCTCACTCTATCCATAAATTGCCTTAGCGTGCACAGGAAATCCCCCGGAACATCAACCCAAGCAACCCAATGAATTCGTCGAAGCTCCTATGTGTGATCCAAGCAGAATTAAAACGAAAGGAGGGTCTGGGGTTAATATCATGACCCCCGGGTTCGAGTATTAATAAAATAGGATGGTGATCAGAATGAACCTTCGGCAAATGCGCGATACCCGCATGGGGATACAGTTCGTGCCACTTCATATTCGCCCAACCTTGGTCCAACCGTTGTTGGATACTGAAGCGACCGGTGACATTATTTTTGTTGTCCCACATATACCGTGGGCCAGAAAAGGATACTTCCGACATATAACACACCTCCAGCATGCGCCTCATACGCTCAACCGGATACCCCGACACAGTACGCCCTCCACGCTTGTCCGCTTGACATGTGACTTGGTTGAAGTCACCAATCGCTAACCATGGGACATTGACGAACTGACCCATTCTTTCCATATAGTCACAAAACTTGTCCCTAATCACCACCACAGGGGACGCATAGACTAAAGAGAGAAGCCACGTTTGGCTCTCGCTCCGAACCAACAGGTTCAACAGTTGCGCCGTACACCCGATACATTGAACATCCACGCGTGTATTGTCCCAAAAACACCAGAGCCCCCCAGCGAATCCCCTGGCTTCTGAGGCAACCAGATTGGAAAAATGACCCCGTCGAAATACCCAGTCGGCAGATGTGCTTTGTGTACGAGTCTCGCACAAAAACGCAATATCCGGACGATGTTCGCGTAGTATCTCTACAAACACATTTCGAAAGGAGGAGGATGCCGCTCCCCGACAATTCCAGGCTAGTAACTTCATTAAGAACTAGTGTGGGGTAACAACTCCATCTCCTGCCCCTCTGGTCGACCTTCAACCATCGGCTCACTCACTTCATCAATGTTTGGGTTAGTGGCAATTTCCATTGCCGTGACAAAGGCTTCAGTACTCAGCCTCGGGCCCGAGAGAAGCCGAGCATCCGGGGGCTGACTCTTAGTAGATTCGCCAATGCTCAATCCTTTCTTATTGTTTGAACCCAATTTCGGCCACAACTCTAGAGGTTCAGCCGCAAAGACACCCACCTTCGATGGCCGGTTGGATATATTCGAGATGTCGCGTAGGGATCTTGAAACACTTCCGCGTCCTCTGGACCGGGATGTGGTTCCCCTGCCCCTAGATGACCCCCCTCTTGTGATAAAATTACTAGTCCCCTCCTCAAAAATGTGATCAGCCAGTGTGGCAATTCCAGCGCGGCTACTATGGTCGGCCTTGAATTGCTTATTTGCTGCTTTCTTTGTTTCAATGCGCCTCCCCGGCTGCTTGGATGCGGCACGAAAATGCACTGGAGGACCATCATCCTCCAACTGGCGTAAATTATGACCCAAATCATCAAGAAGAGCCTCATCATCGTGTTGTTCGCACACCTCTTCCAAAGGGCCAAATCGGGATCCAGAGATCCCTCCCCCAGCCTTCTGCCCCTGGCCCACAGATTTCACAGAGCCGTCAAGTCGTACATCTCCACCCATCCCCAGAACCGAATGGACACGACGCCGTCTCGTGGTGGTAGCGATCATCCACGGACCATAGGGTTCATTAGAGCTCCCCCCTGCCTTCTGTGCTTCCGCGACCGGATCCATCTCACTGTCTTGTTTCCCCCCACACTCTTCCGTGACATGACCATATATTCCACAGTTAAAGCATATTTGTGATAGCCCTTCATACTCAATCCTGAACACCTTACCATTGACCTTAACCCGTGAGCCAAGGGGTTTCTGAAGATTCACCTCTACACATACAAGGGCATATTTCCCGCGGCCCTGACCCCGACCGACTCTAGTCGTAGTGTCGTCGACTTTCACAGCCTTGCCCACCAAATTCCCCAATCTCAATAATGCACTTTCATCAAATAATTCTAATGGAAGGTCAGGGATACGAATCCACGCTAGCGTTGAAGTCACGACCTCAGTTTTTGTCGAAAAAAATGGTCGTCACTTAGACACAGTAATGTAATGTCCTTGGATCATCCAAGGACCACCCTCCAATGCGTGTGTAAAATGTGCTCTCGAAGGAAATCGAACAACATAAAAGCCTCCAGATAAGTCTACAATATCCAGACCACATCCCAATCCCCACAAATCAAGCAACCGTCGTTCTAAGATTCAGAAAGAGACTTGCTTACCCAAGACTTTGATGATAAGTGCTCTCCGTCATGGCCTCCAGAGCTTCTGCACTTCGTCAATCGGAATCTCAAGATCTCTTCCACCTGTGTCGACCTCGTCGCTATCCGTCGCCATAGCCTCATCGTAGGTCTCCAAGAATTCCTCCAAGGTATCATCTTCGTCATCACTACCAGTGTAGAGGTCAAACGAGGCCTCATTCTGCTTAAACAAACCTGCCCAGCCTTCGATTTCTGCTGCAGGGCCATCCAATGGAGCACCCGGTTCCCCATCCGCCCGTCGCTTGAATTTCTTGACACTCCGTTGTAAAAGATCAATTTCCTCCTCACTGTGGTTTGGATGATCAGCGTCCATGGTAGAAATGGGGGTATCGGGGCTGTACTCGACGGAAAAGGCCGCTAGGCCACCGGCTAGGGTTGCACTCGCCGTTCGCTTTTTTCGCCAGAGGACTTCAATCACGGTTGGCATCTTATTATGCATTTTGCCTGTTAAGTTTTAACTTTACCGTTTCTATTGACTTGAAAATTATTAGTACAATTTAATTTAGACCTTAAAATTTCCATATCAGCTCGGCCAGCCAAATTAGCTTGAAAGATGCGTTACATTTAATGGATGTAAATTGGGTTTTGCGTCCTAAATTTTGATGTCTCATGGCCAATTCATCACCATCATCAATCATACTCAGTATATTCCAATGACAGGAAAAGCTATCACTAAGATCTAGAGAAAGTAATTGGTAAGATTGCTTCTTTGTGACCCTGAGGTCACAGATTAGAACTGTGAAAATAGCCTCTTACACAAAGTTTAAAGTAATGCTGCGTATATCAGATCGCGAAACGATCAGGCCCTCACCGACCATACACAAACACCGGAATTTAATCCACTGCAACTCCCTTTTCTTCTTAGAATTCCAAACTGGAAACCATATAACATTTGTCTAGTAAGGAAGCCTTTCAATATTATTGCATTATAGTTTTACAACTCAAATTTAATTTGAGGAACGAATTAGCGTGTATTTGCTCAATGATTATACATACCAATAAAAAATCATTATATCGGTTAATGTGACTAAAATAAAATCTGAGTTAAACTGTTCTTTTGTTCGCTGTTCGATTTACAGTAGTTTAAACATATGGCAATGTCTGGATAATAAGAAATTGACGGTTTAATTAAACATAGATTAGTGTTTATATCATAAGAAACTAGAGTCAAAATGATTAAAAAAATAGTATCCTTACGTGCATACAGGAATTTTTTATTTAAGTAGACGCAAGACATAGTTATGTGTCTCTAAGTCTGAAATGAATGTTACTAAAAAGATGTTGGAGAAATTGAAATGGGTGAATGAGAAATTAATGGTCAAGATAGCGATAAAATAATTTGAAAGTCGGTTACTTAACTGTAATTCAAATTTGAGAATCGGCTACTTAACCGTAATTCAAATTTTAAAAAATCAGTTACTTAAACGTAATTCAAATTTGAAAAGCGGTTGTCAGTTATAAGATCTAACAGTGGCAATCTGATCCGGCGGCTATGGTTAAATTGTCTATTAACCACCCTAATCAAATTTTTCTCCTATAAATAGTAGCTTAACTGACCTTTCTGGTCATTCATTCAGAATCTGATTTTCTCCTCCTCTCCTACTCTGCATACACGTGCTATTCTCCTCTCTTCTTCTTCTACATTTTGTATCAAGTCCGAGAAGTTCAGGGCATCTTACATGTTCGTAGAGTTCATACGCTGCAGTGTCGCTCGTCTGAACTGACTTCCGTTGTATCCTGGGAGACGATTGCTCCATTCGGTTGGACACAGTATACCGGAGCAATACGTCTTAAGGACAGACTCCTGGACTCATCTTGGATCTCCGCTCAGTTGAGCTGTAAAGGTTATTGCCAAGCTGAGCTCTGCTTTGTGCTGAGCCCAGCTGATCGTGGGATATCAAAGCATTGTTGTGCTGAACTCTGCTTTGTGCTGAGCTCTGCTGTTGGCTGAGAACATTTGTTGTTCTGCAGCATTGTCGTGCTGAGCTATGCTCGGCTGAAGCGGCTGAAAGCTCAACTTTCGTAGTTGTGCTGAAGTGTCGAGATCGGAAGATCGATGGTCAGCCCAAAACACAAATACAATTGAGCCGACTGGACTGATCTGATCTGTCTGATCAGGTTGACTTAGTTCAGCTCAGTTGGAAGACTAATAGCACATAACTACTGTTCTGAAGTGCTTTTTCAGTTAAGGTTGGTAGGTGAGTTGATTGTTCACGACGCAAGCTCAATTGCGCTATCTGAACTGTCTTGACTCTGCAGATCAGTCCAGCCTATCCTGAGCTCGGCAGGTCGGCCATTACTGTACATAAGTCAATTTTGTCTGACTTGAATCATTTCAACAATTCTTAAGATGTATTTCTTATTGATTCTATACTGATTCTCAATTGTTTCTGACATCTTACAAAAACCTGATAGAGAACGCAAGCTCTAGCTCGGTTCAAGGCGCAGACGTACACAGTTTTGCTTCAATGGCACCAAATGCTGAGGTGCTGATGCATGCTCCTTCTGCCTAGGGTCCTGCGAAGGAGAAGAGAATATTGGAGCTTCTTCAAACGCTGGCAGCAGAAGATGCTGTTCTTCTTAACTGCCATGAGGTTGGCTACTTTTCTGATCAAGGACCCACATGTGGTGGATCCAATAGAGGACCAAACCCAGAATATGCAGAACAAACTTTCTGTTGAAGCATGAAACTTCAACAATTATGTATGTTTGGGTCATATTCTGAGTTGTTTGGACAACTCCTTGTACGGTTTGTACTGCACGTACAAAACACAAAGTCTTTGTGGCAGGTTTTGGAAAAAAAATACCGTACAGAGGATGCCGGTACTAAGAAATTTATTATCGGCAAATTCTTGGATTTCAAGATGTCTGATTCTCGTACTGTTGTTTCTCAAGTTGAGGAACTTCAGACGTTGGTAGCCGAGATGGAAGAAGATAGCATGTTGCTCGGTGAATCTTTCGTCGCAGCTGCAGTAATTGAGAAGCTACCTCTTTCATGAAGGGAATTCAGAAGCTATCTCAAGAACAAAAGAAAGGAAATGACACTATAAGATCTGATTGTCCGACTCCGCATAGAAGAAGACAATTGCAGATCTGAGAAAAAGCTACAATCAAGCTCTGGTCAAGCCAAGGCCCGTTACAGAGGCCAAGAAAAAGAAGAGCCAACTTGAGGTGAACAAGAAACGCAAACAGATTGCCAAGAAGTTCAATGGAAAATGCTACAACTGTGGCGTTCAGGGGCATGTCAGCAACGAGTGCAGAAAGCCCAAGAAGAAGTAGACCAAGGCAAAGGCAAACATCGTTGATGCCATGGATGATCTAAACCTCTGTGCGGTTGTCTCAGAGTGCAATGCTATGGGGAACATGCGCGAATGGTGGCTTGATATTGGCGCCATGAGACATGTCCGCTCCAGCAGAGAGATGTTCACGGAGTACCAGACCGGGAACAACGAACAACTTTACATGGGGAACTCGGCCTCATCGAAGATTGAAGGCGAGGGCACAGTTGTTCTGAAGCTAACCTCAGGGAAGCATCTGACTCTGTAGAAGGTGCTGCACGTCTCCGACATTCGAAAGAATTTAGTATCTAGATCTCTTCTAGTCATGCATGGTTTTAGACTAGTGTTAGAATCCAATAAAGTTATTCTTTCGAAAAATGTCATGTATGAGGGGAAGAGGTACTTGTCAAATAAGATGATTAAATTGAAAGTCCCGCAGAGGCTAATGATAATGCTTCCTCTTCTGCTTACATGCTTGAGTCTTCTTGTTTATGGCATTTTCGATTGGGACATGTTAATCATAAGTCAATACAATGAATGGTTAATCTTGACTTGTTGCCCAAATTAAATTTTGATAATGAAAAATGCCAAATATGTGTTGAAGCAAAGATGGCAAAGGCGTCATTTCCTTCAATAGAAAGGAACACTGAACCTTTGGATTTAATTCATTCCGACGTGTGTGATTTAAAGTCTGTGTAAACGAGAGGTGGTAAAAAGTATTTTGTAACCTTTATCAACGATTGCACACGGTATGTCTATTTGCTAAGTAGCAAAGACGATGCCTTTGATGCTTTCGAGGACTATAAAAATGAAGTTGAGAATCAACTTAACAAATTAATTAAAGCAATTCGTAGTGACAGAGGTGGCGAATATGATACACCGTTTAATGAATTCTGTTTAGAACATAGCAATATTCATCAAACGACTACACCATATGCACCTCAATCGAATGGTATTGCTGACCGCAAAACCATACTCTAAAAGAGATAATGAACGTTATGTTGATAAGTTTGGGTTTACCTAAAAACTTGTGGGGGGAAGCCGTTCTCTCAGCTGACATCATTTTGAATAGAATTCCATCCAAGAAGATGAATGAAACCTCATACGAGCTTTAGAAAGACCACAAGCCTAGTTACAAATACTTGAAAGTGTGTGGGGTGTCTGGCAATGGTTGATGTACCTAAACCAAGACAAGTTAAAATCGGACCTAAAACGGTTGACTGCATATTTATAGGATATGCGATTAACTGTAGTGCATAGCGGTTCTTGGTGCACAAATCGGATATTCTTAACATACATGAAAATGTTGTCATGGAGTCAAGGAATGTAGTGTTCTTCGAAGATGTATTTCCGAGGAAAGACAAAAATCAAGAAGAAATAAGATCTGGCAAGCGAATGCGTGAGGCGACTCCTCAAAGAATTGAGGAGCTTCGTCAAAGCAAGCATGTCAGAATGCCAACTTTATTTGGACTGGATTTTCTAACCTATATGGTTGAAAATGAGCCAAAGAACTTTTTCGAGGCGATGTCAACTCCAGAAATTCCATTCTAGAAAGAGGCAATCAGCAGTGAGATAGACTCGATTCTTCAGAATCACACTTGGAAGTTGGTTGACCTTCCGCCTGGAAGTAAACCACTTGGTTGCAAGTAGATTTTCAAGAAGAAAATGAGAGAGGATGTGTCTATTGAAAAGTATAAAGCCAAGTTGCTAGCTAAAGGCTATTGACAAAAGGAAGGCATTGACTTTTTCGACAATTACTGACCAGTAACTAGGATCACTTCTATAAGGGTAATAATTGCTATTGCTGTAGTCGATAACTTGGAAATCCATCAAATGGATGTGAAGACTGCTTTTTTGAATGGTTAGTTGAATGAAGAAATTTATATGGAACAACCCAAAGGTTTGTGGTTCCAGGACAAGAGTTGAAAGTCTGTAGACTCGTTAAGCCGTTATACAGACTTAAGCAAGTGCCTAAACAATGTCACTTGAAATTTGGTCAAGCTATGCTAGCTAATGGTTTCAAGATAGTGTGACAAGTGTATCTACATTAAGAACACACAGAATGCATATGTGATAGTGTATCTCTATGTAGACGACATGTTGATCATGGGTAATACTAAGGACATCATCTTAAATACAAAGAAGATGTTAACAAGAAACTACGATATGAAGGATATGTGAGTTGCCAACGTTATTTTAGGAATTAAAATTTCTAGCATATTCGAGGGACTTGTGTTGTCACAAACTCACTATATTGAATCTGTTCTAAGACGTTTCAATATGCTTGATGTGAAACCGGTGAAGACTCCACTCGACTAAAGTATACGCTTAAGGAAGAACCGAGGCGAGTCAGTAGCTCAATTGGAGTATTCACAAGTAATTGGAAGTATAATGTACATAACGAATTGTACAAGGACAGACATAGCATGCTCAGTAAACAAATTGAGCAGGTTTACAAGTAATTCAAGTGATGAACATTGGAATGCTCTGAATAGAGTAATGAGATACTTAAAGTAAACAATGAATCTTGGATTACATTACTTAAAGTATACAACTGGATATCTGACAGTAAAGACTCTAAGTCCACCAGTGGATATCTATTCACTGTTGGTGGAGGTGCTGTATCGTAGAAAACCACGAAGCAAACATGCATAACTCGTTCCACGATGGAAGCAGAGTTTATAACACTAGATAAAGCCGGAGAAGAAGCTGAATGGCTTCGAAATTTCCTGAAAGATGTGCCCTACTGGCCTAAGTCAATCGCTCCTATCAGCATACACTGTGATAGTCGGTCGGCTATAGGACGAGCTCAAAGCAGCATCTATAATGGTAAGTCTCGACACGTGCGTCGAAAACACAATATCATTAAGCATTTGATCTCTAATGGTGTGATTTCTATTCATTAATAAAATCAAAAGAGAATCTTACAGATCCGCTTGCAAAAGGTCTAGAGATCGGATGTCAATTTTGACAAATGGAATGGGACTAAAACCGATAATACATGAATTTTTGTAACGGTAACCCAATCTTGTTGACTGGAGATCCCAAAATCTTGGTTTAATGGGACAAATAAGTTATGAAGTTCAGTGAGCACTTACCCATTCTTTTAAATTAAAGTGATGTCTGCAGAGGAATGAGGATAAGCCGAGGCTTTTAATGGATCCTATATCTTGATATGCCAAGTGGGGTATGACAGAATATTTTTGATAGAGGTCATACGTTGCAGTGTCGCTCGTCTGAACTAACTTCCGTTGTATCCTGGGAGACGATTGTTCCATCCGGTTGGACACAGTATACCGGAGTAATACATCTTAAGGACAGAGTCCTGGACTCATCTCGGACCTCCGCTCAGTTGAGATGTAAAGGTTATTGTTGAGCTGAGCTCTGCTTTGTACTGAGCCTAGTTAATCGTGGGATATCGCAGTACTGTTGTTGTACAATGTTGTTATGTTGAACTCTGCTTTGTGCTGAGCTCTGCTGTTGACTGAGAACATCCGTTGTTCTGCAGCATTGCCGTGCTGAGCTATGCTCGGCTGAAGCGGCTGAAAGCTCAACTTTCGTAGTTGTGCTGAAGTGCCGAAGTCGGCAAATCGGTGATTAGCCCAGAACGCAAATACAATTGCGCTGACTGGACTGATCTGATGAGGCTGATTTAGTTCAGCTTGGCTGGAAGGATGATATCACAAAACTACTGTTCTGAAGTGCTGTTCAGTTAAGGTCGGCAGGTGGGCTGACTGTTCAGGACGCAAACTCAATTGCGCTATCTGATCTGCAGATCGGTCCAGCCTATTCTGAGCTAGACATATCAACCATTACTATACAGAAGTCAATTTTGTCTGACTTGAATTATTCTCAACAAAAGAACCAAAAAAAGGGATATGAATGATTCTGAATCTATTTCCGCCTCAGTATGAAGGACATCTATGTGCAAAACTATCTTCCAAAGAGAAGGAGACAAATCTCCGCATCCATCAGTATAGAATGCATCAATTTACAAAACTATCTTTCAAAGACAAGGGACATATCTCTATACATCCCAACAAGGCTGAGAACGTATGAAATGGTGATAGCATACAAACTATGACAACATTACCTCATTGTCTTAGAGGTTCCAGACTATGACGGGAGGTATAGAGGTCAGATATACGAAACCATACCCATGTATTAGAAACATAGGTTGTTTCTCGATGACACATAATAAAAATTCCGTCGAGCTGTGTCGATCAACTGCTACTCCACAATATAAGAATCGCAGCCAATTTAGTAAGTCATTTTACTTACCAAATCAAATGTCAAGATAAAAATCGTGACATTTTTCGAGCAAAAGGTTATTTTCTGGCTCTGAGTGTCTCTACCATTCCAACACTAAGGAATATTATGAATGATGCTAATCAGGAGCCTAACAACCTGTTAGGTTGGGTGAGGACTTACGCAATGGCCCACACAAGGTGTCTCCTCGTAAATCAGGCCTTCGACCTAGCAGCATTGGAACACATACACTATGCGTGTCTCTAGAATCAAACTCTTGACCTTTTGAAACAAATCTCAATCCGAGTACCAACTGAGCTATGCCCTCGAAGCAAAATCGTGACATCCTTGGGAGCAAAAGACGAAATCTCTCGCCCTGGGTGCCCCACTGTCCAGCCCCATGAAGCTTGTGGAGGATGTAAATCAGGTGCCTAGCGGCCTCCTAGATTGGCAGATTGCACACGAGGGCTCATGCAAGATGCCCCTTACAAACTAGCAGAAGTGGAGCAATTGTCCCCTACAGACTAGCAGAAATAGAGCACCATACTGCCAGTATCCCCAGATTCAAACCCTTCCCTTCTGTGAGCAATACTCAACCCGAATACCAATTGAACTACGTCCTGGGGCAAAATCGTGACATCCTAATCATATGCAAGTAGTGATTTCCTTAGAAAAGAAATATTTGTATGGAATATACAAGTAGCAAAATTTGTTCAGTGCCTATTTAAGTGTTAATTACACCTGGTATCCATTTTTTTCCACCAAGTTTTAAGTAGCATCCAATGTTTCATGAAACACACTTGCCATCCAGACTTATAGGGTTAATAAACACCTGGCATCCATGCTGACGTCATAAAGGCAATTTTCATTTATTTTTTAAAAGTTTATAGAAAAAATAATTCAAAAATAAAAAAACCCACCCCCACCCCACCCAACCCCACCCCCCACAATCGACCTCCCTCCCCCATCCTCCCCCATCTTCATCTTCTTCCTCCATCTTCCTCTTCATCCTCCCCTATCAATTTACATTCCTCCATCTTCATCTTATTCCTCCATCTTCATCTTACTTTCTCTTCACTGACTTCATTTCCTTCGATGTAAAGTGATTCAAAAGACCAAGCAAAAACCTAAAATTTTGAAACCCATCCACTTGATTTGGTCCAGGTTTCTTGAAACCATTGCTGCTCCCAGAAGAAAAAAAAAGAGGAAGTCTTCAAAACTTCTATCCCAAATCAAAAGTTTATTTCCTTTTTGATTAAAAGAAAGAGAAAAAAATGAAAAGGGATCGTGATCAAGGAAAGGAAGATTCTTCTTCCATAGCTGGAAAAGCTGCTGCATCTTCATCTTCTTCAGTTCCAAACAAATCAAAGATGTGGGCTTGTGAAGAACAGGAGCAACCGGATGCAGGGATGGATGGAGATCTTGAGGCTTTGGGTTACAAGGTGAAATCTTCTCAGATGGCTGATGTTGCCCAGATGTTAGAACAAATAGAGATAGCTATGGGTTCAATGGAAGATGGAGTTTCCCATCTTGCTTGTGATACTAATCATTGCAACTCTTCTGATCTTTCTAGTTGGGCTGGAATCAATCCCTCATCTTCTATGATGAATTACGATGCTCAAATCTCAGCTGGTGAGATTGGAATTCCTAATTCTATTACCTATTCTGACGGCAAGCAAATTGAAACAGAGATGGTGATTTATGCTGATGAATGAGTATGAAGATGAAGATGGAGGAATGTAGATTGATAGGGGAGGATGAAGAGGAAGATGGAGGAAGAAGATGAAGATGTGGGAGGATGGGGGAGGGAGGTCGGGGGTGGGGGGTGGGGGAGTATGAAGATGAAGATGGAGGAATGTAGATTGATAGGGGAGGATGAAGAGGAAGATGGAGGAAGAAGATGAAGATGTGGGAGGATGGGGGAGGGAGGTCGGGGGTGGGGGGTGGGGTTTTTCTTTTTATTTTTGAATTATTTTTTCTATAAACTTTTAAAAAATAAATGAAAATTGCTTTTATGACGTCAGCATGGATGTCAGGTGTCTATTAATCTTATAAGTCTGGATGGCAAGTGTGTTTCATGAAACATTAGATGCTACTTAAAACTTGGTGGAAAAAAATGGATACCAGGTGCAATTGACTCGCCCATTTAATTATTAAATTTGTCGTCATCCCTAAAATCTTACGGCTCAGGACTACAATCGTATCTTTTCTTGGAACTCAAAACATCATAATACCCCAACTGCACAAATTAATGCCATAGGAAACTCACTTCCTCTGGTATGTATGGTTGTATAATTTTGTTGTATTATTTTGAGTATAAGTTGACACAATAATTAATCTTTCTTTTAGACAAAATGTGTGTCACTGTAATAAGACTTACCTCATCGTTTGAGTCTTATTTTACTGATTAAGGTTGAGATTTTTAGACGAAGTTTTTGAATTTAATTATTATCAGAGAGCAGGAATGTTAACGAATCGAAACAAACCGAATACTAGGTTTTCGAATTCGAATTCGTTTAGCTAAACGAATTGTTCGGCTCGGACTAAACGAGCTTTAAAATTGTTTCGAGTTCGTCTAGATAACAATATAACTTTTAAACGAACAGAACAATTCACGAACAGTTCGCTTCGCTTGAATAAACGAACTAAAACATGTGTTCGGATCCGATTCGTTTAAGTAAAATTAACAAATGAACTCAAATCAAATACTAATCGAACTCGTCGTTTAACAGTTCTATTATAGAGCAAATTCTTTATTAATGTATGCGTGACTAAAAATAAAGTGTTGTCACAAAAATTTTTGTTTTGGTGGAGATTGGTAGGCTAAGGTAGGAGCCAAAAAATTAAAAATCATTATTTAAAAACCTGGAGAAGAACTTTCTCTAAAAAAGATACCTATGAATCTATACTATTATATTACTATGCGGATATGTTTTGTGAAAAATAATAGCAAACTACAATTTCACGAGTTCGGCAGTGGGAATAGCTTTCTGCACAAATTATACGAAACAATCCGGTTCTTTCTCAGACCTTGCATAAACAAAGGAGCCTAATATTTATTTTAACGAGTCAAACTCCTTATCTCTCTCATGCGGAATTACAAAGAAATGACGAATTTGTTTATCATTCTTTAAATTCCTTCGTATTAATATTTCAAAACCATTCATCGTGTAAGTGTTTTGGAGCTACTCATTGGTCTCTTAAAATTTTCTTTTCTTTCAGGGAAATATGACAAATTCTTGAGTTACTATATACAAATTAAATAGTAAAAACATTGGATAACGCTCTCCCAACGTTTCTTTTTATTTATATAAGTACCAATTCTTATGTCGCAAAATCACTTCATTAATCTCTAATTACATAGAGAAGGAAATATATACACTTCTAATAAACATAGAGAAAGAGTTGAAATATAATTTTTCCTATTACGTGACTTCATTCAATATTTTTGTTTTCATGACACTTAAACCCATTTTTTAAAAGCTTTTGTACTTATTTTTGCCCCTCTTTCCAGCGTTAATCGGTGGAGAGTAATTTGGTGGAAGAAAGATCAATCTCTTTCATTCATATGTTTTCCAATATAAAAAGCTGTCTATATATAATACACTACTTTGCCTGATAATTTTTTGCTTTCGTCAGGATATTATTGAGTATGATCGTGATCGTGATATAATACACTACTTTATCTAAATATGGTGGAGACTGTATGCTAATTGATAATTGACTCATTAATTGCAGTCCCTAAGATTGCAGTTCTTGATTTGATTTGATATTCTAACATCCACTGCCTCTCTTCCACCCCCACGGCCAAAAAAAACGTTCGTGATGTAATAGTCTCCTGCATTTACACAAAGTCTAAGGAGGGGTCAGATCACTTCGTGATCTAATGTATGTAAACTTATCCTACATTTTGAGTAAGATACTATTTCTACAGTTCGAACATGTGACCTCAAATTCACAAAGTATCAATCTTAAGTATTGCTTCAATGTTTGCTCTCCCACATCCTCCGGGCCCTTATTCCTTCTGCGTAAATTTTCAAGGCTCAAATATATATGTACAGAACAAACTATATCATATAACAATCCTTCAAGTTACTTAGCTTAACCACCGGATCTTAACAAATTATCCGACAAAATTATTTAAAACCTTCATCTCCATGCAAGTCTATCTCTATATATAGTACTTTTCTTACTCATAGGAACATTTACTCATTCTTATGGTATTTCTACTGTTAGATACAATTTTTTTTTGTTGGTTCATTAATATCCATTTCAAACTGGCAGAGGCTATTTTCTAAAGACAAAACTATTTCTCTGATTATTAGGTGCAAAAGGAGTATTGTAGTACAAATCTAGAAACTTTTAGCGTGGTGGTGAACGTATACCCATCCGTCGAGCAAAAAAAAAAAAAAAAAGATCATCTCTGTTCTTAGGCATAACCCAGTTATTTTTTCTGTTGAGACATTGTTCTAAAAATGAAGCGGCTCGTTCTGAGTTTTAGTACTTGGAACGACTCACCCATTTTATTTCGCTAAGGAAAATACAATGCGTCTAAATCGATACAAAAACACGTCAACAACGAGACGTAAATCGATGTCAGCGGAAGTCGAAATAAAACCTCGAAATCATCATAAATAATAAATATGGTACAACGGTCTAGGTAATGGTAAATAATACGATATCATAAACAAAAGAAAATGACTAAGTCTCCAACAAGTATATACAATGAAATCACAATCTATAGTCCAAATATCAAATAATATCCTTGGTCCAGCCAAAACGGCCAATGTCCTCACTCAACGTCATCCACGATGTACACTAAGTCGTACCCCTGATCATCAAGATGTAGTATGATCGAGCGACACTTCGCCCAGCAAGTAACCTTAACATATTTACCATGGGATCATGCACGGAGAAGCACTGTAATAACAATAAATAACATTACTGAAAAATAGCATGCTTCTCATTCGTAAATAAATTTACTATTTTACTCTTAACATCCAAAACAAGGATAGCAAATAGACCCAACAAAGATATACAATATAAACCAAGCAAAGGTTAGTCCAAGCCAAAACTTGATGCAATTTTTCAAAACAATGTAATGCCAATGTTCCAAAATTTCAAAGCCAAGGTTTCCAAATTCAAGTCAAATATCCAAATCCAATGTTCAAATCCGATCAAAACCAGTCCAAAAATCCAAATAACAAACGACCCAAAGTCCAAAATCAAATGAAATGGCTATAGCACTTTCCTTACATGTGACTTATACCGTGAGACTTACAAATTGGTCCTCCAATAGTCAATATGTTCCGGCGCTCTATATCAAAATAGCCAATGTGCCGGGGCACCATTATATGTACAGGCGATCTATATTCAAAATAGCCAATATGCTCAGACGCTTCGTTTATTTGGAACCAATCCGGCTTAACAATATATTTCACGTTGTAGGGATAAATTTTGAAATATGAATGCGAATTTTTCAAAATTATTTTCCAAGTACAAGAGTTAGTCGAAATTACCAAAAAGGACCAAATTCAAAGAAACCGAACAAATATTCTAATTAATTTCCAAAATTACCAAAAATACCAAAAAAAAACTCATTCGTGTACATATACACATATATATGTTCACTCCCATACATATGCATATACATGTATATACGGTACGTACTGTTGAGAATGTTGTGTTTGAATAATTTTCAAAAGCATGATATCAAAAAGTTGAAACAAAGTTGAAATAAGTGAAAAAGTGACGTTGATCTCTCAGGCACAGACACGTGGATCGATCGATGTACATCATCTCCTAACATCGATCGATCGATGTTGGACAGAATAGAACCAAAAACTTACGGTGAGACGTTGATCTCTCACGTGGATCGATCGACGTACGTCAGCCCCTCACATGGATCGATCCATGTCTCACAGAATCAAAAACAAAACTTACGGTGAGACATGGATCTCTCAACTGCAGGGACGTCGATCAATCGACGTATACATCAATCTCTAAAATTGAGACATGGATCGATCGATGTCTGCAGAATTCTAAAAAATTTCTCCAACATATGACAAAGTAATACTCATTTTTGATATACACATGATCTTCTTTGCATGTAATGAGTTTTTAAACATTCTATATATGTTTATCATGTTTCATTACTCGGGTTTTATGTGTTTATGAGTTCATATATGCATGTGTTATATCACTAACTTGCCAAGGAAGTTATTACAACTTACCACAAGGGCAAAGGAGTATGTTTTGAGCTTTTTCAGGGTATTATCAAATGGAGAATGTCCATATGCATGAAATTACAAAGTTGGAGTATCTCCACACTCTTTTTGACATATTCGGCGCTCAAGGGTATTTTGGTCATATTGGTACTCAAGGGCATTTTGGTCATTTACACAGATTTATTTTCTGTGTAATGCTAAAATGGTTTCCCTATGGATGTATCTTATATCATATTTATGATCTTCACATTATTCTTGGTGATTCGTAGACTTCATATCTACATTAACCATATATGCTATGATTTTCGGTTTTCTCGGACTTCTTATGTTGTGACATTTATTTTGTCACGTTATATTGTCATCATGGTGTTATCGTACACATATTTTGGGACTTATTCTTTATTATTTTCGGATGGATATTGGTCAAAAAGCTGAGAAACAATCAGCCACACTTGAAGGAGAGAAAAGTGGAAGTAGTTAGGTAAAATGGTGATATTTACTACGCAGCTGATTCTCACTATTATCCAGTCATTATTATCTGATTTTTTATTCATTTTTGAACATTAAAAATGTTCATATATATATTTATGTGAGGCGGACAAATCAAATTTTGACATATGAGCAAGACTACATCACAAGGACCAACCAAAACACTCCAAGATGACACGTTGGCTACGAGCTGCATTCTTGGCATCCTAGGTGGCATTAATTTCGGTTTTGAGAGCTGTTTATCTACAGATTTGGGCTATTATCCTTCCAAAGTTGTTGAAGAGGTTGAGCAAAAGGTGGAGGAAGAAGTGGTCATCCAAACCACTTGATCTTTTCTGAAAATTCCTGCAGAAATTTCATCATTCAAAATGGTCCAATCACATGTCTTGAAGGTGCCAACTAATCAAGGTGATGAGGTGGTCTTCCAATCAAATAAAGACAAGTGAGATTGATGATATGGAAGGTGACATTTGGGCATCTTAATCCACAAGGAGCTGCTCACACCTATAAATAGAAGTGGAGTTGAAGAAGGAAGACACACCACTTGAAGCTATCTTCTTCTCTTATTCTTCTTCTTCTACATTCTCTATTCTTGTTCTTGCAGCTGATGTTATAGGTGATTTTGATTGTTATTGTGCTGTATACACACCTCTTGTACTCATAAAAGTTGTAATTGATTAGTCATTCTATAAGGCTATATCAATAGGTGGTGAGGTGATTACATTCTTGAGATTGTAAGGTGTTGTGATCAAGTCTTGATTAGGGTTGATGTATAACCCAAGAATCAAGTACTTTGTAAGTTGTAAGGTGTTATTCCCATAGTGAAAATCCAAGGAAAGGTGTTCCTTGGGAATGGAGTAGATCACATTGACCGAACCAGGATAATTCTTGGTGTCTTTTTCTTCTTTACTTTTTTGCCCGTTTTTTCACAGTTTCTGCACTGAACTTCTAAAATCCGGAAAAATAGAAACACGTTTTCAAAAATTCTGATTTTTGGTGTCAACCAATTTCATACTGTTAGCTTTTATTTGCAATAAGAATCATTTGATTTGAGCAAAGAAAAGTTAATCAAACAGTCATTGCAAGTTAGTTGCACAAATCTGTCAGCAAACTGATATGTCTTCAAAGTTTTGCAATTCTGTATTATTTGGCTAGGATAATTGATCAAACTTTTTGGAAACATAAACTACACTTCCTAAGCTTTGTTTTGACATAAAGATCACACCTGTTGGATAAGTACACAAGGAGTTCTAGCTTTTCTAAGTTGAACAACTTTTCTGTCCTGTTCTGAAAAATCTGTGAGACTAAAAGTTTTTACCTTTTTGAAGAGTCAAACGTTTTTGGATTTCTCTCAAATCTTTAGAGGAGTTATAAAACATCTTAAGTTTATTTCTGGAAAGTTTCAAAGGTTTTGAAGTTCGACACAAAGAAAACATATTTTTAAAGGCATACTTTGATTCTGAAATTTATAGAATCAGTTCTCAGAGGAGTTTTAAAAAAGTTTTTTCTAATAGTGAAATTTCCGCTAACCACTATTCACCCCCCTCTATTGTCGTTTATTGCAGGTGTCATAGTCCAACAATTGGTATCAGAGCGAGGTTAACACCACTCTAAGGAACAAGGTTATAGCTTTTAGTTCAAATGAGTCTCTACAAGTAAATGAAGCTTGCTCAACAAGCAGTGATAATGAATTAGATGATGATATAATAATGGTGGCTAGAAAACTTCGAAATTTTTTTAGGAAATGTCCTAATAAACCAAATAGGTCTAAACCTTCGTCTTCTTCTACCCTACAATCTAAAAACTCAAAATCAAGTAAAAATGAAAACAATAAATGGTATGATAGAGAACTTAAGTGTTATGAGTGCGGACAAAAAGGTCATATAACTTATGATTGTCCGGCTAAGAACGCTAAACCATCTAAGGAAGGTCCAAGGTATAGGATCTACAAGGCACCACTAGAAGGGGGGTTGAACAGTGGGTGCGGAAAATATGGTTTTTAAAATTGTTTTAAACCAAAAACCCAACTTCTGAAAACAGTTTCTGTTTTCAGGACCTGTATTGAAACGTTTTGAAAACTAGGTTACAGGTCTTCAAAAATTCTGAAATTTAGAGAGATATTAGTCTCAGATGTTCTGAGTATCTCCCAAAATTTCAAATTAAAATTCAACCTTTAACCCCTTTAAAAGTCGTTGATGGTCAGATTGCACAAACCTGCCAGAAACGGTAGTCTGATTTGAAAAATTAATTCCTATTTGACCGTGACTCCAAATGATCTGAAAATTTAATGAATAACTCCTTATTAAGTGTATTTAATTGGGTTGAAACAGTTTTGAAAAATTCTTTTGGGAAGTTAGTCAAATACGTTCAAAGTCTCAACCTTTGCAAGCCTGAAAATCAGACTGCACTAGTCTCAGAACTTTTGACGTTTAGATGACTTATGCTTGTCCAAAAGGGTTGAAACTTCCGCCAAAAGAACCTTAAGACGTGTGTTTATGTTTTTTGAGAGTTTCGTGATTTTTGAGGTTCGTTTACTATTTTTAAGAACGTGATAAAAATGATGTGCTGTGTTGGAAACTGAAAGTAAGTGCTGAAAAGTAAAGAACACAAGGAATTTTATACTGGTTCGGTTAAATCAACCTACTCCAGTCTTTGAAGACACCTTCCTCGGTTATCACTATATATAACGTGTTGGTAGTACGTTGGAATATATGTGTATGTGCCTTTTTATAAGAAATTTGAATATATATAAAAATATATGTATAAGGCGTGTATAAAGGAGAGGAGAAACTTTCTATTCTTCAATTTGTTGCCTTTGTGCCTTTTCTAAATATAGCTTCCTTTAATGAACTACTTAGTTTATTTAACTAAGTACTTCACTTAATGAACTAGTTTAGTTCATTAATGATGGCACCTGAAAATAGTTCAAACACAACAAATAATTGCCATTTGATGTAAGCTTTAAAGCTTCATGGCTCGTTAGTACGACAACAATATATATGAACTATATAAGGCAAGTTTCATGCAAAAACGTCTCATGTCATAAAACATGTTCATGCATTTCTTTAATACACGTTATTTGAATCATGCATTTTGTAATCACTCAAACCCCTTTTTCTCAACAATCTCCCCCTTTTGATGACCTCAAACCCCCTTTTCTCAACAATCTCCCACTTTTGATGATTTACAAAATAACCTACGTTTATGATTTAAATTTTGTCGCTCCCCCTCCAATCGTGCACAAGTTCAAATTTGAATTTTGAATTCTCTCCCCTTGATTTGTGCAATTAATCTTTCTCTCTCCTCCTTAAATCATGCATTCTCTCCCCTTTTATTTTGGAAAGACAATCAAAAGCGCATGTAAAGATGAAAAAATCATGCATTTCAAATAATATCAAACGTGCGTTCGTAAGGGTTATTTATTCAACCCTTTGAAAATGTCCCTTTTGGTACCCAAATTTGGGTGACCTTTCTAGGCCTTCCAAAAGGTGAGAAAGGTGATGAAGACGCAACATAATACACGTTAGGGGCAAATGCGTTTGGCCTTTGGCCAAGAATCCCATCATGCATATAGTATGGTTTTCATTTTTGATATGTATTTCGGTTTGTATGCACGGGGAGTGATTTAGATGCATTTTTATGATATGAATGTCGCATATGCATCAGTGGCTTTCTTTCATATCTATATGGCACATGATTACACTTTGTATAATATGAAGAATAAGAAGCACGATGAGATGAGATGAGATGAGTGGTGTACTAGCCTTCTTCTTAGGTTATATAGTTTCATGCGGTTTCATAGATGTATATAAAATCAATTTTGTAGCCTTATTTTGAACTTTATTTTCTTTAATGTATCCTACTCCGGTTTTATCATTTACATCCTTCTGAGAAGAGATAAGATGATCTAGAATACAAGTATCCGTATCAAATTGTTTTCTAGTCTTTTCTAAATCTTCTTTTCTTGATTTCAAATTTGAAATCTCGGCTTTCAGTTCAGTGTTCTCGGATTTCAATGATAAAATTTCGGACCTTAAAAAATTTATCATGCAAGACGATTCTTCTTTTAAATCGTTTAATTGAGACACAAGATTTGTGTTAGAAGATTCTAACAATTTCTTGCCATCAATTAAGCGTTTCTTTTCTTTTGCAAGAGCCTTAGCAAACTTATGCAATTCAAGATATTGAACATATAAATCATGATATGATGGTTCAGAATCAGAATCGGAATCGGAATCAGAGTGTACCTCACCATCAAGAAGTGGAGGCCTTTGACTTGGCATACCTTATTCCTCGGTTTTGTGTCTAGTGGTTGCCATCTCACAAAGATCGTTGGATCTCCTTGTCGTGAGTATGCCTGGGCTCTGATACGGCTTCTATGATCTGCAAGGCACCAATAGAAGGGGGGCTGAATAGTGGATGCGGAAAATGTGGATTTTAAAATTGTTTTAAACCAAAAACCTAACTTCTGAAAACAGTTTCTGTTTTCAGGACCTGTTTTGAAATGTTTTGAAAATAGGTTACAGGTCTTCAAAAATTCTGAAATTTAGAGAGATCTTAGTATCAAAACTTCTGAGTATCTCCTAAAAATTTCAGATTAAAATTCAACCTTTAACCTCTTTAAAAGTCGTTGATGGTCAGATTGCGCAAATCTGCCAAAAACGGTAGTCTAATTTGAAAAATTAATTCCTATTTGACCGTGACTCCAAATGCTCTGAAAATTTAATGACTAACTCCTTATTAGGTTTATTTAATTGGGTTGAAACAGTTTTGAAAAATTCTTTTGGGAAGTTAGTCAAATACGTTTAAAGTCTCAACCTTTGCAAGCCTAAAAATCAGACTGCAATAGTCTCAGATCTTTTGACGTTTGGATGACTTATACTTGTCCAAAAGGGTTGAAAGTTGCGCCAAAAGGACCTTAAGACGGGTTTTTATGTTTCCTGAAAGTTTCGGGATTTTTAAATTTCGTTTACTATTTTTAAGAACGTGATAAAAATGATGCACTGTGCTGGAAACTCAAAGTAAGTTCTGAAAAGTAAAGAACACAAGGAATTTTATACTGGTTCGGTTAAATCAACCTACTCCAGTCTTCGAGGACACCTTCCTCGGTTATCACTAATCACAAAACACAAATAGCACCTTACCACACAGGGTTGATGGAGTTACATGTAGAAATATGAGGGTTTGAGTGATTTCAAAATAAAGAAATTTGAATACATATATATATATATATAAACGTTGGATATATATATATATATACAAGTGTACATGTATGCATGATAACTTGCCTTATTTAGCTTACATATTATGTTGCCGTACTAACGAGCCATGAAGCTTTAAAGCTTACATCATATGGCGAACATTTGTTGAGTTTATACTATTTTCAGGTGCCAAAATTAATGAACTAAAGTAGTTCATTAAGTGAAGTACTTAGTTTAATAAACTAAGTAGTTCATTAAAGGAAGATGCATTTGGAAAAGGCATAAAGGCAACATGGCTATGGAAGGAAAGTTCTCTCCTCCTCTCCACATCAATGTCACACGTTTTTATACATATATATATACTATATTTTCAGATTTTTTTTTAAAATGCACATACACATGTATTCCAACGTACTACCGACACGTTATATATCTTACGTACGTACGTTAACGTCACACCACTATACTTAACTCATATTTATAAGTATATCCAGGTCTTATATCATATGATATAAGATATGGTGATGACAAATTAAATACGACACGATAAAAGGTTCTAAACCGAAATTTGTCGTATCGGGCGATACCAAAACTTCGCCAACGTGTCACGTACTTGCCATAAATAAATGGCCAGCCCATATACATCAAAAATTGATGATATTTTCGTGCACATGACTGTATATTGAGACAAAAATACTTTCCATGTTGACACACACAAATCACCCCACATTTAGGCCAAAATGTGATGATTCCAATTTTATTTTTGTCACATGTTTATGGTACCACTTTAAATCAGTCAAGTACTGAAATTTAAAGTATATATTATATATATATTATGTATAACATAATATATATAGCATGTGCAAAAATTGGAATTTAAATTAGAGAAAAATCGGGTAATCGATAAACATCGAAAATTCGGTTTTCTACGCACATGACATGGAAAGTTTTTCTTGAACATCATGTGACACGTATCTAGACACTTTTTACATATAATATACATCTTAAAGTGTTCTAGAAAATTAAATTAAGGGCTGATTGGAATATTTCATGTGTGTATTGTTAAATGTGCACTATTTTACAAAGTTAGCAAAAATAAATTTCAGCACATGTATATACACTTTCAAAATGTCATCCCAGCTGAGATGGAGCACATGTGGAGCCTTGTTGGCATGTTGATTGGTCAAGGATCAATCTTACAATGTTGATGAATCAAAGAGAGAAGCTACAAAAGGTAAGTTTTCAACATATACCTCTCTTATGTCACATGCTGAAAATTTCAGCATGTCACATACCTAGTGGACGTTTTCTTCATCATTAAGGAAGATAAATTGTCAATTTTTCATTAAGGAATAAATCAAATGAGTTATGGAAATGATTTGAATTGTATTAAGTGTGATTTTTCTCATATCACACATGCTGAAATTTTTCAGCATGTGTGAAGATGTTGTGGCCGAATTTCACTCTCTATTGGTGTCCAAGTTCATTCTCCATCTTGTAGCAAGACTTACCTTAAATAATGGATGTATTTTTATGGAAGAAATTCAAAGAAAAATGGAAGAAATCTAGATTTATTTCATGTGGTAAATGCTGAAAATTTCAGCATTGAAAATAGGTGCTGGCCGAATTTTGGTGAGGAAGGAAGGAAGAATTTTTTGTCTCACAATTTATGTGAATATCTCTTAATTTATGGAATGTATTATGTGATGATTATTTGACAAATATTTAGTGTTTTATTCAGATTATCCATGTCATCAAATGATGACAACATTGAGCCAATAAAAAGGTGCCAAGTAAGCAATGACTAAATGATGGTCCAATGGAATGATGCCAAGCAAGCAAAACATTGTCACCATGATGTCTCACACTCTCTCAAGCAATTAAAAGGAAAGTTTCAAGAAGGGAGAAGGGTGCAAGGGGACGGCTTGAAGGGCTATAAGGGAGGAAGAGAAGAACAAACAAATACAACACCAAGACTTGCATTCAAAAGTGATCAAAGTGCCAAAGTTTTCTTCTCCTACACTTTCTTTCTTTCTTTTCTTGTAAAAAGCCTATTGTACTTTACTTCTTTCATTCTTGAATAGGCTTCATAGAAACCACCATTCATACATCTTTGTAAAAGATTGATCAAGGTGTGATCAATCTTCATTCTAGCGAGGTGGTGGTGTTCGTGTGAATTGTACTCACAATACAAGGTTTGTAAAGGGTTGGAGTTAAGGTGTAACTCTATCAACCCTGCGGTAAGGTGTACTGCGTGTGTGAAATTAGTGTGAACCAAGGAAGGTGTTCCTTGAAGACTGGAGTAGGTTGTTTATAACCGAACCAGTATAAAATTCTTGGTGCAATTTACTTTCAGCATTTACTTTTCAGTTTCTGCACAGGTTATACGTTTTGTTCACGTTCGGAAAAATAGCAAACGATTTTCAAAAATTATAAAAATTTTCAGAAACATACATAAACGTTCTAGGGTTAATTTGGCACAAGTTTCAACCCTTTTGGACAAGTATAGGTCAGTCAAACATCAAACGTTCTGAGACTAGTGCAGTCTGATTTTCAGACTTGCAAAGGTTGAGACTTTGGTGGTATTTGATCTACTTACCAAAAGAATTTTCAAAAACTGTTTCAACCCATTTCAATATAGTGTGTGAGGAGTTATTGGTCACATTTTCAGATCATTTGGACATTCACACAAATAGGAATTAATTTTTCAAAACCATCTACCGTTTCTGGCAGATTTGCACAATCTGAGTGCCAACGGTTTTTGAAGGGGTTAAAGGTTGAATTTTGATTTGAAATTTTTAGGGGACCCTCATAACATCTGAGGCTAAGTTCTCTCAAAATTTTATAATTTTTGGAGACCTCTAACCTGGTTTTAAAAACGTTTTAAAACAGGTCCTGAAAACAGAATCTGTTTTCAGAACTTGAATTGTTCAAGTTTAAAGAAATTTTAAAAAGCACACTTTCCGCACCATCTATTCAACCCCCCCCCCTCTTCTAGTGGTGCCTTGCAGATCCAACAAGTGGTATCAGAGAGCAGGAATACTCACTACAAGGAATCCAACGATTCAGTGAGATGGCATCCACAAATCTCAAAACCGAACAAGAAGGTATGTCGAGCCAAAGGCCTCCACTCTTTGACGGTGAGTCTTTTATTCAATGGAAACTTAGGATGAAACTTTTTCTTATGGCTATAGACATAGACCTTTGGTCAATAATTGAAGATGGTCCATATGTCCCATATAAATTGTCCATTGTAGATGGAGTCACACTAGAAGTAATTAAAACGAGACAAGACTATACTAGTGAAGACAAAAAGAAACTGAGTATGAATGCTAAGGCCATGCAATTACTCTTAAATGGTTTAAGTAAGAGTGAGTCTAGTTATGTGTCCAATTGTTCGAGTGCACAAGAAATGTGGAGAATCTTAGAAATGAAACACGAAGGCACGAGTCAAGTAAAAGAGTCTAAAATTAATATGCTCATGTCTACTCTTGAGTCTTTTAAGTTGTTGCCTAATGAGTCAATTGTAGATATGGATCTTCGTTTGACTAACATCTATAATTCTCTTGAGTCTCTTGGTAAGGCTTTTACAACGCAGGAAAAGGTACAGAAAGTCCTACGGAGCCTTCCTTCGGAATGGGATCCTAAAGTGACTGCTATAGAAGAAAGCAAGGAGACTAAATCAATAAAAATGGAAGAACTCATTGGTTCACTCAAAGTTTATGAAAACAAACTTATTATTCGGAAATCGGAATCAATCAAACAAGGTAAGACAATCGCTTTTAAATCAAATGAATACGTCTCCCCTCCCTCCGATCACGTAGATGATAGTGATTCCGAATCGGATAATGATGACTTAATTCTATTAGCAAAAGGACTAAGAAGATTCATGAGAAAATCATTTAGAAATAAAAACAAGGGCACTACATCTAAGAGAAATAAAAACAAGTCAAATGATAAGGACATTAAATGTTATGAATGCGGCAAACTCGGACACTTATCATATGACTGCCCAAACAAAGAAAAGCAAACTAATAAGTACCCTGACAAGGAGCGGAACAAAAATAGACCCGTCTCAGATCCTAGACAAAGGAAACGTGCACTAAAGGCCTCCACATGGAGTGACTCATCAGACTCTGAATCTGAGACCGAAGAGGAGACTGCTCAAGTTTGCTTCGCTTCAAAGGCTTCCAATGAGGTATCATCTGACTCTGACTCTGACTCTGAACCTTCTTACGATGATCTTTTTAGTCAATATCTTGAGTTACATAAATTCACTAAGACTCTCGCAAAAGAAAAGAAACGTTTAATTGAAGACAAGAAACTGTTAGAATCTTCTAACGAGAATCTTGTCGCTCAATTAAGCGATTCAAAGAAAGAGTCTTCATGTATCATCACTGCATTAAAAACCGAGATCACATCATTAACTTCTCAAAATAATGAAATGAAATCCGAGATTTCAAATTTGAAATCAAGGAATACAGACTTAGAGAAAATGATGAAACAATTCGATACAGGGTCAAACATGTTGCATCGCATCATATTATCCCAAAAGCATGACAGTGACAAAACTGGATTGGGATACGTTGATACTAACGAAGTATCAACCAAACCAACCAAATTTGTTGTGTCTAAGAAAGTAGACACCCCTAAGCATCAAGTGGCGTCTAAGATGACGCAAAAAGCACCCCCTTCCACATGCCCCACTCCCTCATATCATGTGAAATATAACGTTGTACCATATAGATATGAGAAGAAAAGAACAATGCATACACGAAATACATATCATCCACGCACTACGCACACGCACACAAGGACATATCACAAACGTCCTTCATATAATGAGTATAAAGGAGTCCTTGGGCAAAGACCCAAAATACATGCATCACATGTATACTATATCGCACCTTCATCTACATTCTTGCCATTTGATAGACCGAGAAGGATCACCCAAGTATGGGTACCGAAAGGTACCTTTACCAAAAGGTGATTAACTAACTCGAAAGGACCCAAAATTAAAAGGGTACCTAAATCACCTTTTCACATTGCAGGGAGACCACTCATCGAAAGACACATCAATAAAGTGGTTCCTTGACAGTGGTTGCTCGAGGCACATGACGGGTGACCCGAGCCTGTTCTCCAAATTAAAGAAGGTCACAAAAGGCGGATCCGTGACCTTTGGAGACAACAATGAAGGCAAGATCATTGGAAAAGGTACGATTGGGAATCCAAATACACTTCAAATCTCCAACGTGTTTTTGGTAAGCAACTTATCTTACAATCTTCTTAGTATTTCTCAATTTGTTGACAATGGTTTCAATGTGTGTTTTACTCACCCTTATTGTAATATAATAAATAAAAATGGAGAAACCGTTTTGAAAGGAAAACGTGAAGGAAATATATTCACACTATCTATGGATGATGTAGTAGACGCTAAAGTTAAATGTTTTATGTCAAATGAACCCAATGTGAATTTGTGGCATAGATGTTTAGGACACATAGGTATTTCTACACTAGAAAAATTGCAACGAAAGAACCTAGTACGGGGATTGCCTACGCTCGATTTAGACAACTTTTAGTTGTGTGAATCTTGCATAAAAGGCAAACAAACACGTGAGTCACTTAAGCCTAAAAATGAGATAAGCACGACTAGAATACTAGAACTATTGCATATCGATTTGTTTGGTCCTAGTCGCACTACAAGCCTTGGTGGGCGTCACTATGCATGCGTGATTGTTGATGACTTTTCTCGTTATACTTGGACTTTATTTCTTGCACATAAGGATGATAGCGCCGTAGAAATCGCTAAATTAATTAAACAACTTGAAAATCAATACGGCGTAAATGTGAAAAGAATAAGAAGCGATAAAGGCGGTGAGTTTAAAAATAAAGAGATGATTTCATTTTGTGAAGAAAAAGGAATTAAACATGAGTTTTCGCCACCTAGAACTCCACAATTAAATGGAGTAGTAGAAAGAAAGAATCGCACACTACAAGAAATCGCTAGAACCATGCTTTGCGAAAATAAATTGCCTAGATTTTTGTGGGCGGAAGCCGTAAATTGTGCATGCTATATTGTAAATCGCCTATCTATAAGAAAGAAAATAAACAAGACGCCCTACGAAATTTTGAATGATCGCATGCCTAAGATAGATTATTTTCGTGTGTTTGGATGCAAATGTTTTGTATTAAATACAAAAGATAACTTAGATAAATTTGAATCCAAATCAATTGAGTGCATTTTTATTGGGTATTCCATAAACTCTAAAGCATATAGATGTTATGATCCTCACACTAGACAAATCATAGAATCTATTCATGTTAAATTCAATGAATTTGGAGAGATTGATAAAGAAAAGGAATATGATGATGACTTTGATTTGAAACCCGTTTTGGATGAAGAAAATGAGTCTTTTGATATGCATGAGATGAATGAAACACTAGAAATGCATGATCATATAGAAATGCATGATAACTTAGAAAATAATCAACCAAGATGGCATAGAGATCACCCACATGATCTCATCATAGGCGACATCACTCACGGTGTGCGACCACGTAGAAGAATCACTTCGGATGAGATAAATGAATTTCATGCTATGATTTCTGAAATTGAGCCTAAAAATGTGCATGATGCTTTGAGTGATTCATCTTGGATTGATGCTATGCATGACGAACTTAATCAATTCGTTAGAAATGATGTATGGGATTTAGTGCCACGACCACAAGATAAGACAATAATAGGCACAAAGTGGGTATTTAGAAACAAAATGAATGAGGAAGGAAAGGTCGTTAGAAATAAAGCAAGACTCGTAGCTCAAGGATATAATCAAGAAGAAGGAATAGACTACGATGAAACATTTGCACCCGTAGCACGTTTAGAAGCTATACGACTCTTACTTGCTATTGCTTGCTTGAAAGATTTTAAATTATATCAAATGGACGTCAAAAGTTCTTTTCTAAACGGATTTATACAAGAAGAAGTATACGTGAAGCAACCACCCGGTTTTGAAGATTTGAAACATCCAGATCACGTGTACAAACTAAAGAAGGCACTATATGGCCTAAAGCAAGCGCCGAGAGCATGGTATGATCGTTTTGCCACTTTTCTTTTAGAAAATAATTTTAAACGTGGTACTATAGATAGTACACTATTTTTGAAACAAGAAAAATCAGATTTACTTATTATTCAAATTTACGTAGATGACATTATTTTCGGTTCTACCTCACATAGACTTGTTAAAGATTTTGAAAATTGTATGAAAGCTGAATTTGAAATGTCTATGGTTGGTGAACTTAATTATTTTCTTGGCTTGCAGATTAAGCAAACGAGTAAAGGAATTCATATAAGCCAAGCTAAGTACGTAAATGACATGATCAAGAAGTTCAATTTTGAAAATTTGAAACCATCCCCCACGCCTATGAGTGTTACTACTATATTAGACAAAGATGAACATGGTAAAGACGTTGATAATGGATTATATCGATCTATGATAGGCTCTTTACTATATTTAACTGCTAGTAGGCCTGACATTATGTTTAGCGTATGCATGTGTGCTCGTTTTCAAAGTCAACCTAAGGTGTCACACTTAAATGCGGTAAAAAAAATATTCCGCTATATTAAGCACACGCCCACCTTAGGTATTTGGTACGATAAGGATTCTACATTCGACTTACATGCTTACACTGATGCAGATTATGGTGGCTGCAAAATAGATAGAAAAAGCACGAGCGGAACTTGCCAATTTATAGGAAATTCCCTTATTTCATGGTTTTCCAAAAAGCAAGCAAGTGTTGCTTTGTCCACTACTGAGGCTGAGTATATGGCTCTTAGCCTTTGTTGCACACAGTTGTTGTGGATAAAACAACAACTTTCGGACTTTGGAATTACCGTAGATAAAATTCCTATATATTGTGATAGTATGAGTGCAATAAATTTGTCTAAGAACCCCGTATTACACTCTAAGGCTAAGCATATAGAAGTCCGCTATCATTTTCTTCGTGATCACGTTAACAATGGTAATATTGTCATAGATCACGTACGCACAGAATCGCAAGTAGCGGATATATTTACAAAGGCCTTAAATCAAGCCACATTTGAATCTCTCCGTTCTAAATTAGGCATGCTTCCTGTTGATGTGATTTAATGCGATATTATTTGATTTACTTTCCTTTTTGACAGGAATCTTTTGATTAACTTTCCAAAATAAAGGGGGAGAGAGAAGCATGATTTAAGGGGGAGAGAGAGATTTAAAGGGGAGAGAGATCACTGATTGATCCTAATTGCATGAATCAAGGGGGAGCCGGATTTGAAATTCGAAATTCAAATTTCAAATCTGTGCATAATTCAAGGGGGAGAGATAACACTTAAATCATGTACACTAGTTATTTTGAAAATCATCAAAAGGGGGAGATTGTAGAAATATGAGGGTTTGAGTGATTTCAAAATAAAGAAATTTGAATACATATATATATATATATAAACGTTGGATATATATATATATATACAAGTGTACATGTATGCATGATAACTTGCCTTATTTAGCTTATATATTATGTTGCCGTACTAACGAGCCATGAAGCTTTAAAGCTTACATCATATGGCGAACATTTGTTGAGTTTATACTATTTTCAGGTGCCAAAATTAATGAACTAAAGTAGTTCATTAAGTGAAGTACTTAGTTTAATAAACTAAGTAGTTCATTAAAGGAAGATGCATTTGGAAAAGGCATAAAGGCAACATGGCTATGGAAGGAAAGTTCTCTCCTCCTCTCCACATCAATGTCACACGTTTTTATACATATATATACTATATTTTCAGATTTTTTTTAAAATGCACATACACATGTATTCCAACGTACTACCGACACGTTATATATCTTACGTACGTACGTTAACGTCACACCACTATACTTAACTCATATTTATAAGTATATCCAGGTCTTATATCATATGATATAAGATATGGTGATGACAAATTAAATACGACATGATAAAAGGTTCTAAACCGAAATTTGTCGTATCGGGCGATACCAAAACTTCGCCAACGTGTCACGTACTTGCCATAAATAAATGGCCAGCCCATATACATCAAAAATTGATGATATTTTCGTGCACATGACTGTATATTGAGACAAAAATACTTTCCATGTTGACACACACAAATCACCCCACATTTAGGCCAAAATGTGATGATTCCAATTTTATTTTTGTCACATGTTTATGGTACCACTTTAAATCAGTCAAGTACTGAAATTTAAAGTATATATTATATATATATTATGTATAACATAATATATATAGCATGTGCAAAAATTGGAATTTAAATTAGAGAAAAATCGGGTAATCGATAAACATCGAAAATTCGGTTTTCTACGCACATGACATGGAACGTTTTTCTTGAACATCATGTGACACGTATCTAGACACTTTTTACATATAATATACATCTTAAAGTGTTCTAGAAAATTAAATTAAGGGCTGATTGGAATATTTCATGTGTGTATTGTTAAATGTGCACTATTTTACAAAGTTAGCAAAAATAAATTTCAGCACATGTATATACACTTTCAAAACGTCATCCCAGCTGAGATGGAGCACATGTGGAGCCTTGTTGGCATGTTGATTGGTCAAGGATCAATCTTACAATGTTGATGAATCAAAGAGAGAAGCTACAAAAGGTAAGTTTTCAACATATACCTCTCTTATGTCACATGCTGAAAATTTCAGCATGTCACATACCTAGTGGACGTTTTCTTCATCATTAAGGAAGATAAATTGTCAATTTTTCATTAAGGAATAAATCAAAGGAGTTATGGAAATGATTTGAATTGTATTAAGTGTGATATTCTTCATATCACACATGCTGAAATTTTTCAGCATGTGTGAAGATGTTGTGGCCGAATTTCACTCTCTATTGGTGTCCAAGTTCATTCTCCATCTTGTAGCAAGACTTACCTTAAATAATGGATGTATTTTTATGGAAGAAATTCAAAGAAAAATGGAAGAAATCTAGATTTATTTCATGTGGTAAATGCTGAAAATTTCAGCATTGAAAATAGGTGCTGGCCGAATTTTGGTGAGGAAGGAAGGAAGAATTTTTTGTCTCACAATTTATGTGAATATCTCTTAATTTATGGAATGTATTATGTGATGATTATTTGACAAATATTTAGTGTTTTATTCAGATTATCCATGTCATCAAATGATGACAACATTGAGCCAATAAAAAGGTGCCAAGTAAGCAATGACTAAATGATGGTCCAATGGAATGATGCCAAGCAAGCAAAACATTGTCACCATGATGTCTCACACTCTCTCAAGCAATTAAAAGGAAAGTTTCAAGAAGGGAGAAGGGTGCAAGGGGACGGCTTGAAGGGCTATAAGGAAGGAAGAGAAGAACAAACAAATACAACACCAAGACTTGCATTCAAAAGTGATCAAAGTGCCAAAGTTTTCTTCTCCTACACTTTCTTTCTTTCTTTTCTTGTAAAAAGCCTATTGTACTTTACTTCTTTCATTCTTGAATAGGCTTCATAGAAACCACCATTCATACATCTTTGTAAAAGATTGATCAAGGTGTGATCAATCTTCATTCTAGCGAGGTGGTGGTGTTCGTGTGAATTGTACTCACAATACAAGGTTTGTAAAGGGTTGGAGTTAAGGTGTAACTCTATCAACCCTGCGGTAAGGTGTACTGCGTGTGTGAAATTAGTGTGAACCAAGGAAGGTGTTCCTTAAAGACTGGAGTAGGTTGTTTATAACCGAACCAGTATAAAATTCTTGGTGCAATTTACTTTCAGCATTTACTTTTCAGTTTCTGCACAGGTTATACGTTTTGTTCACGTTCGGAAAAATAGCAAACGATTTTCAAAAATTATAAAAATTTCCAGAAACATACATAAACGTTCTAGGGTTAATTTGGCACAAGTTTCAACCCTTTTGGACAAGTATAGGTCAGTCAAACATCAAAAGTTCTGAGACTAGTGCAGTCTGATTTTCAGACTTGCAAAGGTTGAGACTTTGGTGGTATTTGATCTACTTACCAAAAGAATTTTCAAAAACTGTTTCAACCCATTTCAATATAGTGTGTGAGGAGTTATTGGTCACATTTTCAGATCATTTGGACATTCACACAAATAGGAATTAATTTTTCAAAACCATCTACCGTTTCTGGCAGATTTGCACAATCTGAGTGCCAACGGTTTTTGAAGGGGTTAAAGGTTGAATTTTGATTTGAAATTTTTAGGGGACCCTCATAACATCTGAGGCTAAGTTCTCTCAAAATTTCATAATTTTTGGAGACCTCTAACCTGGTTTTAAAAACGTTTTAAAACAGGTCCTGAAAACAGAATCTGTTTTCAGAACTTGAATTGTTCAAGTTTAAAGAAATTTTAAAAAGCACACTTTCCGCACCATCTATTCAACCCCCCCCCCCCTTCTAGTGGTGCCTTGCAGATCCAACATTACACACCAACTCTAATCCTTCACAAACCTTGTAAGTGATTACAACGATCATGAACACCACCACCTAGCGGATGCAAGATTGATCACACCTTGATCAATCTTTTACAACAATAAAGATTGTATCGTGGTATATATGAAGTCTATTCAAGATGTATGAATATGAATACAATAGGCTTTAAGAGAGAAGAAAGAAAGAAGTGTAGATAGAAGGAGATGAAAACGTTTTGAGCACTTGAATTTGCAAGACTTGTCTTGTATTTTGTTTGCTCTCTTCTTTCCTTTTTATCCATAGTGGCCGCCCGCTATTGCCTTTTCTTCCTCTTGAAAATTATCTTCTAAGTCCTTGGAAGAGTATATTGCATCATTGTGCCATTTCCTTGCTTACTTGGCAACTCCTCATTGGATGATCATTAAGCTCTTTCTTACTTGCACTCATTGATTGGATGGAAGTTGTCATCATTTGATGACTAGATAAATATGAAAATAATCCTTAAAAACATGTGCCAATTATCCATAAAAGTGTTGCCATAAATCACATAATAATTCCACATAATTAGCAAGACAACTAATCACGCATTCCTACAAAGAATTCGGCCATATGCATGCTGAAATTTCAGCAAGTGTGATATTCACACTTTATTCAAATTGTTGCCAAGTTTGCATTAGATTAATTCCTTAAAAATAAAGAAGAAATCAATCATTATTTAGTACATAACATTTCTACTAATTTTGGAATAAAATTAGTAAACATTGAGGCCATAAAATCGGCCAAGTTCATTCTACACATGCTGAAATTTTCAGCATGTGTGATATTCCAAGATACCATCACATTATTCCATAATATATTTAAAACGTTGCCCTACTATCTTTCAATCAATTCATATAATTCAAAATAGTAAATATGGCATCATTATCTTGAAAATTTCGGCCAGCTCTAATCTACACATGCTGAATTTTCAGCATGTGTCACAAATGTGACAAAGTTTGAAATGTTACCTTGTGTAGCTCCTTTCTTTATGTCACCAAAATTGTATGCTTCATTCTTGGCCAATAAAGATGCCAACAAAGCTCCATATATGCTCCAACAAGCTGTAGTAGGCGTGTGATAGAGCTTGTGCATGTGCTGAATTTTATTTTTGCCAACTTTGTAAAATAGTGCACAATAATTATACACATATGGTATATTCCAATCAGCCCTTAATTGATTTTTCTAGAATACTTTAGAATGTATAGAGTATGTAAAAAGTGTCTAGATACATGTTATATGTCATGCCAAAAATGTTCCATGTGTCGTGTTCGTAGAAAACCGAATTTTCGACGTTTGTCGATTACCCGATTTTTCTCCGATTAAATTCCACCTTTTTGTACATGTTATATATGTTATGTTACACATAATATACATAAAATAAACTTTAATATTCAGCACTCATGGCTGATTTAAAGTGGCGCCTAACATGTGACAAAAATTGAATTTGAAATCTCCACAATTTGGCCTTAATTCGGGGTGATTTGTGTGTGCCAACATGGAATGATTTTATGGCTGTACATATCATGTAAGCCACGAAATTTGTGGCCATTTTTGAAGTGTAGGGGCTGGTCATCTATATATGGCAAGTACGTGACACGTTGGCGAAGTTTCGGTATTAACTAAGTACTTCACTTAATGAACTAGTTTAGTTCATTAATGATGGCACCTGAAAATAGTTCAAACACAACAAATGTTTGCCATTTGATGTAAACTTTAAAACTTCATGGCTCGTTAGTACGGCAACAATATATATGAACTATATAAGGCAAGTTTCATGCAAAAACGTGTCATATCATAAAACATGTCATGCATTTTTTTAATGCACGTTATTTAAATCATGCATTTTGTAATCACTCAAACCCCTTTTTCTCAACAATCTCCCCCTTTTGATATCTCAAACCTCTTTTTCTCAACGATCTCCCCCTTTTGATGATTTACAAAATAACCTACGTTCATGATTTAAATTTTGTCGCTCCCCCTCCAATCGTGCACAAGTTCAAATTTGAATTTTGAATTCTCTCCCCCTTGATTTGTGCAATTAATCTTTCTCTCTCCTCCTTAAATCATGCATTCTCTCCCCCTTTATTTTGGAAAGACAATCAAAAGCGCATGTAAAGATGAAAAAAAAGCATGCAATTCAAATAATATCAAATGTGCGTTCGTAAGGGTTATTTATTCAACCCTTTAAAAATGTCCCTTTTGGTACCCAAATTTGGGTGACCTTTCTAGGTCTTCAAAAAGGTGATGAAGACGCAACCTAATACATGTTAGGGGCAAATGCGTTTGGCCTTTGGCCGAGAATCCTATCATGCATATAGTATGGTTTTTGTTTTTGATATGCATTTCGGTTTGTATGCACAGGGAGTGATTTAGATGCATTTTTATGATATGAATGTCGCATATGCATCAGTGGCTTTCTTTCATATCTATATGGCACATGATTGCACTTTGTATAATATGAAGAATAAGAAACACGATGAGATGAGATGAGTGGTGTACTAGCCTTCTTCTTAGGTTGTATAGTTTCATGCGGTTTCATAGATGTAGATAAAATCAATTTTGTAGCCTTATTTTGAACTTTATTTTCTTTAACATATCCTACTCCGGTTTTATCATTTCCATCCTTCTGAGAAGAGATAAGATGATCTAGAATACAAGTATCCGTATCGAATTGTTCTCTAGTCTTTTCTAGATCTTCGTTTCTTGATTTCAAATTTGAAATCTCGGCTTTCAGTTCAGTGTTTTCGGATTTCAATGATGAAATTTCAGACCTTAATGAATTTATCATGCAAGACGACTCTTCTTTTGAATCGTTTAATTGAGACACAAGATTTGTGTTAGAAGATTCTAACAATTTCTTGTCATCAATTAAGCGTTTCTTTTCTTTTGCAAAAGTCTTAGCAAACTTATACAATTCAAGATATTGAACATACAAATCATTATATGATGGTTCAGAATCAGAATCGGAATCGGAATCAGAGTGTACCTCACCATCAAGAAGTGGAGGCCTTTGGCTTGGCATACATTTTTGCTCGGTTTTGTGTCTAGTGGTTGCCATCTCACAAAGATCGTTGGATCTCCTTCTCGTGAGTGTGCCTGCACTCTGATACCACTTCTAGGATCTGCAAGGGACCACTAGAAGGGGAGGGGGTTGAATAGTGGGTGCGGAAAATTTAGTTTTAAAAATTGTTTTAAACCAAAAACCCAACTTCTGAAAACAGTTTCTGTTTTCAGGACCTGTTTTGAAACGTTTTGAAAACTAGGTTACAGTTCTTCAAAAATTCTAAAATTTGGAGAAATCTTAGTCTCAGATGTTCTGAGTATCTCCTAAAAATTTCAGATTAAAATTCAACCTTTAGCCCCTTTAAAAGTCGTTGATGGTCAGATTGTGAAACCTGCCAGAAACGGTAGTCTGATTTGAAAAATTAATTCCTATTTGACCGTGACTCCAAATGCTCTGAAAATTTAATGAATAACTCCTTATTAAGTTTATTTAATTGGGTTGAAACAGTTTTTAAAAATTCTTTTCGGAAGTTAGTCAAATACGTTCAAAGTCTCAACCTTTGCAAGCATGAAAATCAGACTTCACTAGTCTCAGAACTTTTGATGTTTGGATGACTTATACTTGTCCAAAAGGGTTGAAACTTGCGCCAAAAGAACATTAAGACGTGTGGTTATGTTTCCTGAAAGTTTTGTGATTTTTGAAGTTCTTTTACTATTTTTAAGAACGTGATGAAAATGATGCACTGTGCTGGAAACTGAAAGTAAGTGTCGAAAAGTAAAGAACACAAGGAATTTTATACTGGTTCGGTTAAATCAACCTACTCCAGTCTTCGAGGACGCCTTCCTCGGTTATCACTAATCACAAAACACAAATAACACCTTACCACACAGGGTTGATGGAGTTACACACCAACTCCAATCCTTCATAAACCTTGTAAGTGATTACAACGATCATGAACACCACCACCTAGCGGATGCAAGATTGATCACACCTTGATCAATCTTTTACAACAATAAAGATTGTATGGTGGTATATATGAAGCCTATTCAAGATGCATGAATATGAATACAATAGGCTTTAAGAGAGAAGAAAGAAAGAAGTGTAGATAGAAGGAGATGAATACGTTCCGAGCACTTGAATTTGCAAGACTTGTCTTGTATTTTGTTTGCTCTGTTCTTTCCTTTTTATCCATAGTGGCCACCCGCTATTGCCTTCTCTTCCTCTTGAAAATTATCTTCTAAGTCCTTGGAAGAGTATATTGCATCATTGTGCCATTTCCTTGCTTACTTGGCAACTCCTCATTGGATGATCATTAAGCTCTTGCTTACTTGCACTCATTGATTGGATGGAAGTTGTCATTATTTGATGACTAGATAAATCTGAAAAATAATCCTTAAAAACATGTGCTAATTATCCATAAAAGTTTTGCCTAAATCACATAATAATTCCACATAATTAGCAAGACAACTAATCACCCATTCCTACCAAGAATTCGGCCATATGCATGCTGAAATTTCAGCATGTGTGATATTTACACTTAAATTGAGTCATATAAAATTGAGTCATATAAAAAAAGTGAACAAAACCTAAAACCTGAAAACAATATGTTAAAAACCAAAATGCATTACTGTGAAGAAGAAGTGTTTAAACTAAAATCAAGTAAGTTAGACTTAGAGAAAACATTAGAACAATTTAAATCTGGCATGAACATGCTTGACACACTTATATCATCTCAAAAATATGGAAATGATAAAAGGGTTTAGGGTATATAGAAGAAAATGACAAGTTAAGCAAAAAGACTAACTTTGTATCATCTAAGTCTAAGTTACCGTATAATACAACAAAATCAACTTTGCCTGCTACATCTTCTTCCAAGTCAAAAATGCAACATGCACCCATAATAGCACACACATATAAACGTGCAACTAGGCAAAACTTGGCATCTAGACAACCTAGAAATTATGTCTATATGTATACAAATGTAACTAGACATAACGGAATGCAACCAACTCATTATAATGCATATAGACTTAAACATAGGCAACATTCATATAAGGCTTATAGAAATGCATATGAATACACATACATAGCACCATATAAGAAACAAAATCATATGTCTTACTTTAGTTATGAAAATCAGCCACAAAATAGTACATATAACCCAAGGTACAACATGTATAACAATGCATCATCTTTTAAATGGAATGGTCAAGTGCATGAAAATCCTTTATATTATTCAAATTTTAATAATGTCAAATACGTGCCAAGAAGGTACATCCAAGTTTGGATACCCAAAGGGTATATAACAAGGGTGGTGCCCATAACATTCAAGGACCCAAATAAAGGGTACCTAAAACTTTGTCTCCGTTGTAAGAAAATCGCGAGGAATGCAAGAAGGAGGTAAAGTCAAAGAATCTTTAGATAGTGGTGTTCAAGGCACATGACGAGGAACCCCAAGCTATTCACCAAATTGGAAGAAGTAAAGAACGGAGAAAAGGTAACATTTGGTGACAACAACCAAGGTAGAGTTGTTGGAAAAGGAACGGTTGGGACCCCGGATACATTTCAAATCAGTAATGTCCTTTTGGTAAGAAATTTATCTTACAATTTGTTAATTATTTCTCAATTAATTGATTGTGGTTATAATGTTTCTTTCTTTCCTACTTCATGTAATATAACCAATAATGAAGGAGAAATTGTGTTAAAAGGAAGTAGAGATGAAAATATATATACTTTATCCTTAAACAACATATTAGGTGCTAAAATTAAGTGCTTAGTATCACATGACTTAGATGTAAACCTATGACACAGACGATTAGGCCATATAGGTATTTTTACAATTGAAAAATTGATTAGAAAGAACCTTATAAGAGGTTTACCTAGTCTTGAAATGAATAATTTTCAACTATGTGAAACTTGTATTAAGGGTAAACATAGTAAAGAAACATTAAAGCCCAAACATGAAGTGAGTACTAATCACATATTAGAATTACTACACATAGATTTATTTGGTCCAAGTAGGACAAAAAGTCTAGGTGGACACTATTATGTATGTGTTGTAGTAGACGATTACTCAGGATATGCCTGGACATTATTTTTAACACATAAAGATGATGCTTCATTAGAAATTGAAAAACTTGTTAAACAACCTGAAAATCTTTGTGAAGAAAGTGTTAAAAGAATTAGAAGTGATGGAGGTGGAGAATTTAAGAATAAGAATGTGATTAAATTTTGTGAACTAAATGAAATAAAACATGAATTTTCACCATCTAGAACACCGCAACTAAATGGAGTTGTAGAACGTAAAAATAGAACCATACAAGAAATAACAAGAACTATGCTATGTGAAAATCATGTTCCCAAATTCTTATAGGCTGAAGCAGTAAATTGCGCATGTGACATTATAAATAGATTATCTATAAGAAAAAAGTTGAATAAAACACCTTATGAACTATTAAACAATAGATTACCAAAAGTTCATTATTTACGTGTTTTTGGTTGTAAATGCTTTGTGCTAAACACTAAGGATAATTTAGATAAATTTGAACCAAAATCAATTGAATGTATTTTTGTTGGATATTCAACAAATTCAAAAGCATATAGATGTTATAATCCTACATCTAGAAAGATCATTGAATCTATTCATGTAAAATTCAATGAGTATACTTATCTTGAAACAAATGATAATATCAAAAAGAAGTATGATTCAAACCATGAATATTTTCACAATGATGATGATTTTTCTTTAGAACCCACAATTGATCCTCTAGATTTAACTCCCCTTGAACATGAATTATATGAACCTTTAGAGGATATTAATCGAGAAAACCTTCAAATAGAAGAGTCAAATTTGAGAGATGTCCCAATAGAATATGAAAATATACATACAAATGATATATTTGAAGAAGAAGTGAATGAATCTAGTCAACCTAGAAATTGGTGGCATGTTAAAGATAAACATAAGCATCCTAAGGAATTGATCATAGGAGATTTAAATCAAGGGATAAGAACTCGGAGAAATATCAACAGAGTTGATTTTGTCAGTGGCATGCATTAGTTTCTCACTTAGAACCTAAAAATGTTAAAGAAGCTTTGGGTGATACTTTTTCGGTGAATTCTATGCATGAAGAATTGAACCAGTTTACTAGGAATGATGTATGGGATTTAGTACCAAAACCTGATAATAAATCCATAATAGGTACTAAGTGGGTTTTTAAGACTAAGATGAATGAACAAGGTGATATAGTAAGAAATAAAGCTAGGCTGGTCGCACAAGGATATAACCAACAAGAGGATATAGACTATGAAGAGACATTTGCACCCGTTGTACGCTTAGAAGCCATTAGATTACTATTAGCCATTGCTAGTTTGAGTAGTATCAAACTATTTCAAATGGATGTCAAAAGTGCCTTCTTAAATGGGTTTATACAAGAAGAAGTCTTTGTAAAACAACCTCCCGGTTTTGAAGACTTAAAACATCCTAACCATGTATATAAGCTAAAGAAAGCTTTATATGGTTTAAAACAAGCTCCAAGAACTTGGTATGATAGATTTGCAAACTTTCTCCTCGCAAATAATTATAGGAGAGGAACCATATATAGTACCTTATTTCTGAAAAGAAAAGAAAGTGATCTAGTAATAGTCCAAATCTATGTAGATGATATAATCTTTGGTTCAATCAATCCTACCTTAGTAAAAGACTTTGAAGATTGTATGAAATCTTAATTTGAAAAGTCTATGGTAGGAGAACTCAACTATTTCTTAGGATTTCAAATAAAACAAACTCCTCGAGGAATCCATATTAGTCAAATTAAGTATATCAATGACATGATTAAGAAATTTGGATTTGAAGAGTTGAAACCTACAATTACCCCCATGAGTGTAAGTACCAAGTTAGACAAAGATGAAAATGGAAAACCTTTTGAAGACACACTTTATAGGTCTATGATTGGATCATTATTGTATTTAACCGCATCAAGACCTGATATAATGTTTAGTGTGTGTATGTGTGCTAGGTTTCAATCTTGTCCAAAGGTGTCACATTATAATGCGGTGAAAAAGATATTTAGATACATTAAACATACACCTCATTTAGGACTTTGGTATGATAGAAACTCTAAGTTGGAATTGTATGCATATAGTGATGCTGATTATGGTGGTTGTAAATAGATTGAAAATCCACTAGTTGAACTTATCAATTCATAGGAACCAACCTAATTTCTTGGTTTTCTAAGAAACAAGCTAGTGTAGCCCTTTCTACCACCGAAGCAGAATATATAGCTTTAAGCCTTTGTACCACACAAATCCTTTGGCTAAAACATCAACTTAGTGACTTTGGTATTATAATGAGTCAGATTCCAATTTTCTGCGATAGCACAAGTGCAATCAATCTTTCACGGAATCTGGTACTTCATTCTAAAGCCAAGCACATAGAAGTTAGGTACCATTTTATACGAGACCATGTTCAAAATGGAGATATCATCATAGACCATGTAAGAACTGATAACCAAGTTGCTGACATCTTTACCAAACCCCTAAGTCAAGCCACTTTTGAAGCCTTACGAGACAAATTAGGAACATTGTCCTATGATACTATAGCATGATTTGCTCTTTTTCATGATTTGCAAAATAAAGGGGGGGGAGAGAGAAATCATGATTTTAAGGTTAAAAGTTATACAAGTGATTCGGAGCATAAGTTAAGGGGGAGCTGGGTAGGAGAGTATATGTTGAGGGGGAGAACATGTCCAAAAACAATTGGTATAGGTAAGAGGGTATATGTTGAGGGGGAGAACATGTCCAAAAACAATTGGTATAGGCTAAAACCATCGGTAAAATTGGTCAGTAAACAATTGGTAAAATATTTAAAATCATGTAATGTTATTTTGAAAATTATTCAAAACCGGGAAATGTTGAGAATGTTGTGTTTGAATAATTTTCAAAAGCATGATTTTAAGTGTTAAATGCTTAAAAGTATCACTTAATATTATAAAAGTATCAAAAAGTTGAAACAAAGTTGAAATAAGTGAAAAAGTGACATCGATCTCTCAAGCAGAGACATGTGGACCGATCGATGTACATCATCCCCTAACATTGATCGATCGATGTTAGACAGAATAGGCCAAAAACTTACGGTGAGACATCGATCTCTCACATGGATCGATCGACGTACGTCAGCCGCTCATGTGGATCGATCGACGTACGTCAGCCCCTCACATGGATCGATCCATGTCTCACAGAATCAAAAACAAAACTTACGGTGAGACATGGATCTCTCAACTGCAGGGACGTCGATCGATCGACGTATACATCAGTCTCTAAAATTGAGACATGGATCGATCGATGTCTGCAGAATTCTGAAAAATTTCTCCAACATGTGACAAACTAATACTCATTTTTGATATCCACATGATCTTCTTTGCATGTAATGAGTTTTTAAACATTCCATATATGTTTATCATGTTTCATTACTTGGGTTTTATGTGTTTATGAGTTCATATATGCATGTGTGATATCACTAACTTGCCAAGGAAGTTATTACAACTTACCACAAGGGCAAAGGAGTATGTTTTGAGCTTTTTCAGGGTCTTATCAAATAGAGAATGTCCATATGCATGAAATTACAAAGTTGGAGTATCTCTACACTCTTTTTGACATATTTGGTGCTCAAGGGTATTTTGGTCATACTGGTACTCAAGGGCATTTTGGTCATATACACAGATTTATTTTCTGTGTAATGCTAAAATGGTTTCCCTATGGATGTCTCTTATATCATATTTATGATCTTCATATTATTCTTGGTGATTCGTAGACTTTATATCTACATTAACCATATATGCCATGGTTTTCGGTTTTTCTCGGACTTTTTATGTTGTGACATTTATTTTGTCACGTTATATTGTCATCAAGGTGTTATCATACACATATTTTGGGACTTATTCTTTATTATTTTTGGATGGATATTGGTCAAAAAGATGAGAAACAATCAGCCACACTTGAAGGAGAGAAAAGTGGAAGTAGTTAGGTAAAATGGTTATATTTACTATGCAGCTGATTCTCACTATTATCCAATCATTATTATCTGATTTTCTATTCATTTTTGAACATTAAAAACGTTCATATATGTGTATGTGAGGTGGACAAATCAAATTTTGACATATGAGCAAGACTACATCACAAGGACCAACCAAAACACTCCAAGATGACATGTTGGCAAGGAGCTGCATTCTTGGCATCCTAGGTGGAATTAATTTCGGTTTTGACAGCTGTTTATCTACAGATTTGGTCAGCTATTATCCTTCCAAAGTTTTTAAAGAGGTTGAGCAAAAGGTGGAGGAAGAAGTGGTCATCCAAACCACTTGATCTTTTCTGAAAATTCCTGCAGAAATTTCAGCATTCAAAATGGTTCAATCACATGTCTTGAAGGTGCCAACTAATCAAGGTGATGAGGTGGCCTTCTAATCAAAAGAAGACGAGTGAGATTGATGATATGGAAGGTGATATGTGGGCATCCTAATCCACAAGGGGCTGCTCACACCTATAAATAGAAGTGGAGTTGAAGAAGGAAGACACACCACTTGAAGCTATCTTCTTCTCTTATTCTTCTTCTTCTCCATTCTCTATTCTTGTTCTTGCAGCTAATGTTATACGTGATTTTGATTGTTATTGTGCTGCATACACACCTCTTGTACTCGTAAAAGTTGTAATTGATTAGCCATTCTATAAGGCTATATCAATAGGTGGTGAGGTGATTACATTCTTGAGATTGTAAGGTGCTGTGATCAAGTTTTGATTAGGATTGGTGTATAACCCAAGAATCAAGCACTTTGTAAGTTGTAAGGTGTTATTCCCATAGTGAAAATCCAAGGAAAGGTGTTCCTTGGGAATGGAGTAGGTCACATTGACCAAACTAGGATAATTCTTGGTGTCTTTGGCTTCTTTACTTTTTTGCCTGTTTTTTCACAGTTTCTGCATTGAACTTCTAAAATCCGGAAAAAATAGAAACAAATTTTAAAAAATTCTAATTTTTGGTGTCAACCAACTTCAGACTGTAAGCTTTCATTTTCAATAAGAATCACTTGATTTGAGCAAAGAAAAGTTTGTCAAACAGTCATTGCAAGTTAGTTGCACAAATCTGTCAACAAAACTGACCTGTCTTCAAATTTTTGCAATTCTGTATTATTTGGCTAGGATAATTGATCAAGGCTTTTTTGAAACATAAACTACACTTTCTAATCTTTGTTTTGACATAAAGATCATACCTTTTGGATAAGCATACAAGGAGTTCTACCTTTTCTAAGTTGAACTTTTCTGCCCTGTTCTGAAAAACTGTGAGACTAAACGTTTTTACCTTTTTGAAGAGTCAAACGATTTTGGATTTCTCTCAAATTTTTGTAGGAGCTATAAAACATCTTATAGTTTATTTCTGGAAAGTTTCAAAGGTTTTGAAGTTCTACACAAAGAGAAACAATTTTTTAAAGGCAGACTCTGATTCTGAAATTTATAGAATCAGTTTTCAGAGGATTTTTAAAAAAGTTTTTTCTAATGGTGAAATTTCCACTAACCACTATTCACCCCCCTCTAGTGATGTTTATTGCAGGTGTCATGATCCAACAATTGGTATCAGAGCAAGATTAACACCACACTAAGGAACAAGGTTATAGCTTTTGGTTCAAATGAGTCTCTACAAGTAAATGAAGCTTGCTCAACAAGTAGTGATAATGAATTAGATGATGATATAATAATGGTGGGTAGAAAACTTCGAAAATTTTTTAGGAAACGTCCTAATAAACCAAAAAGGTCTAAACCTTCTTCTTCTTCTGCCCTACAATCTAAAAACTCAAAATCAAGTAAAAATGAAAACAATAAAGGGTATGATAAAGAACTTAAGTGTTATGAGTGCGGACAAAAAGGTCATATATCTTATGATTGTCCGGGTAAGAATGCTAAACCATCCAAGGAATGTCCAAGGAGAAGGCCAAAGATGGTTCAATCAAACACAGAGAAACATGCACTCAAAGCAAGCACATGGAGTGATTCTTCATATTCAGAATCTGAGCACTCGGAGAATGAGGAAGCTCAAGTGTGCTTCGTCTCAAATGAGGTAATTTCTACTTCCGATTTTGATTCTGTCACTGAAATGACTTTCGATGAAATGTATGATGAATTCATGAAAATGCATGCTTATTGTAAAAATTTATCTAAAGAGAAAAAGAAACTAATTGAAGAAAATGACAAATTGAAGACGTCCAACTTGGAATTTTTCAATCAATTAGAGTCTTTTAAACAAGAGTCCTCTAATACTCTTGACTTTTTCAAAGATAAAATTGAGTCATATAAAAAAAGTGAACAAAACCTAAAACCTGAAAACAATATGTTAAAAACCAAAATGCATTACTGTGAAGAAGAAGTGTCTAAACTTAAATCAAGTTAGTTAGACTTAGAGAAAAAATTAGAACAATTTAAATCTGGCATGAACATGCTTGACACACTTATATCATCTCAAAAATATGGAAATGATAAAAAGGATTTAGGGTATATAGAAGAAAATGACAAGTTAAGCTAAAAAGACTAACTTTGTATCATCTAAGTCTAAGTTGCCGTATAATACAACAAAATCAACTTTGCCTGCTACATCTTCTTCCAAGTCAAAAATGCAACATGCACTCATAATAGCACACACATATAAACGTGCAACTAGGCAAAACTTGGCATCTAGACAACCTAGAAATTATGCCTATATGTATACAAATGTAACTAGACATAATAGAATGCAACCAACTCATTATAATGCATATAGACCTAAATATAGGCAACATTCATATAAGGCTTATAGAAATGCATATGAATACACATACATAGCACCATATAAGAAACAAAATCATATGTCTTACTTTAGTTATGAAAATCGGCCATAAAATAGTACATATAACCCAAGGTACAACATGTATAACAATGCATCATCTTTTAAATGGAATGGTCAAGTGCATGAAAATCCTTTATATTATTCAAATTTTAATAATGTCAAATACGTGCCAAGAAGGTACATCCAAGTTTAAAAACCCAAAGGGTACATAAACAAGGGTGGTGCCCCTAACATTCAAGGACTTAAATAAAGGGTACCTAAAACTTTGTCTCCATTGTAGGAAAATCGCAAGGAATGCAAGAAGGAGGTAAAGTCAAAGAATCTTTAGATAGTGGATGTTCAAGGCACATGACAGGGAACCCCAAGCTATTCACAAAATTGGAACAAGTAAATAACGGAGAAAAGGTAACATTTGATGACAACAACCAAGGTAGAGTTGTTGGAAAAGGAACGGTTGGGACCCCGGATACATTTCAAATCAGTAATGTCCTTTTGGTAAGAAATTTATCTTACAATTTGTTAATTATTTCTCAATTAATTGATTGTGGTTATAATGTTTCTTTCTTTCCTACTTCATGTAATATAACCAATAATGAAGGAGAAATTGTGTTAAAAGGAAGTAGAGATGAAAATATATATACTTTATCCTTAAACAACATATTAGGTGCTAAAATTAAGTGCTTAGTATCACATGACTTAGATGTAAACCTATGACACAGACGATTAGGCCATATAGGTATTTTTACAATTGAAAAATTGATTAGAAAGAACCTTATAAGAGGTTTACCTAGTCTTGAAATGAATAATTTTCAACTATGTGAAACTTGTATTAAGGGTAAACATAGTAAAGAAACATTAAAGCCCAAACATAAAGTGAGTACTAATCACATATTAGAATTACTACACATAGATTTATTTGGTCCAAGTAGGACAAAAAGTCTAGGTGGACACTATTATGTATGTGTTGTAGTAGACGATTACTCACGATATGCATGGGCATTATTTTTAAAACATAAAGATGATATTTCATTAGAAATTGAAAAACTTGTTAAACAACTTGAAAATCTTTAATGAAGAAAGTGTTAAAAGAATTAGAAGTGATGGAGGTGGATAATTTAAGAATAAGAATGTGATTAAATTTTGTGAACTAAATGGAATAAAACATGAATTTTCACCATCTAGAACACCGCAACTAAATGGAGTTGTAAAACGTAAAAATAGAACCATACAAGAAATAGCAAGAACTATACTATGTGAAAATCATGTTCCCAAATTCTTATGGGCTGAAGCAGTAAATTGCGCATGTTACATTATAAATAGATTATCTATAAGAAAAAAGTTGAATAAAACACCTTATGAACTATTAAACAATAGATTACCAAAAGTTCATTATTTATGTGTTTTTGGTTGTAAATGCTTTGTGCTAAACACTAAGGATAATTTAGATAAATTTGAACCAAAATCAATTGAATGTATTTTTGTTGGATATTCAACAAATTCAAAAGCATATAGATGTTATAATTCTACATTTCGAAAGATCATTGAATCTATTCATGTAAAATTCAATGAGTATACTTATCTTGAAACAAATGATAATATCAAAAAGAAGTATGATTCAAACCATGAATATTTTCACAATGATGATGATTTTTCTTTAGAACCTAAAATTGATCCTCTAGACTTAACTCCCCTTGAACATGAATTACATGAACCTTTAGAGGATATTGATCGAGAAAACCTTCAAATAGAAGAGTCAAATTTGAGAGATGTCCCAATAGAATATGAAAATATACATACAAATGATATATTTGAAGAAGAAGTGAATGAATCTAGTCAACCTAGAAATTGGTGGCATATTAAAGATAAACATAAGCATCCTAAGGAATTGATCATAGGAGATTTAAATCAAAGGATAAGAACTCGGAGAAATATCAACAGAGTTGTTTTTGCCGAGTGACATGCTTTAGTTTCTCACTTAGAACCCAAAAATGTTAAAGAAGCTTTGGGTGATACTTTTTGGATAAATTCTATGCATGAAGAATTGAACCAGTTTACTAGGAATGATGTATGAGATTTAGTATCAAAACCTGATAATAAATCCATAATAGGTACTAAGTGGGTTTTTAGGAATAAGATGAATGAACAAGGTGATATAGGAAAAAATAAAGCTAGGCTCGTCGCACAAGGATATAACCAACAAGAGGGTATAGACTATGAAGAGACATTTGCACCCGTTACACGCTTAGAAGCCATTAGATTACTATTAGCCATTGCTAGTTTGAGTAATATCAAACTATTTCAAATGGATGTTAAAAGCTCCTTCTTAAATGGGTTTATACAAGAAGAAGACTTTGTAAAACAACCTCCGGGTTTTGAAGACTTAAAACATCCTAACCATGTATATAAGCTAAAGAAAGCTTTATATGGTTTAAAACAAGCTCCAAGAGCTTGGTATGATAGATTTACGAACTTTCTCCTCGCAAATAATTATAGGAGAGGAACCATAGATAATACCTTATTTCTGAAAAGAAAAGAAAGTGACCTACTAATAGTCCAAATCTATGTAGATAATATAATCTTTGGTTCAACCAATCCTACCTTAGTAAAAGACTTTGAATATTGAGTGAAATCTTAATTTGAAATGTCTATGGTAGAAGAACTCAACTATTTCTTAGGATTACAAATAAAACAAATTCCTCGAGGAATCCATATTAGTCAAATTAAGTATATCAATGACATGATTAAGAAATTTGGATTTGAAGAGTTGAAACCTATAACTACCCCCATGAGTGTAAGTACCAAGTTAGACAAAGATGAGAATGGAAAACCTTTTGACGACACACTTTATAGGTCTATGATTGGATCATTATTGTAGTTAACCACATCAAGATCTGATATAATGTTTAGTGTGTGTATGTGTGCTAGGTTTCAATCTTGTCCAAAGGTGTCACATTATAATGCGGTGAAAAAGATATTTAGATATATTAAACATACACCTCATTTAGGACTTTGGTATGATAGGAACTCTAAGTTGGAATTGTATGCATATAGTGATGATGATTATGGTGGTTGTAAAATAGATAGAAAATCCACTAGTGGAACTTGGCAATTCATATGAACCAACCTAATTTCATGGTTTTCTAAGAAACAAGCTAGTGTAGCCCTTTCTACCACCGAAGCAAAATATATAGCTTTGAGCCTTTGTACCACACAAATCCATTGCCTAAAACAGCAACTTACTGACTTTGGTATTATAATGAGTCAGATTCCAATTTTCTGCGATAGCACAAGTGCAATCAATCTTTCACGGAATCCAGTACTTCATTCTAAAGCCAAGCACATAGAAGTTAGGTACCATTTTTTACGAGACCATGTTCAAAATGGAAATATCATCATAGACCATGTAAGAACTGATAACCAAGTTGCTGACATCTTTACCAAACCCCTAAGTCAAGCCACTTTTGAAGCCTTACGAGACAAATTAGGAATGTTGTCCTATGATACTATAGCATGATTTGCTCTTTTCCATGATTTGCAAAATAAAGGGGGAGAGAGAGAAATCATGATTTTAAGGTTAAAAGTTATACAAGTGGTTCGAAGCATAATAAGGGAGAGCTAGGTAGGAGAGTATATGTTGAGGGGGAGAACATGTCCAAAAACAATTGGTACAGGTAGGAGAGTATATGTTGAGGGGGAGAACATGTCCAAAAACAATTGGTAAAATTGGTTAGCAAACAATTGGTAAAATATTTAAAATCATGTAATGTTATTTTGAAAATCATTCAAAAAGGGGGAGAATGTTGTGAATGTTGTGTTTGAAAAATTTTCAAAAGCATGAATTTAAGTGCTAAATGCTCAAAAGTATCACTTAATATTATAAAAGTCTCAAAAAGTTGAAACAAAGTTGAAATAAGTGAAAAAGTGACGTCGATCTCTCAGGCAGAGACACGTGGATCGATCGATGTACATCATCCCCTAACATCGATCGATCGATGTTGGATAGAATAGAACCAAAAACTTATGGTGAGACGTCGATCTCTCACGTGGATCGATCGACGTACGTCAGCCCCTCACGTGGATCGATTGACGTACGTTAGCCTCTCATATGGATCGATCCACGTCTCACAGAATCAAAAACAAAACTTACGGTGAGACATAGATCTCTCAACTGCAGGGACATCGATCGATCGACGTATACATTAGTCTCTAAAATTGAGACATGGATCGATCGATGTCCGCAGAATTTTGAAACATTTCTCCAACATATGACAAACTAATACTCATTTGTGGTATACACATGATCTTCTTTGCATGTAATGAGTTTTTAAATATTCCATATATGTTTATCATGTTTCATTACTTGGGTTTTATGTGTTTACGAGTTCATATATGCATGTGTTATATCACTAACTTGCCAAGGAAGTTATTACAACTTACCACAAGGACAAATGAGTATGTTTTGAGCTTTTTCAGGGTCTTATCAAATGGAGCCATATGCATGAAATTACAAAGTTGGAGTATCTCTACACTCTTTTTGACATATTTGGCGCTCAAGGGTATTTTGGTCATATTGGTACTCAAAGGCATTTTGGTCATTTACACAGATTTATTTTCTGTGTAATGCTAAAATGATTTCCCTATGGATGTCTCTCATATCATATTTATGATCTTCATATTATTCTTGGTGATTCGTAGACTTCATATCTACATTAACCATATATGCTATGGTTTTCGGTTTTCTCAGACTTCTTATGTTGTGACATTTATTTTGTCACGTTATATTGTCATCAAGGTGTTATCATACACATATTTTGGGACTTATTCTTTATTATTTTCGGATGGATATTGGTCAAAAAGCTGAGAAACAATCAGCCACACTTGAAGGAGAGAAACGTGGAAGTAGTTAGGTAAAATGGTGATATTTACTATGCAGCTGATTCTCACTATTATCCAATCATTATTATCTGATTTTCTATTCATTTTTGAACATTAAAAACATTCATATATGTGTATGTGAGGTGGACAAATCAAATTTTGACATATGAGCAAGACTACATCACAAGGACCAACCAAAACACTCCAAGATGACATGTTGACAAGGAGCTGCATTCTTGGCATCCTAGGTGGCATTAATTTCGGTTTTGACAATTGTTTATCTACAAATTTGGTCAGCTATTATCCTTCCAAAGTTGTTGAAGAGTTTGAGCAAAAGGTGGAGGAAGAAGTGGTCATCCAAACCACTTGATCTTTTCTGAAAATTCCTGCAGAAATTTCAGCATTCAAAATGGTCCAATCACATGTCTTGAAGGTGCCAACTAATCAAGGTGATGAGGTGGTCTTCCAATCAAATGAAGACAAGTGAGATTGATGATATGGAAGGTGACATGTGGGCATCCTAATCCACAAGGGGCTGCTGACACCTATAAATAGAAGTGGAGTTGAAGAAGGAAGACACACCACTTGAAGCTATCTTCTTCTTCTTCATTCTCTATTCTTGTTCTTGCAGCTGATGTTATAGGTGGTTTTGATTATTATTGTGCTGCATACACACCTCTTGTGCTCATAAAAGTTGTAATTGATTAGTCATTCTATAAGGCTATATCAATAGGTGGTGAGGTGATTACATTCTTGAGATTGTAAGGTGCTGTGATTAAGTCTTGATTAGGGTTGGTGTATAACACAAGAATCAAGTACTTTGTAAGTTGTAAGGTGTTATTTCCATAGTGAAAATCCAAGGAAAGGTGTTCCTTGGGAATGGAGTAGGTCACATTGACCGAACCAGGATAATTCTTGGTGTCTTTGTGTTCTTTACTTTTCTGCCTGTTTTTTCACAGTTTCTGCACTGGACTTCTAAAATCTGGAAAAATAGAAAAACATTTTCAAAAATTTTGATTTTTGGTGTCAACCAACTTCAGACTGTTAGCTTTCATTTTCAATAAGAATCACTTGATTTGAGCAAAGAAACGTTAGTCAAATAATCATTGCAAGTTAGTTGCACAAATCTGTCAGCAAAACTGACCTGTCTTCAAATTTTTGCAATTCGGTATTATTTGGCTAGGATAATAGATCAAGGCTTTTTGGAAACATAAACTATACTTCCTAAGCTTTGTTTTGACATAAAGATCACACCTTTTGGATAAGTACACAAGGAGTTCTAGCTTTTCTAAGTTGAGCAACTTTTCTATCCTGTTCTGAAAAATCTGTTAGACTAAAAGTTTTTACCTTTTTGAAGAGTCAAACGATTTTGGATTTCTCTCAAATTTTTACAGGAGTTATAATACATTTTAAAGTTTATTTCTGGAAAGTTTCAAGGGCTTTGAATTTCTACACAAAGAGAAACAATTTTTTAAAGGCAGACTCTCATTCTGAAATTTATAGAATCAGTTTTCAGAGGAGTTTTAAAAAAGTGTTTTTAATAGTTAAATTTCCGCTAACCACTATTCACTCCCCTCTAGTGCTGTTTATTGCAGGTGTCACGGTCCAACATGTACCTCCCTCGGTCCACTTCTTTTCCAACCCACTACCCGAACTAGCATCATCTCACCCTATACCCCCTCAGCCCAGCCACTGCCCCTCAGTTCAGCCCCCTGCCCCAGCCTCCAGCCCTCAGCCCAGCCCCTCCCCTCTCCCCATAACCTTAAATTTCCCTTAAACCCCTCATCTTACGCTCGCCGCCCTCAAGCTCTCTCTCCACTCACTTTTTCTCACATCTAACACCTCAGACCACTAGAAAAACTCATTCTGAACAAAACGCCGTAAAAATTATGGCAATCGGAGCACGCACGCTCCCTCACACGCGTCCACACGTGCGCCCACCCTCAAACTGCACAAAAGTCTAATTTTTAGAATTTATTTGATCCAATTTCCAATTCAAAAACCCTAATTTCGATTACCACCAATTTATTTCCAACCTCCCTTCTATTTTTATTCACTCCCACCACTAACCCTACTGCCATCAACCCCCTGCCCAGCCACAGTCACCATATACCCTACAAATGTACAAAAATTACAAAGACAATAATGGTATATACAAGGATACATAAACAATCTACTATTAAATGAATAATATGATTATGTACATATATATGCAATACACTTATACCAACAGTTGCCACATGCCAATGCCACCCACGTATACCCATGACACAACATATTTTAGCCTATGGTTCTTTTGGAGTAATCACCAGAAGGTCAAATATAACCGGTGGTGGAGAGTGAAGTGATTGCTCCTGATGACTACCGGACCTTTCATCTTGTTGGCCCACTGTTCTCTGTTGTTCACCAGTTTTCCCTAATCTTTATCGACTTCTAGCACTTTGCGTTTCTATCATGATTTCTTAGAAATGAAGTCCGAAAAGTAAAGAAATAAAACACTTCAACACATAGAAAGCTCCGCTTCTAACGTCAGCCGACGGAACCGTATGTAGGTTGAACCCCAACCAGTAAGGTTTCCTGCCACATCCACTTCCAAAAATAGTGTAGGGATGTATATCAGGTACCCAACGGTCCGCTAGCATGGAGCTTGGTCATTTACACAGTAGTCTGCATAAGGAGCCCTTCAAAACTGTAGGCAAGCTTACAGACCAAGAAAGCCCTCACACTATGCACTTGTTGGAAATTAAAGGGCTCTCTTGTCTTTGGCAAGAATTGAACCCAGACCTTTCTTTCGAGAACTCCGGCTCGGAACCAGTTGGGTTATGTCATGAGGACATGACGGAACCGTATGTAACTTGTATTGATGATCTCTCACTTTTTCGTAATGGACTTTATATTAACCAACAACTAGTGATAAAAATGTTAATAATTACTAGTGGACTGTCATAAAATCCGTTACCCATCATAGTATCCAAGTGCAGCACAAAGACAAAGAAAAGCTGGCAAAGCAGATGTAGTAGAAGAGTCGGGCGGTGTTTGGATATAGAGCACGCAAGAAATCAATCTCTTGCCTTGGAAATGTAACGTATGGTCTTCGTTTATATCGACATTCTCAGACAATTAATATTCCTTGTCTTTCTACTTGTGCCAAGCTCAGGTTGGACACATGGGCCCCTTCGTTTTGGAAACTATGTACTATGGAGTGAGTCCAACATAAGAAATAAATAAAATTATTACAATAGTTCTAGTATTAAAAGAAAATCATATTTCAGAAATTAGGTAGTAATTTTGGTCCTAAAACCGCATGATAGGTGATTATTTAACAAGGTTTTATTGTGTACCTGTCAAAAGACAACAACATTACTTCATTGTCTTAGATGTTCCTGTATTTATTATCAAAAAAAAAAAGATGTTCCTGTATATAGTGGGGTATGGAAGGGTATGATGTACGCAACTATATTCATGTGTTAGAAACACACAGACGTTGTTTCCGATGACCCATTGAAAATTTCGTCAAGTTGTGTCGATCAACTGCTACTTCACCATATAAGAAGTGTAGCCATTTTAGTGGATCGTTTTGCTTTATTTCATTATATTCCAAACTCAAAAAAGAATGTGTCATTAACTATTATAAATAAAAACATGTATCGATCGAAAGACAAGAAGCTAAACCTTTAAGAAAGCGGCTAACCGACATATCCCTCTTTTTATTACCGAAGAGCAAATTTTAGTCGGTGTTATAATAAAAGCTTCTCAAAACTTGTTGTTCTTTCTTTCATGATGTGTAACTGCGATGCCCATTGATATTCCAATAAAAGCACAAGTTATTCTTAATGTCTAGAAAGGCCAAGAAGCAGACAAACATAATTCTATCCCAATTAATATAGAGTTTGATTCCAGCGAGACCATTAGCTCTATATGTAACTAGATGATGACATAATAATAGAAATATAGTGTGCTAGTGTGCTAGTTTAGTTCATGTAATCGATAACTGAAAAAAATAATATGAAAATTTTGACTATTAATATGTTTTTATTTTTAAATAGTAAACCATATTTTTAAAACAAATAAAAATGAAAAACTAGGACAAAGGTTTTTTTTAAATAGATGGAGTATTTTTTTTTATAACTTTTATATTTTGGTTACGTTTTTTCTTTGTATGCTTTTCTGAAAACAGAACGAAATGTAAGAAAAACAAGAAAACATAGCATAATATTATACAGCAAAGGAAAACATGAGATCACATTTTCGAATTCAAAATCTGATCACAAGGATAAACGGAGCTGCCTCTAATGAAGATATCGAGTTATCTTGTTTGTATTTTTTTTGTACTGTTTAAATGTATAATCTTATGTTGATAGGTAGCTATCTTTTTGTACATTGTGTTGTATAAATCAGATGTATCGTACGACTTTCAGATCAATGAAAGTGATTTTACCATATCAATGGTCTTGCTCAATTTCTTGAAAAACAACATACAACTATAAGATGATGCATTTTTCAGCGTCCTACAATAAAATAATAAATACTCTTCGGTCTCCAGGGCATATCTCAATAGTTCTAGGTAGAGAATTTTAAAAAAAACGTCAGGGTTTGAACCTTGACGAAGAGAAGAATGTTTGAAACCCTCTAGGATAGCTGCATAGTGTGGGAACACTATTGGCCCGTGGAATGACCTGATAGACTGACAGGTCAGCCCGTCGGTTGTTTTTTTGGCGCCAATGGGCTCCTTGTGCTGTCTCTGTACTATGACAAAGTAGAAGTGAGCCTTGAGAACCTGATTTACATCCCTACTGTGAGACTGAAGATTACAGGAACCCTTATTGGTTGCGGTTCAACTTTTCTATAAATACTCTTCGAAAGTATGACACTGTGTTATTATTCACTCGTATGAAAAATATTATACCCTTTTTAAACTCAGTAATACATCAAAATTGTTGTCGGTGGTTGACTTTTCAACATAGTGTAATTTAGACTATATTTAAAAGTTATATATGACAATATTATTGGAACTTAGGGAGTAAATAGTCAAAAATTATATACTACTAAGTCATATAACAATTACATGATCCTAGAGCTGTAAATGAACCAAGCTGTTCAGTTGTTCGGCTCGTTTGGCTCGAGCTCGAGCTTGAGCTCTGTCCGGATAAAAGGTTAATGAACAGAGCTTGAACACCTTTTTCTGTTCGAACTCGGTAAGTGGCACCGTTCATTTAAAGTATTCGGCTCGTTAATGTTGTTCGTAAGTTCAACGAACCAAGCTTGAACAATTAAATATGTTCGTTTGAATAAACGAACAAGCTCGGCTCGTTCGCTAAGTTAAATGAACCAAGCTTGAACAACGCAATGCTCGACTCGTTCGGCTCGTTTACAGCCCTGCATTGATCCTTACGTCTCAATTAACTAACTCATTAGTTAACTTGCAGCCAAAAATTTAATTCAAGCAGTGTCAGTTTTTAAATTAACGATCATTAATTTTTCTGGTGTCTTGTACTTCATCTCTCCTTTAACATTTTTAGCAACAAGTCTGATGTTAATTTTTCTCAAATAAATTTTAGGCCGGAAATGTTTTTAATTGGGGTAACAATAAATAAACTTTATTTTTTTTTTTGATATATACACATTTTTTTGTTTGATCAATAGTGATGAATGAATCATGACATGTAATCAACGGCATAAAAGATGATAAAGATGTGTATTTATATATAAAAGAAGAAGACGTATATTTATTATCTCTCTTTTAATAATAGATGTATTATTTGGTCAGCAGCGAGACTAGCATAACTCTATCCAAACTGGATTAACTTTTAACAACTCAAAAACACCAGTTTGTATTATTTGTTTAATTATGTCATTTTTCTTTTATGAACATTCATTTCTTCTTCCATCCTGTTGGTAACAGGAAAGCTCAAAGCCTTGCTTAGGACAAAACACGTATCTTCAAACATAGATACGCTTATCCGGACAAGAGTTAAATCCAAAGATATTTAGGTGGCGTTTATTTCACACTTGGTATCGAATCAGAATCAGAATGGGTATGACAGAGTATGAGTTTGGAGTATATAAGTTTAAGCCTAAAAGTGACAGTTGTTTGGTAGGGAAGTAGGAATAGGTATGATAGATAGTGATGGTGTTTGGAATGTATCGGATTTAAAATGAGTATCGAATGTGGGTGGCCGAAAAATTGCCCGGAAAAATTCGGTCGGCCGACGTTGACCGGTCATACCCCTCATTCCCCATATTGATAGACAAGGGTGGCTATTATATCACAAAATGATATCAATTACCAAATACTTAGATATCAAACCGAAACTCATACTCTCATTTCTCCAAACAAACAACTTTTATGGGTTTAGATTACTCTAAACCCATAATCAAGTGAACTACTATTTATATTTTATATTTAATTGGTTACTGCAGTTAAAATAGAGAGATATCATCCAAGTATTAAAAGGTGGAATTGTACTGATACTATTTTAAGAGTTTGAATAATTGAAATGTGCATGACAATTTCTTGTGGTTCTCCCTCTCATTCTCTCACATTGTCTGCAAGAAATTCAACAATTCATTTCATATTTGTATCTATTGATTCTTGTTCTTGTTTCATTTGATACAGGGCGCAACTTATCCTTTTTATGATAAAATGTATGCGTGCAATACAAGTAATCTTTTTATTTTTAACCTCCACATGGATCGAGTTATTCATACAGAGGTTGATTTTTTAACATAACTTTTTGTTTTTGATATACTACCGTTATTTGACATAATATTTGTGAAAAAACATATAATCATACATACATATATGCAGACACACGTATTCGTTCATGGTTTTGCTAGTCCAACATTCTTTGCCCAACTATGCCCTTTTACTATTCAATTAAAAAAGAAAAATAATACTAATACAGATACATTAAATCATGTTTTTGAAAATCAATAAGTTTTTGGATACACATGACATAATTCTACTAACAATCTACACATAATAAACTCTCGATAAAAATAAAATAAATGTACAACTACATACCATACCATATTACCATAAGGACGACCACAGCAAATCTCTGCCTTCTCCAACAGTTATTTTCAGTTACTAACTGTCAATTAATCTACACGTCCCCTTCCCACCCGGGTGAGATGGAGACCTAATCACGCGACGCCACATGTACAAAAGAGTATTTTTAATAATAAAAAAATGGACCCTTTTATACACGTGGCGTCACGTGATTGGAGGACTCATATTTTAGCTCGAGTCCTACTCTGATCTCATCCGACTTCCCACCCCTCCTCTCTCTTTTTTTTCCTTTTCTTTTTTTATAACTAAGGTTATTTATCTCTCTTCAACAAGCGTAAAACTCAACGAGCTCATTCAACGGCTGGGGATCATCAGCATTTTGAAGCATCCACAGCAAGTGTTCAAACAGCACGACTTCACATCCAACGGTGGTGAATTCATTTTCGTACTCCCCGGACCTCTCCACCAGCTCCCGGAAAAGCGGGTGGTCCACCACATCAGAGCTCACAAGGTACCGTCGCTTCGATTTTCCGACGTAAACAGGATGGAGGTCCTTGTTGAACGCGCCTGCGTTATCATTAACCTCATCGCCGATGAAGTGGCCGTCGCCGACGGCGGCGACGGTGATTGAGCTCCCATTGGCTCTGCCTAGTTTGAACGATTGCATTTTCTTCAGAACTGATTTCAGCTTCGTGAGTTTCCCTCCTTTAGCCATAATTGCTTTGAATTGGATGGCGATCGGTGATCGGAAGAGATCTGTTTCTATTTGCCGGCGGGGAAGCCCAGGGGATTAGGAAGGAGGTTGTGGGCTCTGGGATAAAGGAAAAGGAAGCTTGTTGATATAAGGGCGGAGGTAGGGGTAAAGTTGGTATTTAGAGTGTTCCACCGGCTTTGTCTAATAGTGAAAAATTAGTTTAATGGCCTATTAAATTGGCTCCGCTTCTTTTATTGTGAAGTACCAGTTGATCGATATAGCTTGACGGATCATTATGGATCATTGTGAAACAACCTCTTTGTATTTATAACACATAGATATGGTTACGTATATCTAAACCCTTATACCTCGCTATAAACGGAAGCCTATAAAATAATAGGTAACATTGTTGTAGCAGTAGTTTATGATCTGTGGGCCATAATAAAGTACAGGAGAGTGGGTAATAATAAAATATACAATGACAAACATAAAACCAGCTGGGACTGATAGGCCAATTAGGCAATGAGGGGACGGGTCAGGATCACCTGACCCCCACTCCCTCACCCCTTCGCGATCGTCCGCCACGTAGCAGCAAAGAGGTGGTGAGACTGAATGGAGGTCATCCGTATCCAGCTTCATCACCCCTCTCCGCTGCCACGTGGCGGACGGTCACACGGGCGGTCACGGAGAGGGGGTTAGAGGATCTAATTCGTGAGGGGACGGGGTATTTCGTGATAGCGGCAGTCGTATTAGAGGTAAAAAAAATGTGTTTTACTGAATAGTTTTTTGTGTTTAACATACGGAGTGAACAGTTTTTCGTGTTTAACGCACGCAGTACAATAATATTATTCCATTGATTTAGATGCTTTTGTCCATGACGAGATATAGAGAATCGGATATACGCAATCATACCCATATGTTAAAAATATGTCTTTGTTCACCAGATTATACGGTTTTTAGAGACCTTGTCACTTTGAATTATGTCTATGTAGGTCATGTAATCTTTTGTTTAGTAAATTTTGAGGATAATTACATTTGAATTACGTCTATATAGGCCATGTAATCTTTTGTTTAGTAAATTTTGAGGATAATTACATTTACATCTTCTGTTTTTAGGCGTAACTATCTTTAGATCTCTTGTAGGTTTAAATTTGACCTTTACATGCTTTCGAACTAAACTCGAACCCAAGTTTCAGGCCAAATTTTATATCAAGTATACTTTTAGTTTAAAACTACAGGAGTGTAAAGATAAAACGGTTTAACCTACTTGAGTATCAGGAGTCATATATCAAATCGCAAGAGGTTAAAAGGTGATCATTTTTATCAACTTTGACAAAGAAAAAACATTGATTTCTAGTGTACTCTAAAAGATAGTGGTCTAATGATCGAATTTTAAATTAGAAGGAGTCTAAAAATAGAGTCTAAAAGTAATTATACGTAAACACAGGAGTGTAAAAATAATTATTTTAAACTTTAATATGTTAAATGAATAGCTACTTAACATCATGATGACTATATATATATTAACCAATAAAATATAGGAAAAAATAGATGCACACTCATATTAAAACATTTGGTATAACTTATATCTGAAACAAGATATAGAGGTTCCCCCCCCCCCCCCCCCCCCCCTCCTATTTTTCTATTGGAAAAATGAATGGGCCGAAGAAGAAAACATAGGCATCATCTTCCATCTTCCAAGGACCACTATAGAGATTGAGTGGTCGAGACTTTTCCTGAATTTGGAAGTCTTATTTTTTCAGGGCATTTAATGTCATTTTCATGAATACAAATTTGAGATAACATAATTCATCTTTGAAGTCATCAATTTGAGAAGAAGTGATTTTCACCCAAATTATTTGAAAAGAAATTTGATATCCCCGTTATGAATGAAGACAAAGTACATTTCTGTCTTCATTCTCTTTCTATTTTTTTGGTTAAAATGTAAATATTTCATTTAACCATGATCAAAATAGGACCAATCCTTTACACTTCCACTGGGCATACCCAGGATGCAGTACATACAATCACCAAAAACTACTCTGAGTGTCATTTACTTGAAACAATCTATACATATGAGTAGCAATTCTATGAGCCATATCCTGAGCTTTGTGGTTATGATCCTCAAAACACTTGCGGTTTCTAGCAAGCCACAAGTAATATATAGTAGCAGCAAAAGAGGCTTTAAGGTATTTGGTCCTCATACTCTTCTTCCTTGCATGCTTTAACGTCTAGGACAATAATTCTTTCAAGGAATTGAAATCCTCTGAGATGTGAAGCCAAGATGAAATCAAGCACCAAACATTTCTTGCAACCGGACAAGTAAATAACACATGATCATGCGTCTCAACAATTGTATCACAATTCGGGCATTTCAAATCGTTAAGCACATAATGCAGCCTGTCCCGTGTTGGTAGCTTTTCGCGAGCTGCCAACCAAAAAATAAAGCAGTGTTTGGGCACATTATCAGGAGCCCAAACAGTGGTTGCCCAACCCATCTTAGGTCCCTTGTCCCTGAAAAAATCATATGCCTTAGCAGTAAGGGAGGTTGTCCCCGAAGCCCAGCTGAGTATTTCAGCATTACATGAGTCAGAGTTACCCATTTCCAAAATGAGTATGTCCTTAATGTGCATCAGCTTCTTCATGAAAACCGAATGAGAAGGTTTAGAGTGAAGATTCCAAATACCTGTTTGGAGCCTATAAAAATGATGCATCTAGCGAACCCACAATGTATCTTTCTTACTTTGGATGTTCCATAGATGGTTCAACAAAAGAGCACTGTTCCAGGCCCTCAAATCGAACAGCCCCAGACCACCTTCTTTCTTGGGTTTACATATGTCTTTCCAAGAGACCCAAGCCTTCTTCTGGTTTTCTTCCTTAAATCCCCACAAAAAATTCCTAAAAATTCAAACAAGTTGCTTTTGCACCGAAACTGGGATAGCCAATATACTCATCCAAAAGGCATGAATGCCTTGTAGAACTCCTCTAATTAACTCAAGTCTACCTGCATAGGATGAGGACTTAACGTTCCACCTAGAAGTACAGTTAATAACACGCTGGAGGTAACCACCAAAGTGAGAAAACTGAAGTGCAACCCCAGCAATAGGAACCCCAAGATACCAAAAGGGAACAGACCTTGAGAGAATCTGGTTAAGACACTCATTTCCTCCCTTTCATCATGATTCAACCCAGCAAGATAAATTTCAGATTTAGAAACATTACTCCTTAGTCCAACGACATTTCCAAACTCTTCTAGTATAACCATTAAAGCCATAACAAACTCCTGGTCCCCCCTAGAAAGTAAAATCAAGTCATCTGCAAAGGCTAAATGAGAAATTTTCAGCTTCCCGCACTTAGAATGAAATTTATACCCCAGATGATCATTCAATGTTTTGAGCATCCTCGATAGATACTCCATTCCCAAGACAAAGAGAAAAAGAGAAATAGGTCACCTTGTCTTAACCCTTTTTCTCCTTTGAAAAATCCCTCCAATGATCCGTTGATAGCAATGGAATATGAAGTGGTTGAAACACATTCTATAATCCAAGAGATGAACTTACTGGGAAACTTTAATCCAACGAGAACATCCTCTAAAAAGCTCCACAAATAGAGTCAAATGCCTTTTTAATGTCCATCTGTATCAAACGTTTAGGAATTGTTCTCTTCTGCCCATATTGCCGAAGTAGTTCCTGCATAAGAAGAATATCTTTTGCCATTGCCCGTCCCTTGACAAATCCTGACTGTGCTTCATCAACTAAGTTTGGCATCACATGTGACAGACTAGCAGCAATGATTTTTGAGATTGCTTTATAGATCACATTGCACAAGGATATATGCCTATATTCTCCGACCTTCATTGCATACTCCTTCTTTGGAATGAGGGAGATGACTGAGTGGTTAATCTGCCTAAGGATTCTTCCATTATGAAAAAACTCCATGATAGCGGTTGTAACTTCCTCTCCCAACACTGGTCAGGCTTTGACAAAGAAATGGGCTGTATACCCATCCGGGCCTGACGACTTGTCTTTACCAATAGAAAATATAGCATCCTTAATCTCCTCAGGCTCAATTGGGCATACTAGGTAATTAGCATCATGATGCTCAATTACAGGACCGTTGTTGAAGATCATATGATTCACTGGTTGGGTGTATTCCTTGGTGCCTAACCGTCCAGTATAGAAATTGACAAACTCTTTTGCAATGTCATCCCTTTTGGTGGCAAATGTTCCATCACCTCTTTCAATGGACAAAATTCTTCCTTTAGCCCTACTTCTTTTCATCCAAGAGTAGAAGAAATTTGTATTTCTATCACTTAACCTTATGAACAGTCTCTTTGCTTGCTGAGAGTAGAAACTTTTTTCCCATTTCAGGAGCCTATTTGTGATACCCTTTGATCCTTTGATGCAGTCTCAAGCATCCCATTGTCATGCTCAGATTGAATTTTTGTCTGCAGCTCTTCCAAATAGCTTTTAGCCCTTACCACTTTCTCTGAGATGTGTCCGAAAACCTTTGCATTCAATTTCTTTAGACTTCCTTTGAGCACTTTCAGCTTCTTGCAAACTGTAAACATTTTTGTCCCGTGACAATCCATCATCCAAGCCTCCTTCACTAAGTTCAAAAAATCCGGATGTTTAGTCCACATATTGAAGAATTTGAAGTTAACTTTCAATCTTGATTCATCCTTTTCTAAATGAACAATTCCCGGTGAGTGGTTAGAAATGCACCCTGAAACAGGGAAATGTGCAGAAGAGGAGCTAAGGCTATCAAACCATTTTTCATTCACCAATACATGATCCAGCCTACACTTAACTTTCCCGTTCATCCAAGTATACTTACAACCAGAATAAGGCAACTCCACCATGTTGCATTTCATATAAAAATCTAGAGGATCTCTAACCTCATAAGTTGAGGGCTCCCTACCATTTACATTTTCATCTTCTGTAAAGACAGAATTAAAATCCCCAGTACAGCTTAAGGGAGAGGACATCCTGCACCAAAATGTTCCGAGCCACTCCACATATTTCTTCTTTTAGGGACCCTGTTGTAACCATAGACAAAATATAAGATTACCTTCCTGCCATCTGCCAGTGATGACAACTCACAGTGTAATACTTGATCTTTTACTCCGAAGCTAACAATCCTTACAGTTATAAGGTTCCAAAAAAATCAAAATTCTGCCTCATGTCTGAACATCAAAGTTATTTAGGTTATTCCAACCAAGAAAGATAGTTGTAGTAAGAGCCAGGAAGCTACGATCATTCAACTTGGTCTCTAACAAACCAATAACATCAATCTTATTCTTCTTAACAAAATCAAACACATCACTCTGCTTTTGAGGGGTTACTGAACCCCTAACATTCCAAAATGCAAAAATCACGAGATAAGTTAGGAAGATAACTTATCCGTAAACTGAAGGATGATCCTTCAAAGCTTTCTGCCTTCTCCTCTTTTCTCCTTTAGTCAAAACTTTTATAAATCTTTCATTATGCTATGAATTTTCTGCAAGCAACACTTCTGGGACCTGGTCACCAACAGCCCCAACCTCCCCCTGCTCCAAATCCTCACTGAGACTCTCCTCATTATCCTTTTGACCAATTCCTTTATAGGCTTCAGTTAAGAAAACTTCAATATTCTCCTGGCTATGAGCTTGTAGATAAACCTTTACCTGCCGCTACCCAACTGGAAGTGTCCTCACAGTTTCAGTAGTAGCCTCTTGTTCTTTGTTTCGCACCTCAGTTCTTATGTTTGCTCTTTGTGCACCTCCATTAATTCTCTTTCTTCCTCCTTTTTTGTTGTTGCCCCTCCTTCCTTTATCATCATTAATGAACAAGTCAAGCCCTTTATTTGTATGTCCAATTCTACCACAGGTGGTACAATGCAACAGAACCTTCTTATAGCGTATATCCTGCTTATGAATCATGTCTGGGAGGGTGATATCAATCATTTGTGGCAGCTCCTTTGATATATCTATCTCAATGAGTACTCTTGCATAATTAAAGGTTCCTTTTCTTACGGTAATATGGTCCATACTAATAGGATTCCCCAAGTACGAAGCAATTTTGCTAAGGAACCATTCCTTCTACAAAATTAAAGGCAAGTTATTGAACCTTACCCAGATGGGAACAACATGCATGTCTTCATGTCCAAAGCTGAAAAACTTCGGCATTCTCTTAAGCATAAGAGGCTTCCCATTAATGAAGTATGGGCCATCTAACAGAACTTTTAACATATCTTCCAAAACCTCAAACTAGAAAACAATCCACCCAGAATAATGGATCTGAGCTTTATGCCTTCCCTTCCAGTGTCGTGTGATTTGCTTTAGTGCCCCCAGTCCTAGAAAGGCACCCCCTACACATCCTATTAGACAAAGCTCCCATTTCTTTTCTTCTTCAAACTCCTCATCCACAAAAGCTGGTCCTTCCAGTCCAGTTTGCATCTTACTCAGCTTGAAACCTTCTTTTCGGTTGTCTTTGAAAAGGGAGGTCCAATGAGCCTTTGCATGTAATCCCTTCCCACTACTGCTACCATATCTGACCGCGTGCTTTCCTTGTTCTTCCAGATCTGATGCTACTAAGACAGTAGAATCATCTTTCCTTTGTGAGGTTCTCATCTAAGCTCCTCCCAACTGCATGTCTTCATCAGCTTTACTTTTCACCAGAGGTGAAATCAGATCATCCTCTGCGATACAGAATGGAACATTACTATATCCTATCACCTTCTTACTACCAGATCTAACACTCATATTATCCTAAGATATTTATAGGTAAGGTAGAAAATTTTGTACAAGTTGAAAAAAGAAATGCGATGAAAAGAGAACTTTGGGAGTTCCCAGAGAGTTTCTCTCTCAATTCTCTCACATCCTTTTTTCATTCTCTTTCTAGGTTGATATAGGGAGCCAAAATCCCTTCTTCTTTTCTTGGGGAAGGCATTTAGTATAATTACTATGTCTCAATTTCATAGTTCAATTTGAATAGTATAAGTTATTACTTGTTTATCATTAAATGCCTTATTTTTATTGGTTATTTGCTATTATAATTTTGAAATTGAACATAACTTAATAAGTTTATTATTAAAAGTAAACAATTTTTTAGAACTTTCTAAAAAGAATTGCACTATAAAACTTGAAAGGAAAAATAGAAAAACCAATAATAATAATAATAAAATGTCATATGTTGTATTCGTTAAGTTTTTGCTATGAAGATTCCCTTTCTAAGAACCTTATAATTTCTCAACTTTTTTTCTTACTGTATTTGGGTTTCTCCTTCTATCTATTCTTACTCTATTAAGACAACTGCGTTAATAGTAAAAAACAATAGTAAAACTCAGGATTCAAATATCTGTTTTTCATTTTTCTTTTTTACATTAAAAAAAAGTTAAAAACATGTTTATGTCTCTGAACACTAATTAGCTGTTTGTAAAAGCAATGCTCATACTAAAACAAAACTAGATACTCCTCCTATTCTAAAAATATTGTCCTAATTTGGCTTCAACATAGCTTAAGAAAGTCAATTATTTTGTTCAGTATTTATATTCTACTATTAGTTATTCAATTGATGTAAAATAGAGAAATTATATAAATATAAATTGAAATAATAATATAAAAACTTTAATTTCATATTTTTTTCTTCAAAACATAGATAATATTTTTAAGACAAACTAAAATAAAAATACAAAATATAAAAAAAACTAAACAATATTTTAAACACCGATAAATAAAAGCTGCTGACTTCGTAAAATCATTGATGTAATTCAGAAACCGCCAAATTGAAGTGGGGAAAACGACAAACGCAGACTTAGAAGGCTTATTTTATCTCGTATCCGTGCACTAACTGGACAATTTCTGCAATAAACCAAGGTTTTAAACAAGACCAAAAAAATTTTAATTAAAATCTACTTTGTAATCTACCCAAAAATTTAGGAGGTGGGGACTTGATTATTCCTAATTACCAGTTGTTAAGCACTTAAAAACATAAATTAAGAACAGCTTTTTGCACATCCAATCGAGTTTACTATTGAAGTCGTCCAAAATTACGTTCATTAGGAATATTTAATTGTTATTGGAGGAGATTGAGAATATCTTTGGTGGGAAGCAAAAATAATTGCTAACTGCCACAGTTTTCCTTTGTACCTAGACTCCCAATTATTTGCTCATTAAAGAATGTGGAGTTCTTTGATGCGGGTTTCATTGAAAACAAATTATCTATCATTTGAAATGGATGTATTGGTTGTATGTCTCTCATCCTTTTCAGACTTTAGCGATAGCTTTTGATGTCGTTAAGATATACTAGGTATGTGTCGTTGTTGTAGTAAAGAAAATGGAGTCCTTGCCTCCCGATACTTTTTATCCTCATAAAAATATTGTTACACTTAGTGAAACAAGTATTTAGTTAAATATTAATTAAAATCAAAATATTAAAGTATTTAATGTAATAATTTAACAAAATAGTAATTCACGTAATTCAAAGCTAAATTTCAATAAGTAATATTTCAAATACTTTAACATTTTGATTCTAAATGGAGTTTGACTAATTAAGTATTTGATTAGATACGACAATATTTTTGTGACAAATATAATATTGTTTTTCTTCCCCTTTTGAAACTTATATAATATGTTCAAAACTTATGTAATAAGCAGCACTCAACGTATAAATAATATGTAAAATACTTTAACATTTTGATTCTAAGTGGAATTTGATTAAATAAGTATTTGATTAGGTGTGACAATATTTTTTAGACAAATAGAGTATTGTTCTTATTCCTCTTTTGAAACTTACATAAAATTTACAAAACTTATATAATAAGCAGCAAAATCTAGCACTCAACATATAAAGAGTGTACGCATTCTTTATGAAACATACGCAATTTTTAAAAACCTAAACATAAAGAAGACATTGTTCGTAACCAAATAGTTTTAGAAGAAAGTAGGGCATTTTAAGATAAGTGTGTCGAATAAGCATTGATTGACCGGGTTATTGATCTTTTTGAAATATTCATTTAATAAAAAAGATTTGATAAAACATTTTTTTTTGTAAGATATACAGAAGTTAACAAATATTTTGTGACATCTGAAAGCAATAAGACATACATATACAACGAAACGATGAATGATGAATTTATAATGTGATAGAGGAGTATAGGGCATTTTGACGTACTGATCGGTTTTCATCCTCAATAAAATTTTATAGAGAAGATTTTAACTTGACTTTGCATTTTTTTTTTGTTGTCTTTGTCTTTCATTATTTGTCGTTCATTATGTTTCTACGTATGTACATATAGAGCTGGGGGTCTCACTGGAAACGAACTCTCTATCTTTTGGGATAGAGGTATTGTTTGGCTGCCTTTCACTCTCTCCAAACCCTAACGATAGCTGTTATTGTTGTTGGAATATGCTGGGTATATATTGTTGTTGTAAACTCAGTGGGAGGCTTGAAGTTGGGTTCAATTTTTTTTTTAAAAAAAAAAATTCCTAGCGCATTTTAATATTGGTTAAGATTCCGTTGAAGAATGGCTTTTGTACGTTTCATGCTGCAGATTGGTTTCTGTACCTACTCATACCTTGTTGGCAAAAAGGTTGAACCGCAACCCCGAGGCCCTTCATACTCTGGCTCGACAAGGTAACTGGAAGAATGTAAATCAGGTACTCAGCGGTCCGTTAAGAAAAGACACAAACACGCAGATCCACACTAGAGTCATACCGTCCAAACCCATATTGGATTCTGAAGATAAGGCATCCACAATGTAGGCTGCAGGATTAAAACCTTGCACATTGTTAGTAAATATGTCTCTCCGGAACCAACTGAACTATGTCCTGCAGGCACTGCTCATACCTTGTGATGTTGAAATGAGTAATTCTTTGGTCACAGGACATGCAGAATATTTATTTATTTTTGTTATGTAAGTTTTGGCAAATATCATATATGTTTTTATTAACATCGCATAGCTTTTCCTTTTACTGGGTTATGCAAGATTTACAAATATTATTCTAACTATAAAATGAAATTCCACGTAAACAGAATAGTGCATACTTTCTTTTGCCCTCATACTTTCTAGCAGCACATTTGGCTTCGAATTAAGTGCATACCCACTTAATTTTGGAGCAAAAGGTCAAATCCTTAGCCCCGATAACTTCACCGTCTCATCTTCATAGAGTTTTGTATATGATATAAATCAAGATTTTAGCAGCATTCTAAATAGATAAAGTGTTGTCAGACCTACACAAGAGTCTACTACAAACCAGACCTGTAATCTTACACCCAATTGGAAAGATTTAGGCCTAGATAACAGTATTGGTCCTACTCTACGTGCGTCCTGGTTCGAATATGTAAACTTTCTTAGATTAGTTTCCTACCAGTTTAGTTTATTATTCGATCTTAAAAGTCCATATGGACACATATTCTAAATACTTTGCTAATGGATAATATTTCTTATCATGTTTTCCAAGATGACAAGAAAAGGCATCCATTCCTCCCTCTCCTAAATTCTCTTTGCCTCGGGCCTTTTTTTTTTTTAAATTTTTATGTTTTTTGGTTTTGGGGGAGGGGAGGAGTGGTGGGGTGGGGAAATTCAATGGTTAGGAAATGTCCGGCCACAAGTATCATACTTGTATAGCTGGAATTTGCCCAGTCCACTACTAATTTACTCCATAAGGATAAATCATGTCTATGAATTTTCTAGTGAATGAAAAAACTGGGGACTGGTAAACTTGTTTTTAGTGTTTTCTAGGAGTTGAATATTTGAATTAGATAAAGGATATCACCAGTTGGAGAAAAAAAAGAATGGCCCATACTCCATTTGACCTATTGATGATATTATTGTTACATTTCTTTTTTGGCCTGATATTAGCATCTTATAGTGTACCAAAGAATAGGAGGGGGGCATCGAACAGCAGTTTCTAAGAGTTGCAAGTGTTTACATTTTTATAATGGCATGTAACTTTACTTCATTTTATGGGCATTCCCGGTTGTTAGGATTGTTAGAATCTGTAATCATAAAAAGTGTACAGTATGCGATTGTGCAAATTGACAAAATGCAAGCAAAACCGAGGCGAGTCTAAGGACTCTGTCCTTAAGACGATTTGCTCCGGTACGAAGTGCCCAACCGAAAAACAGCAAACGTCTCTCAGGATACAACGGCTACAGTTCATACGAAACGGCACAGCAACGTAAAGAACTCAGCGAACCTGTGTGATGATCTGATTTCTCAACGAACTGGACTGTGGGATGCAACAGCAGTATGCAAAAACGAAAAATAGCAGGAGGGAACAGCAGTGGAAACGCAGATTGCAGTGTGTGTTGTGTAGTAGAAAGCCTGGAGAAGGAGGCAATTTATAGGCGGGAAGGAAACGGCAGTTGATCTCCAGATTAAACCGCAGCCGTCGGATCAAACGGTTTTCATCCACAGCCGTTAGATCGTCAACTGCAGCAGTTTTAAACGTAGACCGTCGGATGAAAAAACTGCTGCCCAGATACGATCTCAGCCGTTGGATCATGATCCGTGTAGACTACGATCCACAGCTGTTAGATCTAGATGAAGAAACCGTTGCCAGATACGATCTCAGCCGTTGGATCATGATGCGCGTAGACAACGATCCACAACCGTTAGATCTAGATGAAGAAACCGTTCCCAGATACGATCTCAGCCGTTAGATCATAATCCGTGTAGACTACGATCTACACCGTTAGATCTTGCAACGGTTATGATCAAAAATTATTTCAACCGTTGGATCACTTGATTTATTTTTCTGGAAATTTAAAAGAAAATTTATCCAAAAAGATAAGAACCGGGCGGGCGAGCCATGAGCCACGAGCCCGAGCCGAGCCGAGCCGAGCCGGCCGGCCGGACGGGCGGGCGGCGGCGGCGGCGCGCGCGCGTGTGTGGTGAACCTTGCCTGAGCTGCGTCCGGACTCCGTCAGGAAACTTCTCATGCCCAAGGGCACATTTTAGAAAGTTTCATTTTGAACTATATTTGGTGGCTTATTCATCTCAAGTGACCAATGTTGTATTCCACTTAAAGGGTGATGTGTTCACTCCTCAAGAGGCCACATCACCACTTTTCCAATTTCTTTCTAATTTCACTCCAACTTTGAGCATTAATTTCTCATTCACCCGGTATCGGAATCGAGTGATTCAAAAGCCTAAAGTCATCTACTTGTCACGTAGATAATTTAGAAATTATTAGTTTTCGTTTTTGATTAACGAACACTAATCATAATTAAGCTCAAAGTATGGTGGTTGTCAACTTTTGACAAACCCATTTGCCTAACTTTTCCAATTTACCTCAATTTCTCCAACAATCCCCCACATGAATGAAAATTAATGCAGATGCAGATGCAGACTCTATCGAGAAATCAGACAAGGATATGTTGCATCAGAAGAGGTAGCTTCTGGCTTTGAACCTTTCTTAGTGATATACCATCGGATCCACTCAGCTGGTTAGTGACCTGATGTCTTGAACTATCAGCCTTTATTGTGAACCTAGACAATGATACTCACACAACATTTCCTTTGACACCCCTTATTGGTTCTCATGGTTGTGTTCATTTTGGCCATGAACAACCTGGTTTCAGAAAGTGTATTAGAGAATTCTTGCCTCTCTGAATTCTCATAGAAGCGGCCCCACTTCACACTTACATAGGTGATTCCTATCAAGAGTATTCTGCCATACCCCACTTGATTCATCAAGATATAGGAGATCATTAAAAGCATTAGCTTACCCTAACTATTATCTGCAGACAGCACTTTTGTTTAACGGAATGAGTAAGTGCTAACTGAATCCTTATAACTTAGTTTTCCCATTGAACCTAGATTCTGGGATCTCCAGTCAACAAGGTTGGGTTACCGTTACAAAGATTCTTGCTTTGTAGGCTTAAGTCCCATTCCGTTTGTCAATTTAGACATAAGATCTCTAGGCAAAGCTTTTGTAAGCGGATCCGCAAGATTCTCCTTTGATTTTATGTAATCAATGGAGATCACGCCATTAGAGATCAGTTGCTTAATGGTATTATGTCTCCGACGTATGTGTCGTGACTTACCATTGTAGATGCTGCTTTGAGCTCGTCCTATAGCTGACTGACTATCACAGTGTATGCTAATAGGAGCAATTGGCTTAGGCCAACATGGAATGTCCTCTAAAAAATTTCGAAGCCATTCAGCCTCTTCTCCAGCTTTGTCTAATGCTATAAACTCAGCTTCCATTGTGGATCGAGCTATGCATGTTTGCTTAGTGGATTTCCATGACACAGCACCACCACCAACAGTGAATAAATATCCACTTGTGGATTTAGAGTCTTTGCAATCTGATATCCAGTTTGCATCACAGTATCCTTCCAATACTGCTGGATATCTTGTATAGTGTAATCCAAGATTCATTGTGTACTAAGGTACCTCATCACTCTATTTAGAGCTTTCCAATGATCTTCACTTGGATTACTGGTAAACCTGCTTAATTTGTTTACTGAACAAGCTAAGTCTGGTCTTGCACAGTTCGTTATGTACATTAGACTTCCAATCACTTGTGAGTACTTCAATTGAGCTACTGGTTCACCTCGGTTCTTCCTTAAGTGCATACTTAAGTCAAGTGGGGTTTTTACTGGTTTTGCATCAAACATATTGAATCGTTTGAGAACAGACTCAATATAATGACTTTGTGACATGATCAATCCTTCATTTACCCTAGAAATCTTGATTCCTAGAATAACATCGGCAACCCCCATGTCTTTCATGTCAAAATTCTGTGTTAACATCTTCTTGGTATTCAAGATGATGTCATGAGTACTACCCATGATTAACATGTCATCTACATATAGACATACTATCACATAGGCATTAAGTGTGTTTTTGATGTAAACACACTTGTCACACTCGTTGATCCTGAAGCCGTTTGTCATCATTACTTGATCAAACTTCAAGTGCCATTGTTTTGGTGCTTGTTTAAGTCCGTACAAAGACTTAACAAGTTTACAAACTTTCTTCTCTTGTCCAGGCACAACGAACCCTTCTGGTTGTTCCATGTATATCTCCTCCTCCAAATCACCGTTCAGAAAAGCCGTCTTAACATCCATCTAATGGATTTCTAAGTTATAGACTGTTGCAATCGCGACTAGCACTCTGATTGATGTAATCCTTGTCACTGGTGAATAAGTGTCAAAGAAATCAAACCCTTCTTTTTGTCGATAACCTTTGGCTACCAACCGCGCTTTGTATTTGTCGATAGATCCATCTTCTTTAAACTTCTTCTTGAAAATCCACTTGCATCCGAGCGGTTTACTTCCTGGTGGAAGATTGACCAGCTCCCAAGTGTGATTTTGAAGAATAGATTCTATCTCACTGTTTATTGCCTCTTTCCAGAACGAAGCTTCTGGTGTTGACATCGCCTCTGAAAAGGTCCTTGGCTCATTCTCTACCATGTAGGTTAGAAAATCTGGTCCAAATGATGTCGGTATTTTGGCTCGTTTGCTTTGACGGGGTTCGTCAATTTCTTGAGCTGTTGTATCCCGAGCTCGCTTACTCGTGATGGCTTCTTTATCATTTCTATCTTTCTTTGGAAAGACGTCTTCAAAAAACACTGCATTTCTTGACTCCATGACAAAATTTTCATGTATGTCAGGGATGTCAGACTTGTGCACCAAGAATCGATATGCACTACTATTTGTTGCATATCCTATGAATATACAATCAATTGTTTTGGGCCCTATTCTGACTTGTCTTGGTTTAGGTACTGCTACCTTAGCCAGACACCCCCACACTTTTAAGTATTTGAAACTAGGTTTATAACATTTCCAAAGTTCATAAGGGGTTTTATCCATCTTTTTAGACGGAATTCTATTTAGAATGACATTGGCGGAGAGAATTGCTTCCCCCCACAAGTTCTAAGGTAAACCCGAACTTATCAACATAGCATTCATCATCTCTTTAAGAGTTCGATTCTTGCGTTCAGCAATACCATTGGATTGAGGTGAGTATGGCGCAGTCGTTTGATGAATAATGCCATGTTCTGAACAGAATTCATTAAACGGTGCATCATATTCGCCACCTCTATCACTACAAATTATCTTAATTCGCTTGCTAAGTTGATTTTCAACTTCATTCTTATAATCCTTAAACGCATTAACGGCCTCATCTTTGCTACTTAGCAAATAAACATAACAATATCTAGTGCAATCGTCAATAAAAGTTACAAAGTACTTTTTACCACCTCTTGTTTGCACAAACTTTAAATCACACACATCTGTATGAATTAAATCTAACATTTCAGTGTTTCTTTCAATCGAAGGAAAAGGAGCCTTAGTCATTTTCGCTTCAACACAAACTTGACATTTTTTCTTAGTCAAATTTAGTTTAGGCAACAAATCAAGATTAATCATTCTTTGAATTGATTTGTAATTAACGTGTCCCAAACGTAAATGCCATAAAGAAGACTCAAGCATATAAGCAGAAGTAGATGCATTTTCATTAGCCACTACGGGCACAACTTTTTCTTTCTTGGGTACAATGGTAATAGCATTCATCCTAAACATTCTATCTGCCAAATACCCCTTCCCCAAGTACAACCCATTCTTTGAAATAATAACTTTGTTAGACTTCAACACAAGTCTAAACCCATGCATCACCATCAAAGTGCCAGAAATCAAATTCTTCCTAATATCAGGAACATGCAGAACATTCTGCAGAGTCAGAAACTTTCCAGAAGTCAACTTCAAAACAACATTTCCTTCACCTTCAATCTTTGATGAAGCATCATTTCCCATGTAAAGCTGTGCACCATCAACGGGCTTGTATTCTGTGAACATTGCCTTGTTTGCACAAACATGTCTCGTAGCTCCAGTGTCCAGCCACCATGCGTGCGGATTTCCCACAATGTTGCATTCACTCACAACAGCACAAAGATCCAAATCTTCCATTGCACCAACCAGATTCGCCTTCGCTTTCTCTTGCCTCTTCTTTGGCTTGCGACAGTCACTGCTCCGGTGCCCCTGAATGCCACAGTTGTAGCACTTACCTGTGAACTTTTTGGCGATCTCTTTGCCTTTGTTGTTCACACCCAACTTGCCTTTCTTTTTCTTCGTCGCCTCTGCGACATGAGCCTTTGCCTGACCAGAAAATTGAGCAAACTTCTTCTCAGATCTGCGATTGTCTTCTTCGATACGCAATCGAACAATCAGATCTTCCAAGGACATCTCCTTTCGCTTATGTTTGAGATAGCTCCTGAATTCCCTCCACGAAAGAGGTAGCTTCTCAATCACAGCAGCAACAAGGAAAGATTCACTAAGGGACATACCCTCTTCTTCCATTTCAGCCACTAACATCTGAAGTTCCTCAATCTGAGAAACAACAGTTTTAGAATCAGTCATCTTAAAATCAAGAAATTTACCAATGATAAATTTCTTCGCACCAGCATCCTCTGTCCTGTATTTTTTGTCTAAAGCCTGCCATAAAGATTTCGCAGTCTTAAAGGTACTATACAGTCCATACAGAGTATTATCGAGACAACTTAAAATATGACTCAAACAGACATAATCACTATATTTCCATGCTTCAGCCATCAAGCTATTCTGCATATTCACGTTTTGATCCTCGACTGGTATCACCACTGGAGGATCCTCGGTCAGCATTTTGGCCAGCCCCAGAGTTGTCAAAAAGAACAGCATCTTCTGCTGCCAACGTTTGAAGTAACTGCCTCCAAACTTCTCCGGTTTCTCCGCCTGTCCAACAACCGGAACAGGAGCAGGAATGGCAGCGGGTGCAACTGGAACAGCATTGTTCACTTCCTCGGACGAACCAAGGTGCACGCCATTGAAGGAGTTCGAACTTTCGTTCTCCATTTCAGATTCTGTGGGACAATACAGAAACAGAACACGAAACGGATTAGTTTCGTACCAATAGAAACTGTGATCGCAACACGAAACAGATTACAGTATATATAACCAAAATCGTCTTAAGAATGTTAGAATCTGTAATCATAAAAAGTGTACAGTGTGCGATTGTGCAAATTGACAAAATGCAAGCAAAACCGAGACGAGTCTAAGGACTCTGTCCTTAAGACGATTTGCTCCGGTACGAAGTGCCCAACCAAAAAACAGCAAATGTCTCCCAGGATACAACGGCTACAGTTCATACGAAACGGCACAGCAACGTAAAGAACTCAGCGAACCTGTGGGATGATCTGATTTCATAACGAACTGGACTGTGGGATGCAACAGCAGTATGCAAAAACGAAAAATAGCAGGAGGGAACAGCAGTGGAAACGCAGATTGCAGTGTGTGTTGTGTAGTAGAAAGCCTGGAGAAGGAGGCAATTTATAGGCGGGAAGGAAACGACGGTTGATCTCCAGATTAAACCGCAGCCGTCGGATCAAACGGTTTTCATCCACAGCCGTTAGATCGTCAACTGCAGCAGTTTTAAACGTAGACCGTCGGATGAAAAAACTGCTGCCCAGATACGATCTCAGCCGTTGGATCATGATCCGTGTAGACTACGATCCACAGCTGTTAGATCTAGATGAAGAAACCGTTGCCAGATACGATCTCAGCCGTTGGATCATGATCCGCGTAGACAACGATCCACAACCGTTAGATCTAGATGAAGAAACCGTTCACAGATACGATCTCAGCCGTTAGATCATAATCTGTGTAGACTACGATCTACACCGTTAGATCTTGCAACGGTTATGATCAAAAATTATTTCAACCGTTGGATCACTTGATTTATTTTTCTGGAAAATTTAAAAGAAAATTTATCCAAAAAGATAAGAACCGGGCGGGCGAGCCATGAGCCACGAGCCGAGCCGAGCCGAGCCGGCCGGCGGCGGCGCGCGCGCGCGCGTGTGTGGTGAACCTTGCCTGAGCTGCGTCCTGACTCCGTCAGGAAACTTCTCATGCCCAAGGGCACATTTTAGAAAGCTCCATTTTGAACTATATTTGGTGGCTTATTCATCTCAAGTGACCAATGTGGTATTCCATTTAAAGGGTGATGTGTTCACTCCTCAAGAGGCCACATCACCACTTTTTCCAATTTCCTTCCAATTTCACTCCAACTTTGAGCATTAATTTCTCATTCACCCGGTATCGGAATCGAGTGATTCAAAAGCCTAAAGTCATCTACTTGTCACGTAGATAATTTAGAAATTATTAGTTTTCGTTTTTGATTAACGAACACTAATCATAATTAAGCTCAAAGTATGGTGGTTGTCAACTTTTGACAAACCCATTTGCCTAACTTTTCCAATTTACCTCAATTTCTCCAACAAGGATTACAAGCGTGATTAGTGGGTGATATAAAAGGAAGGTGTATATTCTAGCATAATTGTAGAGATACAAATGTGATTATAGGAATCAGGGTAGTAATTGTAATTATTTTCTTACCATTTTGTGTAGAAGAATAGGCCTATAAAGTGTATGTAAATGAGGTGAAACAATACAGTGAAAAATACAGATTTTTCTTGCTCAATGTTCTTTGCTTCTATCGTGTTTTTGCCTCTATCTTTACATGGTATCAGAGCAGGCCTTGCTTAATCAAGCCTAGCTCATTGTGTTTGTGAAACAATTCAGCTCAGAATTGTCTTCATCATTGCCATACTACCCTTACTCTCTGATCAAGAGAAATACCTGCCTGAATCTGAGACCCATAAGGCACAGATTGTATCATCTTCATCACCTTTTACATACCTCTCTCAGCCGTGTGAACTGAGACCAAGTACAGCCCATCCACTTACCTGCGAAAAACAGCAATCATGTCAGAAATTCCAGAAACCCCAAAGCCTGAAACTTCTGAAAGCAGACCAACTCTCCTGGCTGCTTTCGATTTTTCAGAACAATTTGACGATTCTTACAACAAAATATGAGTCTTCAACAATCTCCAGTCTCATCTGCAAACCTTGCACTCAAGGTAAAGCTTACCAGTACAAATTATAACCTTTGGAGCAGATTAATGAAAATAGCCATTGGAGGCAGGGGGAGGACCTCCCATATCACAGGAGTCCCACCTCCACCCGCAATAACAGACCCTGGACATTCAAGTTGGGAACAGAGCGATCAATTAGTTTTTACATGGCTAATTGATAATATAGATGACAGTTTAGTAAATAATGTCTCAAAATACTCTACAACGAAGGCTTTGTGGGACGGCCTGGCTGTCACCTACGGATCAACAAGAGATCCCTTGCAAATATTCGATCTGCACAAGCAGTGCTATACGATTAAGAAAGGAAATCGAACACTGGAGGCACTTTGGGACCAGTTTCAAGGACTTTGGATGAGCATTGATTCCATGGACCCAAATCCAATAGAATCACCCAATGATATTGCCATTTACACCCGCAAAGTTCAAGAACAAAGACTGTATCAACTATTACTTGCGGTAGATGACAGATTTTCAGATACAAAGAAGGAACTTCTGAAGCGAGACCCCAGACCAGGCGTAGAGACGGCATACAACAAGCTCAAACGAGCAGAGGTGCAATCTGGGGTACTAATTCCCTCAGATCTGAAATCATCACCGGGAATTGGCCAGGGACTGGTGGTGAAACCACCAACCGAACAGAACCGAAAGAAGGGGACGAAAGACAGCCTCCCTCCACGCTCAGAACGCTCATCAAGGCGTGGAGGAGAGGACAAAACCCACCTGGAGTGCAGCAATTGCAGGAAGAAAGGCCACACCCGTGACAAATGCTTCAAACTCCATGGGTACCCAGATTGGTGGGAGGAATTCAAGGTAAAAGCCCAAGCCTCAACTGCCCAAGCCATTGCAGATGCAGGAACCATCGAAAGAAACAGTTCAGAGACAAAGAAGAGAGAGGACGACGACGGAACAGAAAAGGCAGCGGCAAACATCGCAGGCGACAGTAGAGGTAAAGGGTTAGGGCAGTCTGCTCCTAACCCTAATTCTCTTAAATATATAAATTTTCCGAATATTGCTCCCATCCCCCTTAATAATCAAGTTAATTCCAGTAGTGCCTATGCATTTCTGAATTATGACAGTGTGACCCCTGAATTACTCCCTGCGCCAGAACAGACCCTTAAGTTTCAGGAAAATCCGTCCGCACCCCTAATAAAATCCAATTCCAACAATGAGTCCTTACACTTAGAATCTAGTCTAGATTTGGCCCCCCAAGTCCAATTTACCTCAAAAAGGCCACCCTCAGTGTTATACTACGTCCAAATCCACCCAGTAGATTTTTGACTGTGGAGCCACCGACACCATGACTTACGATCCAAATGACCTCGTTACCCACACCTCACCTAACAAAACACATGTCGAGACCGCAAGTGGAGATTCCATACCAGTTGTAAGTGAAGGCACTATCACCATCACTCCACACATTACCCTAAAAAATTGTCTTTATGTGCCTTCTTTATCCACTAAACTTTTATCAGTAAGCCATGTTACCAAAGAATTATACTGTATTGTTATGTTGTACCCTAATTGTTGTTTTTTGTAGGACATTTATACGGAGGTGATCATTGGGCGTGGTACTGAACGCCATGGGCTCTATTTTGTTGATGCAGTGGTGCAATAGGGACGGTCCAATCTTGCCACCAGATCGGTTGAAAGACAGGTGTGGTTGTGGCATCGCCGGTTAGGGCATCCCTCATTTAGTTACTTAAAACGTTTATTTCCTACCTTGTTTACTTCCGAAAAACTTGACCTTACTTGTGATACTTGTCTCCGGGCAAAACACACTCGGGCGTCGTATTTGGCTAATAATACTCGTGTTGACCACATGTTTACTTTGATACATTCTGATGTTTGGAGACCATCTCCCTATAATACTCCACTTGGGTTCCATTATTACGTTATATTTGTCGATGACTTTTCATGAATGACCTGGTTATATATTATGAAAAACAAATCTGAAGTTCATCATAAATTCGTTCAGTTCTACAATATGATACTCACACAGTTCAAAACAAAAATCCAAATTCTTCGATCAGACAATGGGGGGAGTACATTGACTCAACCTTAAGCCAGTTTTTCAAAGAAAAGGGTATCATCCACCAAACATCATGCCCTTATACTCCTGAACAAAATGGGGGTAGCTGAGAGAAAAAACCGTACTATCCTAGAGATGACACGAGCTATGATGCTTGATTCGCACGTCCCGATGAGTTTTTGGCCAGAGGCAGTATCTATCGCCACGTACCTTATCAATCGCTTTCCTACTAAAATTCTTCAATATCAAACCCCTATTCAGACTCTAACCACACAATATCCTATACCATCCATATGCACCCTGCCACCTAAGATATTTGGTTGCACAGTCTTTGTTCACACCCCTAAACATGAAAGAAATAAACTTGATCCCTGTTCCGATAAATTCATGTTTGTTGGGTATGCTGTTACCCAAAAGGGATACCGTTGTTACAACCCCAGAACTCACCGCATACATGTCACCATGAACTGTACCTTATTTGAAACCGAATATTATTACACCACCCAATCTCGAGTTCAGGAGGAGAACCATAGTGACGGTGATGGATCTCTCGATTGGTTGATACTACCACCCGCCTGTACAACGACTGAACCAACAGGGCAAGTAGGTGGCGCCGACTGCGCTGCAGCTCCCAACAAGGTACCACTCATGGCGCCATTTCAACCCGAGGGTTTTCCACCAGTGAATGAAATTTCAAAGGTAACAATTTTGGATACAACTAATGAACTGTCTATTTCAAATGGTAATCATGGTGACTCTGATATCGTTGATTCTGTGCCTAATACCCCAAGTAATAATTCCCATGCTGAACCTGTACTTGAGATCCTAAGTAATAATCACTCACCTGACCATAGTTCAGAAATACATATGCCTACTGTGTCTACTAATGTTTTTGGTGAGCAGCAACAGGTACAAGTACGAACTTTACCTCCAAGGGCAAAACGAGGAGTACCACCCAAACGGTACTCTCCAGAAAGAATCTCCAGAACGGCCCAGTACCTAGTGAATATGCTTATGGATGGAGTATCAGATATTGCTAAGGGCTTCTTTATGTCACTGTGCTCTGAAAATATCCCACGAACAGTTGAAGAGGCTCAGGCACATCCAATGTGGAAGGAGGCTATGCTAACTGAAATGAAGGCACTTGAAAAGAATAACACTTGGGAAAAGTGTTCCATTCCTCGTGGAAAAAGATCAGTTGGATGCCGCTGGGTATTTACTATCAAGTATAAGACTGACGGAAGCATTGAAAGATACAAGGCCCGCTTGGTTGCAAAAAAATATACTCAAACGTATGGGGTAGATTACTCCGAAATTTTTTCACCTGTAGCCCGAATTGACACTATCAGGTTATTATTCTCAATTGCAGCGACTCAAGACTGGCCACTCCATCAGTTTGATGTTAAGAATGCGTTTTTGCATGGAGACTTAAGAGAAAAAGTCTATATGGATCCTCCACCAGGTTTCTCAAGTGATTTTAGAAAACAGGAAGTCTTCAAGTTGAGAAAGGCTCTGTATGGATTGAAACAGTCCCCGCGTGCTTGGTTTGGAAGGTTTACCGAAGTGATGAAGCAAGATGGATATTGTTAAAGCAATGCGGATCATATGTTGTTTATCAAACAAAGGAAGGGGTTGGTGACTTGCTTAATCATTTATGTTGATGATATGGTGATCACAGGAGATGATACTGAGGAGATATCACGTCTTCGTAAGCATCTGTTTACCAAGTTTGAAATAAAGGATCTTGGAAGTCTGAAGTACTTCCTCGGTATTGAGGTATTGAGGTCGAAGAGGGGTATATATATATCACAAAGAAAGTATATTCTGGATCTTCTTAATGAGGTTGGGATGCTCGACTGCAAGCCAGTTAACACGACGATGGCAGTGAACTTCAAGTTACAGAATGTTGATGGAGTAACTCCTGCAAATAAAGGTCGGTATCAGCGACTAGTCGGCAAATTAATCTACTTATCTCATACACGGCCCGATATTGCATTCTCAGTGGGTTTGGTAAGTCAGTTCATGCATAGTCCTCAGGAACGTCATATGGATGCAGTCATGCGTATCATACAGTATTTAAAGCACACACCAGGGAGAGGGATTCTGTTCAAGAATAATGGACACATGGATATTCAAGCATATATAGATGCTGATTGGGCAGGAAACATAGTAGATCGAAAATCCACGTCTGGGTATTTCGTGCTAGTTGGAGGGAATCTGGTAACGTGGAGAAGCAAGAAGCAGAAGGTAGTTGCTCTATCCAGTGCAGAGGCAGAGTTCCGTGGAATAGTAAAAGGAATAACGAAAATACTATGGATCCAGAAACTGTTTACTGATATTGGCCTACAGGTTAATTTACCTACGCCGTTATATTGCGACAATAAGGCGTCCATTAGCATATCTGAGAATCCGGTGCAACACGATCGCACCAAACATGTGGAGATTGATCGTCATTTTATCAAAGAAAAGCTAGAAGGGGGAATCATTGGTCTGTCGTTTGTTCAATCTAAAGATCAGTTGGCCGATGTGTTGACTAAGGCAGTCAATGGAAGGTCGTTTGAGGACATATTATGCAAGTTGAATGTCTTGGATCCTGTTAGGTCCGAAATACACTCTAGAGGCGGGGTGAATAGAGTGTTTGGCTCTTTTGCGGAATTTTCTCGTTTGGCTCAACTCAAAAGATATTCAAAATCAGAGCAAGAATGGGAGATGAGAAGTAGTGAATGAGTACACCGTATATAGAGTGGTTCGAATCGTAAATGATTCTACTCCACTACCACTTTGTTGCCAAAGTGGATTTTCAACAACCACTCTTCTTATTATGAACAATAAGAACAACCACAACAACACTTACACTAACACCTTAGGATAAGCAACAACAACAACAACTTCTTGCACAAAACACACTTGTGCAACTCAGCAACTACAGCTCTTACCAAGAACAACTTCTTGCTTCCTCACAACTTCAACAAAAGTTCCCTCAAGAACTTCTCACAGTGGGTTGAAGAAATATAGTAAGGTTCACACTTTCTCACAAGTCTAAGCACAAGCAAGAGATCAAATATTTATGGTTCCTCTTGTGCTTGACTCTCTTGCTCTCAATATACAACAATGAATAGCAAAGAAAAGCTAAACAAGCTTTAAGCAAATTTACAAGTATGAGAGAACTATACAATAATGAAAGATGAAGGTAGATGATGTTGAAAGTGTGTATTTGCCTCATCCAAGCCTCCTCTATTTATAGATGAAGTTCACCACGTTTTTGAGGCTCTCCACCAAGTCTTCATCTTCAAAAATGTCAAGATAGTGCCCAAATAGTCTTTAGCCACCCTATGGAGTGATTTGATCTTGAATAGCCACCCTAGAGAATCTTAGACATGTATACAATAGTCAAGAAAGCATGTAATATGTTTGGTTAAAGTCCACAAGAAATTTGAGCAAGATTAGAAAGAGAAAACATTATAAATCTCTCTTGGATTTTGTTCCAACGTTCAAAAAATTTGAATTCTGTAGCACATCGATCGATCGATGTCTCTTATTTGAGAGACTGATGTATACATCGATCGATCGATGTCTTGTAGCTTAGAGATCGATGTCTCACAGAAAGTTCCAAGTTTGATCTCTCATACATCGATCGATCGATGCATGTTTTTCCAGAGATCGATGTACACATCGATCGATCGATGTGCATGACTTCAGAGATCGATGTCTCACAGAAAGTTCATGGGTTTGTTCTGTCATACATCGATCGATCGATGTCTCTAGTTCAAGAGACTGATGTATACATCGATCGATCGATGTCCTTCAATTTAGAGATCGATGTCTCACAGTGTGTTTTTCTTATTTTACTTCATATTCCAAGTGTTAGATTCCTTTTTGTCTTTTCCAAACTATCTTTTAATTTCATCAAAACTCTTCATATCCCAACATTCTCCCCCTTTTTGATGATTTCAAAACCAAGATTTAAAAGATGTTTTTGAGAAATATGTTTAAGCTACCAAAGAGTTTAAGACATATGAAATTTCAATCTCCCCCTTTCTCCATGCATTTTATTCTCCCCCTCACATTATGAAATAAGTTATTATGTCCAAAGACTCCCCTTCAACCAATTATACATCCAAATCATATTTTTATCTCCTTACACATTCAACATATACCTCCTTCAACATATACCAATATGTATCATTTCATACAATGTAATACTCAATCATGTTTTATATCAAGCAAGCAAACTATACCAAGTTATCTTAATGTCCTTTCTCAAGTAAAATATATCAATGTACCTTAATATATCCTTCAAGCACTCAAGTATGCCAATATATCCATCAAGCAAATATATTAAGCAAAGCCAATATAGCCATCAAGCAAACATATTAAGCAAAGCCAATATATCCATCAAGCAATTTTAGCATACCAATATATTAAGCCAATCAAAGCATATTAAACAAAACTAACATATTAAGCAAAGCCAATATATCCATCAAGCAATTATAGCATACCAATATATTAAGCCAATCAAAGCATATTAAACAAAACTACTTCTCCCCCTTTTTGAAATTATCAAAAAACCATAAAATGAAATAAAAGTAGATACGATAGTCATAAAACATACTAAGTTAAGCAACAAGAGAGATAATAGTTATTCTACTCTAGAAGTACTACGGGACACGGGGGATGAAGAAATGCTAGTCCTAATCCTCGTCTGATGAGTAAGTTAAGCCTGGGATGCATGCCTTCATCTTAGCTTTGAACCTTGCAAATTTGTTTTTCAAGGTTCCCACCTCGTGTTGAAGCTCTACAACTTGTTGTTGTAGTTCTGGAATACTTGTGTTAGGCCCGCTACGTGTTCCTTCTTCAGATTCAGGAATAGGTAGCTGTGTATCCCCCGGGCCTGGTTCCTCATCAGCTGCAGGTGGCTGAGCTTCATCTTCCTCTTCTTCTATTTCTTGTTCCACTCCCTTTCAGGCTTCTTTTCTTGATTTGTTGATTTGTCGAATGTTGATTTTGTCGTAATAGTCCTTAACAGAAATTTTCTCAACCTCCGAATCATCAATCTCAATACCCGACTTTCTGAGCATATAGTAGATAAGGTTTGCATATGGAAGGGCTTTGAACTTTTTGGTGGCGGCTTCTATAACATTGGCAATGAAGATCTCTCCAAAGTTTAATTGTTCCCTATTGGCCATTCTATAGGCAATATAGAAATCAAGATTGCTAGGAAGTTTTGCCGATTTCCCATTGATACAGAAAGTAACAATGGCAGTTAACACCCTATATACTAGTGGCATGTCATTAGTATTTTTGGTAGGATAGAAGCCTAGAAAGCTCTTAACATGCTCGTCACTTACTTGCCATTTGTTCTCATCCCAATACCAAACTTCAAATGATTCTAAACCTTCATCCGGAACTCCAATGTATTCACAAATCATTTTTTACACATCCATTCAACATGTTGACCATCAATTATACTATTCAAGGAGTAAGGAAAACCATTCAAATACTTAATCCACATATTTGCATAGAAAAGTCTAGTATACTTCTGAGACATTTTCTTCATGTTACTTCCAATCCAAAGATTTCTCCAATTTTGAGCATCTATCCAATCAATAATTGGACCTAATTCATTGTTAGAAGCAATATCCTCTAATTGCAACAATTTTAATGGAATTGTTGCTCTTTCAGAATTTTCCCATTCCATGAACAATTCTTGAGCTTTAAGAGTAATGTAAGCAAAAGTACCTGTTCCAAAGGGCTTATCCAGAACTCCTTTGATATTTCTCTTGATCCAGGGAAAATTTTTATATGTGAGGTTGCTCCTAATTTGGCTTAGTTCATCAGCTTGACTGAAATCCACATGTCTAGGCCTAGTACTTCCACTTCTAGGTTGTGTAGGGGCTTGAGACCTAGAGGAATGACCTGGTTGGACATGGCTTGATCCTTCTTCTTCAGGTTGAGATGCCCTAGCCTTCTTAGATGTGTGTTTTGATTTTGGCATTTTCGGATTTGAGGTTTAGGGTTTGAAAATGGGACTTAATTGAAGGAAGGAAGATGATGTAGTGGAGTTGTTAGATATGGAATTTTTATGGGGATTTTGAAGAATTTCAGAAGAAAATGAGGGAAGAATCTGTTTTGGAGAAAAAAATCGCCAGAGAGTGTTTCTAGGGTTAAGAATGTGTGTTTTTGGTGAAGAGAGGGAAGACTTCTGCGTTTTTAGTCGACTGCAGAGTTTCTGAAATTCGTCGACATCGATCGATCGAAGTGGAGATCGATGTACACATCGATCTCTCAAATAGGTACATCGATCGATGTACCTGTTTTTCTGAAATTTGATTTTTCTTATTTTTAAGCATAGTTTATCATTCCTAGTCTTGTTCTAATTGATTCAAAGATATCGGTAGGGAGTGATTTGATAAAGATATCCGCTAGTTGGTCATTTGTTGGAACAAATTCAATGCATACCAATCTTTTTTGAATACAATCCCTTATGAAGTGATGCCTCACTTCAATATGTTTTGTCCTACTATGGTGAACCGGGTTTTGTGCTATACTTATGGCTGATGTGTTGTCACATAAGATGGGAACTTTATCAAACTTAACATTATTATCGTTTAAGGTGTTGATCATCCAAAGCAGCTGTGCACAACACGAAGCGGCCGATACATATTCAGATTCCGCCGTAGAAAGTGACACACTATTTTGTTTCTTAGAGAACCAAGAAACTAGACAATCTCCAAGGAATTGGCATGTCCCGGAGGTGCTTTTCCTATCAACGAGATTTCCGGCATAGTCGGAGTCACTATACCCTCTTAAATCAAAATATCCATTTTTGGGATAAAACAATCCAAAGTTCAAGGTTCCTTTTAAATACCTAAAGATACGTTTAATAGCAATTAAATGTGATTCCGTAGGCATACTTTGAAATCTTACACATAAGCACACAGCATGCAAAATATCCGGCCTACTAGCGGTTAAATAGAGTAAACTACCAATCATACCCCTATATTTGGTTACCTCAACCGGTTTTCCTTTTTCGTCTTTATCAAGCTTTGTACTTGTGCTCATCGGAGTGCTCACACTTCTTCCATCCTCGAATTTGTACTTCTTGAGCAAATCCTTTGTATACTTTGTTTGAGATATGTACACTCCATCTTGAGTTTGCTTGATTTGTAGACCAAGGAAGTAGTTGAGTTCACCTATCATGTTCATTTCAAATTCTCCTTCCATCAATTTTGCAAAATGCTCACAAAGAGAATCATTAGTAGCATCAAATATGATATCATCCACATAAATTTGAACAAGCAATTGATGGTTTCTTTGTTCTTTAATGAAAAGAGTAGTGTCGACTTTTCCTCTTGAAAACTCATTCTCAAGTAGGAAGTTACTTAATCTATCATACCAAGCCCTAGGAGTTTGTTTAAGTCCATAAAGGGCCTTTTTGAGTTTAAAAACATGATTTGGATAATCATGATTTTCAAACCCCGGAGGTTGAGCTACATAGACCTCTTCTTGAATTATTCCATTCAAGAATGCGGATTTCACATCCATTTGATATAGTTTGAAATCCTTATAGCATGCATATGCTAATAACATCCTAATAGCTTCTAACCTAGCTACGGGGGCAAAGGTCTCATCATAGTCTATGCCTTCCTCTTGCCTATAGCCTTGGGCTACTAACCTAGCTTTGTTTCCAGTGATGTTTCCTTTACCATCCATTTTGTTTCTAAATACCCATTTAGTGCCAATTACGGGATAATCACTAGGTTTAGCAATTAATTCCCAAACATCACTTCTTTCAAATTGATTTAATTCTTCTTGCATAGCTAATACCCAATCTTCATCATTTATTGCCTCCTTTATATTTTTAGGCTCAACTTGTGAAATGAAGGCATTTTCATTGAATTTTCTCCTAGTCATTATGCCTTGGCTAGTTTCACCTAATATCAACTCTTTAGGGTGATCTTTCCTATACTTATATGATTCCTGTAAATTTGATGTATCTCCTCCTACTTCTTCATCTTCAACCTTAGGTTCAAGGGGATCAATCCTAAGGTCAATAACAATATTACGTTTTGGATTCTCAAATTTCTCTATATGGCTTATTTCAATTATTTCATCATCATCATCATTAATGTTTGATTTATCCTCATTGAGTTCACTAAATTTGACATGAATTGATTCTTCAACTTTCATGCTTCTTTTATTATATACTCTAAATGCCTTGCTATTTTGAGCATAACCCATAAAGATTCCTTCATCCGCTTTGAAGTCGAGTTTATCCAAGTTATCTTTGGTGTTAAGTATAAAGCACTTACAACCAAATACCTTGAAATAACTAATATTTGGTACTCTACCTTTCCAAAGCTCATAAGGAGTCTTTTTGAGAAATGGTCTCAAATAAACTCTATTGATCACATGACAAGCGGTATTTACCGCTTCGGCCCAAAAATATTTGGGTAGCTCAAATTCGTTTAGCATGACTCTACTCATTTCTTGAAGTGTTCTATTCTTCCTTTCCGCAACACCATTTTGTTGAGGAGTTCTTGGAGCTGAGAAATTGTGTCCATACCCTTTGGATACACAAAATTCTTGAAATTCTCCATCAAACTCACCACCTCTATCACTTCTAATTTCCTTAATTGTGTCCTCTCTTTGATTTTCTAATCTCTTATAAAGCTTTATAAATTCTTGGCATGTATCATTCTTTTTTAGCTAATAACATTACCCAAGTGTACCTAGAGAAGTCATCTACCACGACAAAGGTGTAATGTTTTCCACTTAGACTTGCCGTACCAATATCCCCATACAAATCCATATGAAGCAATTGTAGAGGTTTGGTGGTGAAGATTTCACTTTTGGGCTTGAAACTTGTTTTAACAAGTTTTGCCTTTTGACAAGTGTCACATAAGCCATGGTTTTCGAAATTTAATTTTGGAATACCTTGGACTTTTTCATTTTTGCAAATATCTTTGAAATTTTTAAAACTAATATGTCCAAGTCGTCTATGCCATAGTTGAGTCAAATCATTTTTGGCAACTAGGCAAGAAACATTTTGTGATATCAAATCATGTGTGCTAAATTTGTAAACATCATTTTTACGTATAGCCTCAAAAACAATCTTATCGTTCTTTTTCACAACACATTTTCTTTTCACAAATTCAATTTGAAAATTAGCATCACATAGTTGGCTAACACTTATCAAATTATACTTAAGCCCTTCTACATATAATACATTATTAATAGTAAAAGAAGAGTTACCAATTTCTCCATGTCCAAGGATTTTGCCTCTCCCATTGCCAAAAGGCACCGTTCCTGTAGTGCCCCGACCCGGACAGCAGAATCCGAACCGGTACACCCGTCGTAGCTTACTGAGAAGACTACAAGACGTCTCATCTCTCGAATACACATCATCATTGACGTAAGAGAAATAAGCGCGGAAACATATCTCGTCAATCTAAACCATTAATGCAGAACGTCAAAAGACAATGTGAATACCAAAGGAACTGTGTATGGTCGCAGCCATCTAAAATCCCAAATGAATTAAGAAACAGAAATGACGGAAAACTATCTAATCGATCCACTCCACACGGGCTAAACATCCCATTCTGCCCACTCGCCGTCGTCCTCAATGAAAATCATGTCGTAACTAGGTTCATCTGCAAAGACAAAGGCAGTACCCTTAGCGAAAAACGCTAGCAAGTAACCTGCTTATAAGACATACGGGATCAACCCATGGCAAGACATGAGTAATATATATTTCAAGGGGATTGTGGGGCACATGTCTTGTAAAACTTCCAAATAAGTAAACGAATCACATAACAGCAAGTATAGCAATTCGAACGCAATTAACCATTCACTGACAAGCAATTACCACGCACATCCATACCACAACGACTCTTGTGATGCATGTCAAAATATGCACTACACTACACAATCACAAATGCATGAGCCATTTCTTTTCAAATTAGTGCAATGCATGTCACAATGTCCGGTCTCGTAACTCATTACCCTGTAACGCGCCCCGGCTTATATTTCCATCCCGGTTTACGTTACAGGCTCGTATGCTCTGTGATGCGCCTCGGCTTATATTTCCATCCCGATTTACATTACAGATCCCGTAAAACTCTGCAATGCACCTCGGCTTATATTTCCATCCTGATTAACATTGCAGAGGACTTTATACCCTGTAACGCGTCCCGGCTTATATTTCCATCCCGGTTTACATTACAGGTCACCTTCGCAAATATGTACCGAAGCACATCTCTTTTTCAAATCCATATGCAATGCACGTGCCATGATGCATGACTCCTCGTTTCAATCACATTTCTCGTTCACGTATGCAGTTCATATTCACATGCGCAAGTACAAGTAACACACAAGATTTCTCTAGCTTACACATCAACGCTTAGGCTTCAACTAGATCGTCAACACTTAGCCTTGATTCCAAGATCCACAAACAATGCAAGTACTCCTATCTTTCTTTCGTTGACTCTATAATACCTTGCACGTTCATTTCCTAACCCTTTTAAGTCATTCACATTGAAACTCGACTCGAGAACCCTTTGAAATCACCAATTTGATTCACCATCCTAAGTCATGTTCCCAAGACTTAGACTATCTTTAATCAGGTCTTAAGAAGTCTCTAAAGTCATCCAAAGATTCCCCGAGCTTCCCTCTTTCTTACTCTATTTTCCCCAAAATGGACGGACTTCATTCCCTCACATCGATCGATCGATGTGACTTCATACCCTCACATCGATCGATCGAAGTCCATCAGAGAACATCGATCTCTTAGCTTTTATTACATTGATCGATCGATGTCCGTCAGTGGACATCGATCTCTCAACCTCTTCCCACTTCGATCGATCGATGTCCATCAGTGGACATCGATCTCTCATGTCACTTCTACATCGATCGATCGATGTCCGTCAGTGGACATCGATCTCTCAGCTCACCTATACATCGATCGATCGATGTCCTTCAGAGGACATCGATCTCTGACATCGATCGATCGATGTCAGCGTTTCCTCAAAGTTTCATCTGCGAATTTCTATAGAACCATCAACCAATCTGATCCCAATTTCATCCCATTTCCTTCAAGCCTGACCCTGCTATCATTCATGCTTAAACTAAAGATTCAACGCTATGCACATCGCAAACAAGATCCAAGCCTAGTACACACTTTCTCCAACCTCATTAATCCCAAAAATCCTACCTTTTTCCCTCAAACCCACGCAGCAAGGAAATCACAACCAAAAGGAATTCGAGGGGTAGGGATATGTAGGATTTCACATAATCAACAACAACAACGAATGCTTTTTCATATACATCGGCCAAATCTCGAAACCAAAGCACATAGATCAGATACAAATAATCACAAAATGAAACTACTGCATGGTGATCCAATTTGATATCAAAATAGGCCATTTTTCTTTCACAAAACGTAGGAACTTATAAGAAAGTTACTTGCCTTTGATTACTCGAAGACGGATTGAAGAACGAACGGAGAATGGATTGATTTCTGAAGAGGTTCTTCTCCTAGGGTTCCAGAGAGCCAAATCGCCTAAGGGAGGAAGTGAGGCTGCGTCGCTTGTGAGTGAGGGGAGAAAGAACTGACATTGTCAGTTAAATAAGGATTTAGGGTAAGATTTGGAGTTTCTAAATTATATCTATTATCTTATTTATCTTAAAGGATAAACCTTTATTATTTAATTCTAAAATTAAATACAATTGAATTCTAATATTTAATCTTCTCATTAATTTCTAATTAATCCTCATATTAATTCCTAATTTATTATCGTTGACCGTCATTAATTTTCCTGTAATTCCTTCTTTGCCTTTTAATTATCCTACGGAGGGTGCGGGGCATAACATTCCACCCCCCTTATAAAAAGTTTCGTCCTCGAAACTGGCGTACCTTATTGAAAGAGATGTGGGTATAGATCCTTCATTTGCTCCTCAAGCTCCCACGTGGCTTCGCGCTCCGTATGGTTACTCCACTGAACTTTGACATACAGAATGACGCGTCGGCGTAGGACTTGATCTTTTCTATCCACAATCTTTATTAGATGCTCTTCGTAAGTGATGTCCTCCTTAACATCCAACGGTTGAGCTTCCAGGATATGACTCGTGTCTGGTACGTATTTCCTTAGTTAGGACACATGAAATACGCTGTGAACTTGTGACAAATTCGGAGGCAAGGCTAACCGATATGCTCTTTCTCCAACCTTGCCCAGCACTTCGTAAGGGCCAATATATCTAGGGCTTAACTTGCCCTTCACTCCGAATCTTGCAACTCCCTTGGTGGGTGAAACTCGTAAATAGACCTTTTCACCTTCCTCAAATTCCAAGGGTCGCCTCTTTGTGTCAGCCCAACTCTTACTGCGATCCTGAGCCACTTTTAGTTTCTCTCTTATCACTTTCACCTTTTCAATTGTTTGCTCAACCAATTCAGGTGCAGTGATTGTCCTTTCCCCAACTTCGTCCCAACAAACAGGGGACCTGCACTTACGTCCATATAAAGCTTCAAATGGCGACATGCCAATTGCACTGTGATAGCTGTTATTATATGAAAACTCCATTAACTTCAACATGCTATCCCAGTTTCTTTTAAAGTCTAAGGTGCATGCTCTTAACATATCCTCCAAGGTTTGGATGGTTCTCTCGGACTGACCATCCGTTTGAGGGTGGTACGCGGTACTCATTCTCAGCTCGGTACCCATTGCCTTCTGAAATGCCCTCCAGAACTTAGAGGTGAACTTGGGGTCACGGTCTGACACAATGATGACTGGGACTCCATATAGGCTCACAATGTTATCCACATATATATTGGAAAGCTTCTCATAAGACATACCATGTGGCATAGCTATAAAGTGAGCTGTCTTCGTCAACCGGTCTACAATCACCCAAATCATTTCGTTTCCGTTGCGGGTCTTGGGTAGTCCCATTACGAAGTCCATAGTCACGTGCTTCCATTTCCATTCTGGAATCTCTAGTGGTTTCATCAAACCACCAGGTCGTTGATGTTCGGCTTTGACTTGTTGGCAAACCAAACACCTTTCAACATACTCTGCTATAGATCTCTTCATCCCTATCCACCAATAGTTTCTTCTGAGGTCCTTGTACATCTTAGTGCTCCCGGGGTGTATAGACATCCTTGAGTTATGTGCTTCTTGAAGCAACTCCGTTCGGAGTTCGCCTTTACCTGGCACGCATAACTGATTCTGGAACCATAGACTTCCATCTCCTCGCGACTGGAAATCCTTTACTGGTCCCGTGGATAATTTGTCGCGGATTTCTTTCAGTGCTGGGTCCTCATACTGCGCTTCTTTAATTCTGTCTACCAAGTTTGGGCTGATAGACAAAGTTGTAAGGACATTTGCCACTGAATCCACCAATTCCAGATCAAACTCCTCGATTTCTCTTTCTAACGGAGATTGTCTCGCGTGGCTAGACTTTCTGCTCAATGCGTCCGCCACTCTGTTGGCCTTACATGGGTGGTAATTGATGGTTAAGTCATAATCCTTGAGTAACTCCAACCATCTTCTCTATCTCATGTTTAACTCCTTCTGCGAGTATAGGTACTTCAAGCTCTTATGATCAATGAACACGGCACATTTCTCTCCATATAGATAGTGTCTCCAGATCTTAAGAGCAAATACCACAGCTGCGAGTTCCAAATCATGCGTCGGGTAGTTCTGCTTGTATGGCTTCAATTGTCTTGACGCGTACGAAATGACTCGTTCATTTTGCATCAAGACACAACCTATAAACAAAACGTTACTTTAAGGCTAGCATATGTATATACAATGCATTAATTGTAATGATGTACATACCTAGTCCTTTCTTGGACGCGTCACTATAGATCACGAAACCGTCAGTGCCGGAGGGTTGTGCCAACACCGGGGCTGTGGTCAATCTCTTCTTGAGCTCGGTAAAGCTCTGCTCGCATTCAGCAGTCCATTCGAACTTAGTCTTCTTCTGTGTAAGTCGGCTCAATGGAACTGCTATCGTTGAGAATCCCTCAACGAACATCAAGAAGTAGCCTGCCAAGCCTAGGAAGCTTCTTACTTCAGTCACGTTTGTAGGTCTTGGCCACTCTGTGATGGCTTCTATCTTCTTAGGATCTACCGAGATCCCATCCTCAGAAATCACGTGACCGAGAAAGGCTACACTCCTTAGCCAAAATTCACACTTGCTGAATTTGGCGTAGAGCTTTTGTTGTCTCAGGATTTGCAACACCACTCTTAAGTGTTCAGCGTGTGCTTGCTCGTCGGGTGAGTAGACTAGGATGTCATCGATGAACACCACCACGGATTGGTCCAACTGCTCTCGAAACACGGTGTTCATCAAGTCTATGAATGCCGCTGGGGCATTAGTTAATCCAAAAGGCATCACCAAAAATTCATAATGCCCGTATCGAGTCCGAAAAGCGGTCTTAGGGACGTCTCCCGCTTTCACCAGCAACTGATGGTACCCTTGACGAAGGTCAATCTTTGAGAACCAGCGAGCTCCCTTTAATTGATCAAATAAATCCTCGATCCTTGGCAAGGGATATTTGTTCTTAATGGTGATCTTATTCAACTCTCGGTAGTCAATACACAACCTCATGCTGCCATCCTTTTTCTTTACAAATAGAACTGGAGCTCCCCACGGTGATACACTGGGGCGGATTAACTTTTTGTCTAACAACTCTTGAAGTTGCCCCTTCAGCTCCTTAAGTTCAGCTGGAGCCATTCTGTAGGGTGCTTTAGATACAGGCTCGGCTCCTGGTATCAAGTTGATCTCAAACTCCACTTCTCTTGATGGCGGTACTCCCGGTAAGTCGTCCGGAAATACGTCCTTGAATTCATTGATTACCGGAATTTGATCCATAGAGGGAACTTCTTGCTGAGCATCTACGGCATACACCATATATCCCTCTGCTCCTTTTTGCAAAGCCTTAAAGGCCTTAATCGCCGTCAGATATATCTTCTTTGGAGCTTTGGTTATCTTGACGTTTCCTTGCACCGTGATATCATTCATCTCAGGGTCCTTGAGGGTCACTTGCTTGAGTTTACAATCAATATTGGCATGATTCTTGGTCAGCCAATCCATGCCCAATATTACAACGAAGTCCTTCATTGGGATTGGGACTAAGGTCACCGAAAACATCCTTCCATCCAACTCCAACTCACAATCTTTGTACTGGTGGTGGGATACCAGCACTTGTTCGCCGGCTGCTTGCACCCTGAAGGGGTCCTCAAGCCATTCGGGTAAACAGTCGAGTCCTTTGGCAAATCGCTTAGAGATGAAGGAGTGACTAGCTCCGCTATCAAACAATACGTTTGCAGGTACTTTATTGACTAGAATCACGCCTAAACACAAAAGTGTAACACATGAAGGTTTCACATAAAACACATTTTATCATCACTTAAAAGACTAAAATTCAGCTTAAGCAACTATTATTTAGCTTAGGTCATACCTGTCACCACGTTTGCGTCCTCCTGGACTTCAACATCTGTCATGGCGTGGACTCTCGCTCCACTTTGCTCCATTCTTGGCCTCTTGCTCGATTCTTCCCGAGCCTCTCTTGATTGTGACCTACGCATGTCACTCTCCACTCGGTAACATGCGTCCAGCATTTCCTGAAATGTTTTCAGACTCGACCCCTCTATATCCGTCCATATGCGGGGGTTCAGACCCTCTTCGAACTTCAGCATCTTCATCCGATTATTTTCCAATACCAATGGTGTGAATTTGCCCAAGGCATGGAACCTGTCAGCGTAGTCGGAAACTGTCATCCTCCCTTGCTCAAACTTATCAAACTGCCTCATCTTCTCCAAAACGGCAGTCTCAGGCACGTAGTAATCTTTGTAGGCCTGCACAAACTGGCTCCACTGGATAGGAGGGGTCATCTTGGCCAGAATGCCGTTCCACCAGGCATTAGCTCTGCCTATCAGTAGTGGTGTGGCTACATCCACCTTCAGTTCTTCAGGCACTTACACAAGCCTGAAGCATTTTTTAATCTCGTCCTTCCAAAATCCTGCCACCTCTGGATCGGTGGTCCCTTCAAACGTGGGGGCATGCATCTTTCGCATCTCCCCAATGTAACACCTGATACCATGCTGGGGAGGTAGTGGAAGAGGTTGCTGTGGTTGTTGCTGCTGCTGAGCAACCCCTTGAGCTATCAATGTGATAGCGTCTATCAGCGCTTGTGAGACTAGGACTGGTGGTGGTGGTGGTGGTGGTGGAGGGTTCTCGTTCCTATTGCCACCATTTCCTTGATTATCTCTTCTGGGAGGCATTTTCTGCAAAATCAACGCTTATTAGCATTCAGCAATTCCAAAAGTAAGTACTGAAGGCCCATATGCGTTGTACAAGGTGGAATTCGTACGCCAAATAAAGTAACATTTATTGATTAACTTTTATCGCGCTTGCACACACCCATCCCAATCAAACTTACATATAGGATCACATACTTAGACCTAAAGATCAACTTAGGGTGAAAATCATGGCTTAAGACTTTACATGTCATAACCTAGGTCTCCGAGGTAGATCTGAAGCCTAGGCTCTGATACCACCAGTAGCGCCCCGACCCGGACAGCAGAATCCGAACCGGTACACCCGTCGTAGCTTACTGAGAAGACTACAAGACGTCTCATCTCTCGAATACACATCATCATTGACGTAAGAGAAATAAGCGCGGAAACATATCTCGTCAATCTAAACCATTAATGCAGAACGTCAAAAGACAATGTGAATACCAAAGGAACTGTGTATGGTCGCAGCCATCTAAAATCCCAAATGAATTAAGAAACAGAAATGACGGAAACCTATCTAATCAATCCACTCCACACGGGCTAAACATCCCATTCTGCCCACTCGCCGTCGTCCTCAATGAAAATATGTTGTAACTAGGTTCATCTGCAAAGACAAAGGCAGTACCCTTAGCAAAAAACGCTAGCAAGTAACCCGCTTATAAGACATACGGGATCAACACATGGCAAGACATGAGTAATATATATTTCAAGGGGATTGTGGGGCACATGTCTTGTAAAACTTCCAAATAAGTAAACGAATCACATAACAGCAAGTATAGCAATTCGAACGCAATTAACCATTCACTGACAAGCAATTACCACGCACATCCATACCACAACGACTCTTGTGATGCATGTCAAAATATGCACTACACTTGTAGCGCCCCGGCCCGATACCGTCATCGGAACCAGTGCACCCGCCGTAGCCTACTATGAGAACTACGAAGCGTCAAGCAGATCAAACGTACATCCTTCATAATGTAAGATAAAAACCAGCGGAAACGTCATAAAATTTAAACCTTCATCGTCAATCATACAACCAGAAACTGCATCGGAAATAGAAGGTATTTGTTCATCTAACCAACATAAGTTCTAGATTAACATAATAACAACGAGTTTCCAAACTTAAAGAAGGTAGTCCAGCATCTATCTATTCCCTTGTCCGTCATCCCATTGAGCCCACTCGCCATCGTCCTCGATGAATATCAACTCATATTCAGGCTCACCTGAAAAAGGAATAGAGTAACTGTTCTTAGCGAAATTATCGCCAGCAAGTAACCCGTCTATACACCTTACGGAATCACACACGTCGAGTCACCAGTGTATAAAACATTGCCCAAAAATAAGGTGCTCGGGTTAGCAAATAGCATCTTAATAAGAATTCCTCAAAGCAGATAAAGCACATATATGTACACAGATATGAGAACCAACATGTATTAAAACAACGTATCACATAGCAAGTCATAAACTAGTCACGTTTCTTGCATGTCAATTCTTATGCTCCGTGTATCATGATGCATGTACTTCTTTAAAATCACACACAACACCCATGCATATGTCTTCTTTCATAAACATGTCATGCATGTCATTTCACAAAACATTTCATCACTTTACATATCATATTCTTCGCGTAGCAGAACTTTATACCCTGTGGGTGATCAGTCCACAGCAAACATTACTTTATACCCCGTGCTGAAAGGTCCACGGCCCCATAACATATAACTTTATACCCCGTGCTGAAAGGTCCACGGCCCCATTACATATATCATATATCCGTGCTGATAGGTCCACGGCCCCATTACATACATCATATATCCGTGCTGAAAGGTCCACGGCCCCATAAAATAACTTTGTCTTCCGTGCTGATAGGTCCACGGCCCCATAAAATACTTTATACCCTGCTGTTGATTCACAGATCACGCTTTTATACCCTGCTTCCGCAGGCGTGACTTTTATACCCTGTGATCAACCAGCAGCCATTTTGTCTTTCGAAAACTTTAACTTTTCTTGTAAATACTTCTTTCGCAAAGCAAATCTCAAATCAAATGCAAGTGCCCATGTCATGATGCAGGATGCACATGTAACTTCATATCAAACATGTAACACACACACATACACCGTACATATCAAGTGTGCAGTCTTGCACCTCAAACAATCCATGTTCGTATCTTTCCAAGCCCATTCGTCTTACCAAATCACTCGGGATTCAATCTTATTCTTACATGATCAAACTTAACATCTATACCTCAATTACACCTCAATTACCTTTGCGCTTTATGTTCAAAAGAAGTGTATAAGGTTACTACACGTACATAGGGCACCTAAAGGGTCAAAAAGACTTCCAGTAGAGTTGGAACGCTACATGAAGCGCCTATAGTGACTTAAAGCGCCTATACTAGGCGTTCGAAGTGTTCGGGGATGTTCCGTAGACATTGAACGCCTACATGAAGCGCCTAATGTGACATAGAGCGCTTTATGTAGGTGTTCGAAGTGTTCGGGGATGATTCAGGACACATTGAACGCTACATTAGGCGCCTAATGTGACATAGAGCGCCTAATGTAGGCGTTCGAAGTGTTCTGACGGTTCTAAATTGCAGTTTTTCTGTACGGGAAAGCTTCAGGAGACATTGAACGCTACATTAGGCGCCTAATGTGACATAGAGCGCCTAATGTAGGCGTTCGAAGTGTTCTGACGATGCCAAACTGCAGTTTTTCTGCAGTAACTTCCTCTCCAACACCCTCCTTCTTCAACCCTTTCATTTTCAACACTTAAAGATCCATCTTAACATCTAGATTCATCTTACTTAACACACATCTAAACATGAATTGATGCCTAGCCATGCCTAACAATATCCACTCTAGCCTTCAATCATTCACAACCTTCAAAAGATCTCATCAACTTTCCCAACACAACAAGACTACAGCAATGTCTTCACTCATCTCTCAATTTCCTGCACTTACTCTCAACGTCTAAGTGTAGACAATCAACATAAGAGTAGAGCACGACAATAAGCACATCAAAATATACACTTTTATGGGCATACTTGACAACAACAAAGCACCACACAACTATTTTCAGAACTATGGCCCAAAGAACAAGACTTTACACAATTAGCAACAAGACTTACATATAACAAAGCATTTAAGATAGACAAGACAAGAATACTAATGTGTGATTCATGTTTTCTCTTTGTAAGAACATAGGGCCTAAAGTATCAAAATTTACGTAAAGCGTATAGAAAGATTACTTGCCTTGGAATCGAGATAAGCTTACGAGTGTGTGCTAGAATTTCGAGACGAATTGGACCTAGGTTAGCCTTCTTCTTCTTCCTTTCTTCTTCTTCTCTCTCTCTTCTTCCTTTTCTTCCTCCTAGGCGTTTTTCCCTCTCCTCTTTTGTGCAATAACCGTCCCCTAGGTTGAGATGGGGAGTTATACTAAAAGTGGTGTAACTCCCTATCTCTTAGTAGGGACCTTTTAGGTAATTTCTATTAATTACCTTTAATTCTATTTTGAACCCTCCTTTCTTATTCTTCTATGTTTTAGGTGACTAAGTCTCATAACCTACAAAATTAATTAAGTTGTATTTAAGGTTGACCTCTAAATATTGAAAATCGTGCCTAAAAGTCACGGGGTGTAACAACACTACACAATCACAAATGCATGAGCCATTTCTTTTCAAATCAGTGCAATGCATGTCACAATGTCCGGTCTCGTAACTCATTACCCTGTAACGCGCCCCGGCTTATATTTCCATCCCGGTTTACGTTACAGGCTCGTCTGCTCTGTGATGCGCCTCGGCTTATATTTCCATCCCGATTTACATCACAGATCCCGTAAAACTCTGCAATGCACCTCGGCTTATATTTCCATCACGATTAACATTGCAGAGGACTTTATACCCTGTAACGCGCCCCGGGTTATATTTCCATCCCGGTTTACGTTACAGCCTTTTGTGCCCTGCAATGCGCCCCGGCTTATATTTCCATCCCTGTTTACATTACAGGTCACCTTCGCAAATATGTACCGAAGCACATCTCTTTTTCAAATCCATATGCAATGCACGTGCCATGATGCAAGACTCCTCGTTTCAATCACATTTCTCGTTCACGTATGCAGTTCATATTCACATGCCCAAGTACAAGTAACACACAAGATTTCTCTAGCTTACACATCAACGCTTAGGCTTCAACTAGATCGTCAACACTTAGCCTTGATTCCAAGATCCACAAACAATGCAAGTACTCCTATCTTTCTTTCGTTGACTCTATAATACCTTGCACGTTCATTTCCTAACCCTTCTAAGTCATTCACATTGAAACTCGACTCGAGAACCCTTTGAAATCACCAATTTGATTCACCATCCTAAGTCATGTTCCCAAGACTTAGACTATCTTTAATCAGGTCTTAAGAAGTCTCTAAAGTCATCCAAAGATTCCCCGAGCTTCCCTCTTTCTTACTCTATTTTCCCCAAAACGGACGGACTTCATTCCCTCACATCGATCGATCGATGTGACTTCATACCCTCACATCGATCGATCGAAGTCCATCAGAGAACATCGATCTCTTAGCTTTTATTACATCGATCGATCGATGTCCGTCAGTGGACATCGATCTCTCAACCTCTTCTCACTTCGATCGATCGATGTCCGTCAGTGGACATCGATCTCTCAGCTCACTTCTACATCGATCGATCGATGTCCGTCAGTGGACATCGATCTCTCAGCTCACTTATGCATCGATCGATCGATGTCCTTCAGAGGACATCGATCTCTGACATCGATCGATCGATGTCAGCGTTTCCTCAAAGTTTCATCTGTGAATTTCTATAGAACCATCAACCAATCTGATCCCAATTTCATCCCATTTCCTTCAAGCCTAACCCTGCTATCATTCATGCTTAAACTAAAGATTCAACGCTATGCACATCGCAAACAAGATCCAAGCCTAGTACACATTTTCTCCAACCTCATCAATCTCAAAAATCCCACCTTTTTCCCTCAAACCCACGCAACAAGGAAATCACAACCAAAAGGAATTCGAGGGGTAGCGATATGTAGGATTTCACATAATCAACAACAACAACGAATGCTTTTTCATATACATCGGCCAAATCTCGAAACCAAAGCACATAGATCAGATACAAATAATCACAAAACTAAACTACTGCATGGTGATCCAATTTGATATCAAAATAGGCCATTTTTCTTTCACAAAACGTAGGAACTTATAAGAAAGTTACTTGCCTTTGATTACTCGAAGGCGGATTGAAGAACGAACGGAGAATGGATTGATTTCTGGAGAGGTTCTTCTCCTAGGGTTCCAGAGAGCCAAATCGCCTAAGGGAGGAAGTGAGGCTGCGTCGCTTGTGAGTGAGGGGAGAAAGAACTGACGTTGTCAGTTAAATAAGGATTTAGGGTAAGATTTGGAGTTTCTAAATTATATCTATTATCTTATTTATCTTAAAGGATAAACCTTTATTATTTAATTCTAAAATTAAATACAATTGAATTTTAATATTTAATCTTCTCATTAATTTCTAATTAATTCTCATATTAATTCCTAATTTATTATCGTTGACCGTCATTAATTTTCCTGTAATTCCTTCTTTGCCTTTTAATTATCCTACGGAGGGTGCGGGGCATAATAGTTCCACCATCTTGGAGCTTGAGCTTGGTGAACAACGTTTTGTCTCCGGTCATGTGCGTTGAACATCCGCTGTCCATAAGCCATTTGGTTCCTTCTTCTTTGGCTACTCCATTTATCTTGAGAGCCTACAAAACCAAAAGATGTATGCATTGGTACCCTTTGATTGTTGGGTCCTTTAAGGTTAGTTTGTCGACCCTTAGGCTTACAAACATATGTGCTTCCAAATCTAGCTCTACATGCTTTCTTCACATGTCCTAGTTTGTTGCAATGAAAACAAGTGGGTACATGCTTTGGTTTAGAGGGTGATGAATTTCGTTGTGTTTTTCTATTATTTGCCTTTTTCTTTAAGGACTTAGGTTTAATAGAAGAAGATGATGAATTAAATCCTAAACCGGATTTATCATTTCCAATTCTTTGATTTCCAAGTAGTATGTCTAAATTGTTTTTACCATTTGTTAGTCTTTGTAACTCTAACTTTAGTTTCTCACATTCTTTTCTAATTTCTACATTTTCAAGAGCTACGGTTTTATGCATGGTGAGTATGATGTCATGCTCTTGAAACATCAAAATATTCTTGTCATGCAAGCTCTTATTTTCTAAGATGCATTTCTTGAACTTTTTCTTCAAATGCTTATACTTTAAATTCAATTTTTCAAAGTCATCTTGCAAATCTCCTATTTCATGATGCAAATTTGAAGGATTAGAATTTACCTCAAGATCATCTTCAATTGTCATGAGACAAGTATGTTGAATCTTTGGATTGTCAACTATTGCAACAAGTCCAACACCTTGATCTTCACTCTCTTCTCCTTCCGATTCCGAAAGGAGATCATCGCACGTGGTTACCTCCGCATTGAGGGCTTTCTTTTTTTGAGGAAAGACCTTCTTCTCTTGCTTTTGCGGCTCTTTTACGTGGCAATCGGCAATGAAATGACCGGGTCGACCACATCTATAGCAATTTTCACTTGCTTCCTTTTCTTTAGATGGTCTTTTGAAAAACTTTCTTGCTTGAGCTTTTTTTCTAGTTGTCATTCTTCTAAATTTTCTTACTAGAAGGGCAACTTCCTCATCCGATTCATCGGACTCTATCACCAATCTTTTGTGTGATGTTTGTGCGGGCTTGATAGGGTTCATCCTATTTTGTTCATCAATAAGAATTTCATGAGTAAGAAGATTACCGGATAGCTCATCAAGGGTAAGAGTCTTGAGATTCTTTGATTCGGTGATGGCGATGACTTTGGGTGTCCATTCTCTTGGCAAAGAGTTGAGGAGTTTTGAGACAAGGTCTTCATTTGAGATTTTCTTGTCCACCATGGAGAGTTGATTCACTATTCATATGAATCGATCGATTGTCTCCTCAATCTTCTCACCGCTTTTCATTCCAAACATCTCATACTCCTTCATGAGCATAAGTCGTTTGGCCATTCTTACTTGCTCAGTTCCTTTACGTATCATTTCAAGCCTTTTCCATGCCTCATGGGCTATTTCAAGACCTTGAAGTCTTATAAGCTCGGTGGTGGTGAGAGCACTTGAGAGAATATCAAATGCTTTGCCATTAATGGCAAATCTTATCTTTTCTTCATCGGTGTAGTCATCCTCATCTTTGAATATTGATTCTCCTTTTGAGTTGGTAATCATAGGAACTTCAATTCCTTTGACAACGGCTCTCCATATGTCAAATCCACAGCCTTTCAAGTGATTGATCATTCGAAATTTCCACAACGAATAATTTTGGGCATCAAACATAGGTGCTTTAGTGTTTGATCTGGAAAATAGTGCAGTAGGCTTAGGAGATGAAGTGTGAGATGAAGAGGTTGAGGTTGAGGTTGTCATTTCCATGATCTTTAACCTTGCTACTTGCAAAGATAGGCCAAGCAATCAAGGTTAGGCTCTGATGCCAATTGTTAGGTCCGAAATACACTCTAGAGGGGGGGTGAATAGAGTGTTTGGTTCTTTTGCGGAATTTTCTCGTTTGGCTCAACTCAAAAGATATTCAAAATCAGAGCAAGAATGGGAGATGAGAAGTAGTGAATGAGTACACCGGATATAGAGTGGTTCGAATCGTAAATGATTCTACTCCACTACCACTTTGTTGCCAAAGTGGATTTTCAACAACTACTCTTCTTATTATGAACAATAAGAACAACCACAACAACACTTACACTAACACCTTAGTATACGCAACAACAACAGCAACTTCTTGCACAAAACACACTTGTGCAACTACAACAACTACAGCTCTTAGCAAGAACAACTTCTTGCTTCCTCACAACTTCAACAAAAGTTCCCTCAAGAACTTCTCACAGTGGGTTGAAGAAATATAGTAAGGTTCACACTTTCTCACAAGTCTAAGCACAAGCAAGAGATCAAATATTTATGGTTCCTCTTAAGCTTGACTCTCTTTCTCTCAATATACAACAATGAAGAGCAAAGAAAAGCTAAACAAGTTTTAAGCAAATTTACAAGTATGAGAGAACTATACAATAATGAAAGATGAAGCTAGATGATGTTGAAAGTGTGTATTTGCCTCATCCAAGCCTCCTCTATTTATAGATGAAGTTCACCACGTTTTTGAGGCTCTCCACCAAGTCTTCATCTTCAAAAATGTCAAGATAGTGCCCAAATAGTCTTTAGCCACCCTATGGAGTGATTTGATCTTGAATAGCCACCCTAGAGAATCTTAGACATGTATACAATAGTCAAGGAAGCATGTAATATGTTTGGTTAAAGTCCACAAGAAATTTGAGCAAGATTGGAAAGAGAAAACATCATAAATCTCCATTGGATTTTGTTCCAACGTTCAAAAAATTTGAATTCTGTAGCACATCGATCGATCGATGTCTCTTATTTGAGAGACTGATGTATACATCGATCGATCGATGTCTTGTAGCTTAGAGATCGATGTCTCACAGAAAGTTCCAGGTTTGATCTCTCATACATAGATCGATCGATCGATGTATGTTTTTCCAGAGATCGATGTACACATCGATCGATCTATGTGCATGACTTCAGAGATCGATGTCTCACAGAAAGTTCATGGGTTTGTTCTGTCATACATCGATCGATCGATGTCTCTTCTTCAAGAGACTGATGTATACATCGATCGATCGATGTCCTTCAATTTAGAGATCGATGTCTCACAGTGTGTTTTTCTTATTTTACTTCATATTCCAAGTGTTACATTCCTTTTTGTCTTTTCCAAACTATCTTTTAATTTCATCAAAACTCTTCATATCCCAACAGATCCCACAATTCAACTTGAGGGGGAGTGAGGATTACAAGCGTGTTTAATGGGTGATATAAAAGGAAGGTGTATATTCTAGCATAATTGTAGAGATACAAACGTGATTATACGAATCAGGGTAGTAATTGTAATTATTTTCTTACCATTTTGTGTAGAAGAATAGGCCTATAACATGTATGTAAATGAGGTGAAGCAATACAATGAAAAATACAGATTTTTCTTGCTCAATGTTCTTTGCTTCTATCGTGTTTTTGCCTTTATCTCTACACCGGTAAACTAGGCTTCTGCGATTGAGGCTAGTGCATCAAGAACGCCTGTCAAATAAAGTGAATTTACATATCTTAGCATGAGTTGTGCGTCGCTACATGTACTTATCATGTATGCATACCATTTATTTATCAAACTACAACTTACCCAACTATTAGAATCACCAAAAAGAAGAAGAAAAATCCAGCTAATGTTGGATTTAATTTAATAAACCCCTGAATAGGACCGTTTAATCGAATCAATGGACAAAGTAACAAAATGCGGAAAATATACCTTGCTCCATTGCTGTTGTTAATCTGATCACGTACACTGCAACTGCTCCGCCTGATGAAGAATCTGGCGTGATCCAAGGATTCACGACCTCCCACCAATTGCTGATACACCCCTTGAACGGAATCAACAATTCACTGCTTTACCCGATGGAGAGGTTAGGCAGTGTGGACTATATAGAAAATTTGGCACACCCCCTTTTTCTTTCTGTGTATAGACGTTCTTTTCACTCTCTGTGTGAGGAGGTGAATGCCTCCTCCTCTATTATAGATGGGGAATGGAGGAATCCTGATAGGCATAATTGTTAATAGATAGAGATTCCTTTATCGAAGATACTTGATGATATATTCAAGTTATCTCTATCTATTTCCAAATATTATCTAATATTTAATAATAAACATTATTAAATATTATTTAATATTTAATTATTGTGCCAACAATTATCTACAAGTCACACGTGGGTTGTCGCCCCTCGGGGACCAGATGTCGTAACTTTATGGTCGTTGCACTTTGAGCCCATCCATCGCGGTCTCTGACCATATGACTGTCTACATATTCGGGGTTTCCATTTAGACCACACTATACATCCACGAACATACCCGATGATCACTTAACGTGTGGATGTTTTACGTAATAATTAATATTATTACGTGACATATGTGACATGTAATATTATCATACATAACGTCCACCTTATGATTAATTCGTATAAACCTTATCAACGTGCTGCGCATCACACGTATTTCGAATTAATCCCAACAATCTCCCACTTGGACTATGTATGTATCTTAAAGATTATATGTCACTCCTTTTGAGCTCATATACCGTATGTCCTTTAGTGTGTCTTTCCTTTTCCGGTCCATGAGCAAATGTCAGCAAAAGACTTAAGCCGCACGTCGCCACATTGAATTAGTGACTAGTCCCTCTTAAATCATGATACTAACATTCTACTGAATGACATGGATACTGAAATGGATATGTAGTGTGGAATTGATATGCTAGGTGATCATACATATCTAATTCCAACTTGGCCCTCTTTAGTGAGATCAATAGAATTCAGAATGTATGCCGTAACTGCTTAATGTACATTACTTCTGCAGAAAACCTTTAATATAACCAGAATGTACATTATACTGTATGTCTGAAATAAACAACTTTATCGAACACAAGAAAATAAACTTTACAGACTCCCACTAGGATAGAATATCCTCAACTGGACTAAGACCCATACGGCTAACATGCTTATGAAACACTACCAGTTCCACGGCCTTAGTCAAAGGGTCGGCCACCATAGAGTCTGTACTGATATGCTCAATACTGATCAGACCACTCAGAATTCTTTCTTTAACAGCCAGATACTTCATCTCTATGTATTTCGCTTTAGATGAACTCCGGTTGTTATTTGAATATAGCACCGCAGCTTTACTGTCACAGTAAATCCTCATTGGAGACGAGATAGTCTCCAATACCCACAGCCCTGTGACAAAATTGCGAAGCCATATCGCCTGATTGGATGCATAAAAGTAAGCTACGAATTTCGCCTCCATAGTGGAGAACGCCAATAAGGTCTGTTTCGTGCTTTTCCATGAGATCGCACCTCCGACTAGGGTAAACACATAACCTGAGGTCGATTCATGCTATCATAGCATCCAGCAAAATCGGAATCTGTATATCTAGTGATCTCTAACTTATCAGATCTCCGATACGTCAGTACGTGTTGTTTCGTTTCTTGTAAATATTTCAGCACCCTCTTTGCTGCGGTCCAATGATCCTTACTCGGATCAAAGAGGTATCTGCCTAACATTCCCGTAATGAATGCCAAGTCTGGTCGTGTACATACTTGGGCATACATTATACTCCCTACTGCCGAAGCATAGGGAGTATTCCTCATTTCCGAACGTTCAAACTCTGTTTTGGGACATTGTTTTAGACTGAATTTATCTCCTCTTGCCACAGGGGTATTAAGTGGTTTACACTTATCCATGCTATACCGCTTCAACACCTTTTCGATGTATGCCTGTTGTGAGAGACCTAAGATACCTTGGGTACGATTCCTCCGTATCTCAAGTCCCAACACATATGAGGCTTCACCAAGGTCTTTCATCTCGAAATGCTTTCTCAGAAAGGCTTTGGTGTCGCTCAATATGTTTACATCGTTTGTTGCAAGCAGTATATCATCTACGTACAAGGTCATAAATATGAACTTGCTCCCACTAAACTTGTGATACACACATTCGTCAATTTGGTTTGCCTCAAAACCGAAGGAGGCAACCACTTTGGCGAATTTTGAAGTACCACTGTCGAGACGCTTGCTTGAGCCCATAGATGGATTTCTTTAGTCGACAAACCATGCCTTTTGGATCTCCCACCTCGAATCGAGGCGGTTGAACCATGTAAATGGTCTCATCGAGTTCTTCGTTTAAAAAAGGCAGTCTTAACATCCATCTGATGTAGCTCAAGATCTAAGTGTGCCACTAAAGCCATGATTATCCGGAAGGAATCCTTCGTAGATACTGGAGACAAGGTTTCCGTATAGTCTATGCCCTCCTTTTGGGTAAACCCTTTAGCAACAAGTCGAGCCTTATATCGTTCGACGTTGCCTTTTGAATCCCGTTTGGTTTTAAATAACCATTTGCAACCAACGGGTTTCGAACCTTTAGGCAATGAGACGACATCCCATACCTTGTTGTCGTGCATAGACTTTATTTCTTCTTCCATGGCCTTTATCCACTTTTCTGAATTTTGACATTGCAATGCTTGCTGGACGTTTTCGGGATCATCGTCCAGCATACCAATATCGAATTCGTGTTCTTGGAGATACACCACATAGTCACTAGGTATGGGGTTTCTCCGTTAACGAGTGGATCTCCTTAGGGGCACTTGTTCTTGAGATACTGTAGGTTCCTGAACTGCATCAGCCGGCAATTCATCGGGTTCTTCAGTAACTTCTTCAGGAACATGAATTTGTTCCTGTGGAGCGTTACTACTGGGATGAGGTACCTCAGGTGCGGGTATCTCTGATGCTATCTCCCCAAAAGATGGTTCGATTCGCATTTCTGTTGCATCTGAGTGTGTCTCATCTAACTCGATGATCTGCTGATGCAAATCATTCCCCCCGGAACCAAAGTGTCCTCAAAGAACTTTACCGAATTTGTCTCGAAAAACACTTTACTTGTGGGATCGTAGAATTTGTACCCTTGTGACCTTTCCGAGTAACCAACGAAATAGCAACTAACTGTTTTTGGTGTCCAGCTTTCTTTCATTTGGTCTGTAAGGTTTCGCCTCTGCTGGACAGCCCCAAACCCTTATGTGGTTAAGGCTAGGCTTACGCTTAGTCCATAACTCATAAGGGGTCCTTATCGTCGCTTTAGTTGGTACTCGGTTGAGGATGTAAGCTGCGGCTTTAAGCGCTTCTCCCCAGAGAAATAATGGTAGCGTAGTTTGACTCATCATACTACGCACTATGTCCATAAGTGTACGGTTTCGTCTTTCAGCTACACCATTCATACTTGGTGACCCAAGCATGGTGTGCTGAGGGACGATTCCGTTTTCCTCTAGGTATTTAGCAAATGGTCCTGGACACTGTTCTCCTGATCCATCATATCGACCGTAGTATTCACCCCCACGGTCCGATCTGACGGCTTTAATCCTTTTGTTGAGTTGTAACTCAACTTCAGCTTTAAAGGATTTGAACATGTCTATTGCTTGCGCTTTTTCTTTAATCAAGAATACGTAGCCATATCGCGAATAGTCGTCAATAAAGGTGATAAAATAAGAGTGGCCATTTCGAGTAACCAGATGAAATGGACCACTAATATCGGTATGAATCAACTCTAATGGACTATTTGCACGATTTGGTTCATATCTTCGGACTTTAGTTTGTTTTCTTTTAGCACAAAATACACACGACTCTAAGTCGGTTAAGTCTAAAGGATTGAGAATTTCTGTTTTGACAAGACGTTCTATTCTGTTTTTGGACACGTGTCCTAAACGTCGATGCCAAAGTGATCCTGAATTCTTATGAGTTAATTTTGTTTTAACGTTTCGCGTTACAACATGCAAGGTTTCCTGATGTGAAGCAACATTTATTGAATAAAGTTTATCAATTTCGGACATTATACCGTGACCAATCAATCTAGAAGCATGATATAGTTGGAAATTTCCATTTCCAAAATAACCGTAATATCCACTTTTATCCAATCGATAAAACGAAATAAGATTTCGTTTAAACGATGGTACTACAAAAGTGTCATGCAAATCTAGATAGAAACCGGATGTCAACAGCAATCTGAAATGCCCGATGGCTTCAACCTTTATGCCGCTGCCATTTCCCCAATAGACGTATCTTTCATCGTCTCTTGGTTTTCTATGGCTTAAGCAACCTTGCATAGTCACTGGTAAGTGAGTCGTGGCTCCCGTATCGACCCACCAAGTGGCTATATCCGAAACAAAATTAACTTCAGAACAAACTAAGAATGTACCCTTTTTCTTGAGACAAGATATATAACTGGTACAATTCTTCCTTAAATGTCCTTCCTTATTGCAAAAGAAACAAGTCATGCTTTTGCGTGTGCCAGCAGTAGGCACCCCCTTTTCCTTTTGACTTGCCTTTTGCACAGTAACCATTTCCGCAGCTTTGCGTTTCTTACCACCGAACTTGGTGGCGACAGCATTCATAACTTTATGCACCCTTATGCTGTCGATTCCACGGTACTGTTTCGAGCAAAGTTTCTTTAAGAGATTGCCTGCCTCGGCTTTCTCATTCTTTACATATCTTTGCTCGAGATCGGCTAAAAATTCTTTAGCCGTGTGGACTCAGAAACGTGTCCCCTGAAGCATTTGGGGATAGTCTTTTGCATGATCATAAGACACATGCGATTTGATCGTAGCAAGCGTGCCATGTGAGATTTTTCCTCACTGGTACTTTCGTCTGTTAGCACAGCTGGACGATCTATCTGTAACGCATTGTCTAGATCAGCAATCCCCAGAAAGATCTCAAATCGATCTTTCCATTGCTTATAGTTTGAACCGTTCATTGTAGGAATATCCTTAATGTTAGACATTATTGCTGAAAAGCAAATAAGAAACGGACTTAAATACACAACACGTGTAATCTTTAAACTGCATAAAAACAAATATCAAAATAGAACCCCGATTCCATCTACCAATTGTCTTCCAATATTGGGGCTCTTTGGAGTCATCCCAATACCTTCCAACAATTGGGTGTAGTGGTCAATATGACGGCTCTCCAAGCACAGGTTAACCATCTTCCTTTGGGCCGATGAGTTAACCTACGCTTTTAAAGCTTCGCCGCCGGCCCTATTTGGGTCCACTACCATGCTCATATGTGTCTTCGACAATCACACCTTCCTTTGGACCGGTCAATGATTGCCTCCAACACATACATGCCCTTCACGATCATAACAAATATAGTAGCGATGATATGATTGCCGCACTTTAAGGGGATCATATTAAAGCCCTACATTTGCTAAGTCGCGTAACTTTATGGTTCTAAATGATCCGCAGTTTCCTAACTGACCCTTTTGCACGACTGTGCATACTTAACACCAACATCCGTTTCGTTTTACTTAAACCAATTTAAACCAGCTTGATTCCCTTTACGGCTCAAATAGAACCACCTTGAACCAAGCTTGGTTCTCCTTACGGTTTAAGAAACAATATCTTTATCAATCAATATAACAAGTGATATAACCTGATGATGGGTCACATTGAGTGTGAAGTGAACCGATTCAGCAATACCCACTTGCCATAAGGGTGTATTACCATTCCACATAATTTCCAGGCCACCGGTGGAGTCACAATGGTCTCGCTTAAGTACCGGTTTTCTTAGACAAAACTATGTGTACGGTGTTTTTATCACAACTCAATGAGTCATCTATCACGAGTATAAACCGCAATGATTGATAAGTGTTGGTTAATTCAGTCAACTTAGCCCATCGAATTAACTTGGTTGAACTCGGTCAAACCGGGTCAAGCAAGATTCGGATCCTTATTGGGTTAAGTTCCTTAACTTTATTTTATTTATTTATTAACATGCATAAACATAAGGCATAAATAAATAAATAAACAAATAACTGCATGCATATAAATATAATAATGCAATAACTTGAAATTACACTTAACACTTGATTATTATTATTTTGGATTTCTTTAAAATAATAATAATAATAACCAGAATTTATTGTTATTACTATTTTCCTTAACAATCTTTAAATAATAACAATAATAATCAAATTATTATCATTATTATTTACTTTATTTCCTTTAAAAGAACTTTAAAATAATAATAATAATTACTTATTATTATCACTATTTTTCTTTAATAATAATAACAATAATAATCAAATTATCATCATTATTATTATTTTCTTTAAAAAGAGACTTTAAAATAATAATAATAACAACAATTTGTTATTATTACTATTTTCCTGAAAATAAACTTTAAATAATAATAATAATAATAATTATTATTATTATTATTATTTACTTTATCCAAAATAATAACAATATACACATAAATAAAAAAAAACTGAAAATAGAAGGAATTGGGAGAATGAATGCGGGTCGGGTCGGGTAGAACCCGCCCGTACAATGTGCCCTTTTCCTTTTTTTTTTAATTTATTTTCCTGAAATTGGGTCGAGACCAACGAATTGGCCCTTTTTTTAATTGAATCCGGATGTGGGCCGAAGCCCTTTTCTTGATCAGGTGGGGCCCTGATTAGGAACCCGACCAGCCCACTTGAAAGCCCCCTTTTTCTTTATTTAATTTTTTTTTATTAGCCTTTGGGCTGAAGCCCTGTACATAACCGGGTTGAACCCGGATCAGCAGAGCCCAACCCGAAAAACAGCTGGAATCCGCCTGGAGCAAAAAGGCTCCTTAAATTACACGCCAGCAGGAATAGATCCTGAGTGCTACCATATGCTGTCAGGAGGTCTGACCACTAGTCTAACTGCCTTTTCTTTCAGTAAAACAGGAGGTTTTAAATTAATATTAAAACAAAGCAGATTCCAGAAAAGCAAAAAACGGCCGAAATTAACGGAACAGGGTTTGAAACAGAGACCTCTTAATTGCTGTCTTGCAGGCTGACCATTAGGCCGGCAAGCAATTTTGGTGAAATTAAGGTGCAGAACTTTATTTATATTAAAAATCCCGAATTCCAGAAAAACAAAAACGGCTCTGCAAATTTCGGCCATCAGAATGGAACCTGCGACCTCCAATACTCTGAAAGTTATGCTGGCCATTAGGCCAGCGGACCTTTTGGTTGATTTTTAAGCGCGGCGGTTCATTTATCTTCAAAACCGGAATTCCACCAGAATAAGAAAAACTGGTGGAATTTTAGAAAACGATTTTGACCCAAAAAATTTCATTTTTCTCAACATGAACAGATTAACCGATTACAAAAAACTGATTCGATTAGGCCTGCTCTGATACCACTTGTTGGATTTAATTTAATAAACCCCTGAATAGGACCGTTTAATCGAATCAATGGACAAAGTAACAAAATGCGGAAAATATACCTTGCTCCATTGCCGTTGTTAATCTGATCACGTACACTGCAACTGCTCCGCCTGATGAAGAATCTGGCGTGATCCAAGGATTCACGACCTCCCACCAATTGCTGATACACCCCTTGAACGGAATCAACAATTCACTGCTTTACCCGATGGAGAGGTTAGGCAGTGTGGACTATATAGAAAATTTGGCACACCCCCTTTTTCTTTCTGTGTATAGACGTTCTTTTCACTCTCTGTGTGAGGAGGTGAATGCCTCCTCCTCTATTATAGATGGGGAATGGAGGAATCCTGATAGGCATAATTGTTAATAGATAGAGATTCCTTTATCGAAGATACTTGATGATATATTCAAGTTATCTCTATCTATTTCCAAATATTATCTAATATTTAATAATAAACATTATTAAATATTATTTAATATTTAATTATTGTGCCAACAATTATCTACAAGTCACACGTGGGTTGTCGCCCCTCGGGGACCAGATGTCGTAACTTTATGGTCGTTGCACTTTGAGCCCATCCATCGCGGTCTCTGACCATATGACTGTCTACATATTCGGGGTTTCCATTTAGACCACACTATACATCCACGAACATACCCGATGATCACTTAACGTGTGGATGTTTTACGTAATAATTAATATTATTACGTGACATATGTGACATGTAATATTATCATACATAACGTCCACCTTATGATTAATTCGTATAAACCTTATCAACGTGCTGCGCATCACACGTATTTCGAATTAATCCCAACAGCTAATCCCTGAGATTAATCAAGCATCTTTCATACTTGAGCAGTATCAACATTACCTCATTGTCTTAGAGGCTTCCGCTTATGACGAAGTATGGGAGTCGAATGTACGCAGCCATACTCATGTGTTAGAAACACACAGAGGTTGTTTTCCGATGACACATAATTAAAATTGTGTCAAGCTGTGTCGATCAACTGCTGCTTCACAATATAAGAAAGACAATCGATTTAGTGAATCATTTTGCTTTATTCCGTCATATTCCAAAGTCAACCAAAAGTGTGTGCATAACTCCATTGTCTCATCACTCAAGAGCCAATGGGACGGCCTCAGCCTGGACAAACGCAAAACCACAGAAAAATTAGCAAGGAAAACCATCAAATCACAAGACATGCAATCATGAGAGAAAGGAAAATTCACCAGTCCGCGGAACCTGGTATAAAACATCTCCAGGTACTGGCCCATAGCGTGGCCATCCTATTTCGAGAAGCCATAAACCCTAGCCAGCGTCAATAGAAAGTCCGAGTATATTTGCAACGTGTACCTAATGTTTCCAACAAAAGACAAATCAATAAGGCTCATGCCTATGACGGGATATGAGAGGGTCGGATGTACGCAACCATACTGATGAACCAAAAATAAACATATGTTAGTCAGCAACAGTCAACGTCAGATTTTATGCATAAGGTGTTTAACTCCCGCAGTTCGGCACAAATGCACCGCAGTTCGGCCGAAGTGCACTTCTGCTCGGCCATCTTACACTTCAGCCAAGACAAACCTACTAAAATGGTTAAGGCAAACTCAACTACAAATCTTTGGTCTGCTCGGCCGCATGCCTAAGTCAGGTTGACATTTGTTTAACATGACCAGAATGAGTTGGGAAAGAAGTCATTTCGTAAGGATATTTTTCCATATTGCACCTCGGCTCGGCAAAGCTTTAGTCAAAGCTCCCATTTACAATTAGCCTCAGCGGGTAAAGGAATCAGCTGTGCATTCAAAGGACATCTACCCAGCTCGGCTTCGGCCTTACTTTCTTATCAGCAAAGCTCAGCCTCAGCCTCAGCCTCATTAATTCTGCTAAAGATCAGAGGAAGATATTATCTACTAACATCTGGGACCCACCAAGGCAGATTTGCAGATTACTTTCCAAGTGTCAAGCATCGACTGGTTTAGTACAAGATCATCTTATAGGCCGACCTACACATCGTAAGTTCAGCCACTGACACAGCTACAGACTCAGGCTTTAGTCCCATCATACTGCTACTCTGCAGTGGACTAAACCGCTATCTCAGCCACATCACCGTCCCATCAATCGGGCAGGGAGTCAGACCTCCTCAATCTTGGGTATAAATATCCCATTTTCCGGACGAGAAAAGGGATCCAATTTCTGGAATAATTCCTGGAGCTCTCATTCATAACTCCATCTCGGCCAATGCATCATAAACAGCCGAATCACTTAGTGAAATTTACAGGTTTCATTTAAACCTTATTCCAGCATAAATTGCTTATTCAAAACATCCATAACTGACTTAAGCGTCGGAGGGTTTTCCCGGGACAGCGTCCGGGGACCTCTAACGTTTTTCTTCCTTCTCAGGTTCCATTGACGGATTTAGACGGAAGATTAACGACACACAACTCGGGTCATTTCTGATCTACCCGGTGAGTAATTCTGGTCTCATCTCATACATATGTGTTAAAAATACGCAGATGTTGTTTTCCAATGACTCATAATGAAAATTGCGTCAAGATGTGTCCAGTTTAGTCCTAATCCAATAGTATGAGGACAGTGCCAGTTTAGTTGAGCGAAATAAGATATCGGAACATTGAAAGTCCGAGTATATTTGCAATGTGTATCTAATGTTTTCAACAAAACACAAATCAATAAAGCATCTTCAGTACTGAGTTATGATAAATATAAGAATAACTATTAGTGCTAACCCAATAGTCTGAGGACAGTGTCGGTTCAGCTGAACGAAATAATTAAGGTATAGGAAAGTAAAAGAGAATGTCACGTCAGCTTGGAAGGCCATGATTCACCACATCAAGAAACGTTAGATCACACGAGGAACAGATTATTTTGCATGATCGAACGATACTCATGTTTTGGTTTTCAACATGTAAGAATATTGGCTGTGACTGACTTCTCCTGTATACGTTTTAGACCACGGGCTGAAATGGTGTCCCAGTAAGAAGGCTCTTTCTTGCACCTTTGGAAGAAATTGACAAGGACATCAGCTACCTGATCACCATGATAAGTATCAGTGTGTATTGAGAATAATGTCCTACATTGGCCATTTTAAGATAAAATGTATGGGTTATACGAGTATGAGGTACTACCACTCACTGCCTAAATGTTTTGAGTGGATTCTTTTCTTCGGTCGCTCTCACCACAACAAGGTTCACCAATTCCCTCAGCTTTGGTCTCTTAGCATACAATTCAACAAGCCCAGTCAAGTTTTTTACACGGTCCAATCTTGTCATAGTGACTGAAACATGCTTTTTCTTATCTTTCAGAACACATCTGTGGAAGCAATAGTCTTAGTGAGAAAGAGAAATATAGCCACTGTAAGATGCAATCAAATATACAATTCATGATGGTATAGAAACTCACAGGTGTTCCTCATTCTCGACAGTGCTATAAAGTAGCTCCTCAATTTCAGGATGGAACTTTTTAAATCTCTTTTTTGTGTGTATAGAGATACAAAAACAACAACATTACTCCATTGTCTTGGAGGCTTCCGCCTATAGCAAGGTGAGGGTCGGATGTACGCAACTATACCCATATGTTAGAAACACACAGAGGTTGTTTTCCGATTACCCATAATGATACGTCAAGATAATGTCGATCACATACTAAAGTAAACATATCTAAGTTTCTCAGTATAGGGATATCATACATGTTAATATCAGGTCCTAGGGTGACAATGTTGAATCTTGGGTTGAAAACATCAATTCCATGTACAAATATGTACAATCGAGGCATCGTGAACGCATATGGATAAACCAGAATTAATCATCTGTTAGTCAACAACAGTCAACGATATAACTTCTGCAGTTCAGCACCCAAATATTGCTGTTCAGCCATGATTGCACTTCGACTGAGCCCCATGGCATCGTTTTTTGCTATCGAAGAATAAGCCAAGGACTGCACCTCGGCACCGAACCCCGACATCTGCTTCAGCTCAAGTGCTACACTCCAGATCACTTCGATCAGATTTGATATCGTACTTCGGCAAAGCCTAGTTCTACACTTCGGCAAGGCCTGGTTCTGCACTTCAGCAAAAGAATCAAGCACAACATTACATCATGGAACCATCAGGCAGAAGTGTAGCTCAAAGAAAGAGTACACGTCTGGTTATCCAGCCTTTGCACGTCAAAATCACTTCAGCCGACCTACTAGTCACATCAGCCGGTCTACCAGTCACATCAGCAGACCTACGGCGTCCTAGGCTTCCTGCCCCAAGCAAACATCTTATCTGTTATCAGAAGCCAAATGCGGGAAAAATCTATTAAAAGCAAGCCAATACAGACCTGAAAGGGGATCCAAAATCCATTCTTAAAACGACTTGGAGATAATACACTGAATCTTCTCTTCAGCCAATAATTGTGAGAATTTTCTAACTCCATACACAAAAATACATTCTCAGTGAGAAATGGCCCAAACTGACTTGAGCGTCGGAGGGTTTTACCCGGAGACATCCCCCCGGGACCTCTGATCTTTGCTTCCTTGTGCAGGACTTTCAGGAAGCTATTCCAGCTATCATCTTCAAACCAGTTAACCATTCTTCGAGTTAATTGACGACGTATATTTGAGGTCGTCAGAGACCCTCCAGCTATCATCTTCAAACCAGTTAACCATTCTTCGAGTTAACTGACGACGTACATTTGAGGTTGTCTGAGACCCTTCCGGCTTCATCATTTGGCGTAAAGGAGCAACAGGAGGAGCAGGCAGGGCCTGCATCTCAGTAGGAGTCTTGGAGGATGGTTGAGCGGAAGAATGTTGTCCGTCCTCTCTCTTCCTCTTCTTGGGAACCAGTTTCTTCAATTTTCCAAGGTTTGCAGACACCATGGTTCCTGTAAAACGCAACAACAGATTAGTCAAAATGTATGCACAATATCAAGAAAAGTCAATAGATGTCTAAAGCATGTAAACATACCGAAGATTAAGGCTAAAGCAGATGAGCCAAGGGATTCAAACTGGTGTGATGGCCACATGTGATACAGATCGGCCACCTTTACAACCGACCTGTCTACCATCTTCCAGTCTATGGCTTGGGAAAGCTGCAGTAACCTAGAAGCTTCATCGCAGACTTTTTCACTTGGCCTCTTGTTATCTGCAGGGCCGGACTTCCAGAGGGTTCTCTCAGGTAACCCTATGGCCTTAACAAAAAAGCGGCCTTTCCAGTTCTTGACGGAAGAGGGGATATTTATGGCATGGTTAATGGCTTTATTAGGATGTCTCCTACTAAAGTAGTACCAGCTTTTTTTGTGTTTGCACACAAACATCCCCCTAAAGACGGCTAAGTCAAACTCAGCCTCAGCTGCTCTTAGGTAGAGTAGATAACTGGCAATGAATTTCAAACCATTGAGCATGATTTGAGGTAATCTAAGATTGTAAAAATCAAGGATTTGAAGAAAAGGACCAGGAACAGGAAGGTCACACCCTGATTTGAAGTACTCTTCATAAATTGCCTCATACCCAATGGGTGGATCATAGGCAGTTTGATGAGAAAGAGGCAAAATTGGAGAAAAGGTATCTATATCTATATCAAACTCGCTACAAAAGTAGGAGAGGTCAGCAATCTTCAAAGTGCAGGTTGAACTCTGCACTATTGGAGAAGGTGAACCCCTGTAAACAAATGGTAGGGGCACTATGGAAGAAGAGGTAGTGGCAACCGTGGAAGGTTCACCAGCAGGGCGTAACCTCCTTAAGGGGCGGTTGTCCTCAATGGAACTAGATCTCTCTTCAAGGGATTGAACCTCTTGGTCACCCTCCAGATCATCTGGGTATGAATGGGTTGATCTATTCTGGGAATCCGAAGAAGGAGGGGATGAAATAACAAAAGCCATGAGTAAGATGAAGAAATGCTTACAGAAGATGGAAGGGTTGAGCTGAAAGGAAGAGCACCGGAGTAAAGATGGAGAAAGGCTTCGAGGACAAAGGGCAAAGCAGCAAAATAGCAAACGTGCAGAATAGAAGAAGAAGAAAAGAAAGGGTTAGGGCAATTGTCCCTATTTATAAGAAGAGAAATAAAAGGTTACAACTTTTCATTTGAAATTCGAAGAGGCGACGGTTCAGGTATTTTCCCCCCTCGGGAGATGTAACCGCCGAAAAGATAATGATGAGGCGTCGGAATTAACGCTTATATTAAAAGCAGGCGTTACGGCGCAAATAAGAGGATAACTGCTCAGTTAATGAAGACGCGTCACAGACTCAGAATAGATTTGTCTGCCCTCACAGTTCAGCTCAGCCACACAAAATCTGGGGGCAAATGATAAACCAGAATTAATCGTCTGTTAGTCAACAACAGTCAACTATATAACTTCTGCAGTTCAGCACCCAAGTATTGCTGTTCAGCCATGATTGCACTTCGGCTGAGCCCCATGGCATTCTTTTTTTCTATCGAAGAATAAGCCAAGGACTGCACCTCGGCACCAAACCTCGACATCAGCTTCAGCTCAAGTGCTACACTTCAGATCAATGCGATCAGATTTGATATCGTACTTCGGCAAAGCCTGGTTCTACACTTCGGCAAGGCCTGGTTCTGCACTTCAGCAAAGGAATCAAGCACAACATTACATCATGGAACCATCAGGCAAAAGTGCAGCTCAAAGGAACAATACACGTCTGGTTATCCAGCCTGTGCACGTCAAAATCACTTCAGCCGACCTACTAGTCACATCAGCCGGTCTACCAATCACATCAGCAGATCTACGGCGTCCTAGGCTTCCTGCCCCAAGCAAACATCTTATCTGTTATCAGAAGCCAAAGGTGGGAAAAATCTAATAAAAGCAAGCCAATGCAGACCTGAAAGGGGATCCGAAATCCATTCTTAAAACGACTTGGAGCTAATACACTGAATCTTCTCTTCAGCCAATAATTGTGAAAATTTTCTAACTCCATACACAAAAATACATTCTCAGTGAGAAATGGCCCAAACTGACTTGACCGTCGGAGGGTTTTACCCGGAGTCATCCTCCCGGGACCTCTGATCTTTGCTTCCTTATGCAGGACTTTCAGGAAGCTATTCCAGCTATATCATCTTCAAACCAGTTAACCATTCTTCGAGTTAACTGACGATGTATATTTGAGGTCGTCAGAGACCCTCCAGCTATCATCTTCAAACCAGTTTAACCATTCTTCGAGTTAACTGACGACGTAAATTTGAGGTCGTCTGAGATCCTTAGTGAAGATCCGACTTCATCACATATGACTCTCGTACTGTCCAACAGTATCCTTACTGTGGAAAAAGGAATGTTCAAATAATTAGTTGAAAGAATCAGAATGCTTAATTTGAATGAAGTGAGAGAAATGTGCCTTCCAGTTATCTCTTGGAAAGTGCTGGTGATCATAAAATCAGTGTGGTTCATTGCAATGAGATCAGCAGTGAACTGGCAAGAGAAGTGGTACTTCTCATCGAATTTCCTCAGGTAAATGTCAGGATATTTTGTCTTCTCCAATGCGTGATCAATGGTACAATGGAAAGATATTTGAAAGACAAAAACACGTTAGTCCTTTTACGTTTGCGCGAATAGAAATCAGATTGTAGAAAAAAAAACATGCACCAGTGGTTTCATTGTTGTGCAAGAGTAACTAATAGTCATCCTAGATGTACAGACAAGTTAGGAAAATGCAACATTGATTAGCCGGGAGGTTTTGGTTAAAACAACACTCCATCAGCTATTTGTTTGCGCCTTATTGGATTGACAGTAACTGTTAGGATGTGCTAGCACTTAATCTTTGAGCTATAAGAAGCTGAGGTCAGGGGCTAAACACCCATACTGCGCTAAGATTTAAACCGACAACTTTAGAAACAATCTATCATCTAAGTACCAGTTGAGCTACGCTTTAAGAGCGGTTGTTTGCAATCGGACATAAACGAGGTCTTGTCTTAAAAGTTAGCGTATAATAACCCATTTTCTTGGTGGTTAACATTTCATAGTCATTAATATATATATATATATATATATATATATATATATATATATATATATATATATATATATATATATATTTTGCATTCGGACAAGAAATAATGTCTACTCCATTGAAATTTGCACTATAGCACATACCCGTGTGACACCGAATTTGCGAGCTAGCAAAGAGGCGGCAAGGTTTGCCTTCGCTGTAGTTAATGATCAAATCTGTCTTGGCCCCATTTCTGCAGTTATTTCTTTTGCAACATCCTATCAAGCAAATAACAGCATTATGATTAGAGGAATTTTAATACTGGAACAATAACTGACTGACATTTGAAGCAAGAGGCTCAATGCACCTCAGTGAAAGTTTCCATGTTTGGCCAAACTTCACAACGAGATATCCATTTCCGAATAATCCCGTCCTGGGTTCTGAAGGGAACTCTAATTGTAGCGCCCGCTCCTGGGCCCTAATGTCGGGAACAGTGCACCTGCCGTAGTCTACTAAAAGAACTACAAGACGTCAATACAAATTTCTTACACTTCAGCATGTGACATAGAAATCAGTAGCAGAAACGTCACAATTAAAACTTTTAAATAAATACATTCCCATTAAGATACATCAGGAACAATTAATCCTAAATCACAAGTCACTAAAATATACATATTATCCCAACCACCTCGTTGGTAATCCGATAGCTCAATCAACGTCCTCCAGTAGAAGTCTTATAAATCCATCAGCATCCTCACACGACAACGCCCTCCGTGCAAGAATACCCTAACTTTTCATGTCTGCAAAACTGGGGAATGGTGGTGTGAGCCAAAATCAACGGACTCAGTAAGCAACCTACATATACCTATTATAGAAATCATACATGCAGAAGCAAATAAAAATAATCCTTATAGTTAACATACATGTCCTTAGTCCACAAATAATTTCACTTGATTATCTTTAATATTTAACACTTCAAAAAAACACAAAATAAATAATTCATCAGCTCAATCTATATTACTGTGATGCATGCTCTTCTTCAATATGACATACACAACAAACAAATAACCATATAAACAAAGAAGAGAACAATACATGCAAATGGAGCAAATAAATTGCGGAAAGTAAGTCATTCCACATAATAATGCGCAACTTCATGATGCATGCTTTCCTCTACGTGTCACACGCAACAAAAGTCATGACATGCAATATGTCCGTATCTTTTACGTTCAATACATGATCCCCGAGGTTGTGGCTGTGGGATTCCCCCCCCCCCACCACCTGAAACTGAGTGTCTGTAGCCTGTGCACTACAATCCACCATACCTGAGTGTCTGTGACCCGTGCGTCACAATCCACCATCTGTGGCTGTGGGTACTACCCACCATCGACCACCTGACTGGGTGTCTGTAGCCCGTACGCTACAGCCCACCATAAATGCAATGCCCGTGCCATAAATGCAATGCGAATTCAACTTTAATATATTATGTTCTGGCCCATAAAAGTGCGATATATATTGCTGAGAATCCTGTATTTCATGAAAGAACCAAACACATTGAGATTGATTGCCATGTGGTGAGGGATAAAGTACAGGAGGGTGTGCTAAAGCTTATGCCAGTTAAGTCTGAGTTCCAGTTAGCGGATTTGCTCACAAAGGCACTTGATGCGCGTAGGTTTAATCAGTTGTCAGCAGCATTAGGTTTGTAGAATCTCTATGCCAAGCAGAGCTTGAAGGGGGTGTTGAATATATTTGCAGGGACATAGTGCATGTCAGTGAAGACTAATGCTGCATATGGAGCAATCGTGAAGAGAGACCAGAAGTCTATATCAAGTTGAATGAACAATCTGCGCATTAGAGAGTTGATTGCTCAAGTGTGCTGTACATGAAAGCTGAGGATTGCTGGTTGAGCCAATCACGTGAATCAGCTGAAGTGTTAGTTGGCTTTCAACGAAATGCAGAAGGGGAGCGATTCACCTGAAGAAGAAGGAAGTAGATTAGTTGTTTTGAAATGACTGATGTGTCCTTATTAGTTGTATTGTAGTGGTAGTTAAGTGATGGGATTTCTTGTAATTTTGGTGTGTATTTTGAATAATAAATAGCGCGGGCAAGTCGTTGGCGGTTATGGGGAAGAAACCGCACTGCCCAAGAACCGTTTTCTCTCTGGAGCAATTTTACCTCTCCTTCCTCATTTGCTTTGCGAATTCTTCTGCTATTACACAACAGATTTCCTGCTTGTAATCTGTTTCTGAATTGTATCAATTCATTTTGTGGTTTTACATGGTATCGGAGCTTGTTGTATGAATAAATTTCGGTTCGTTTATGGCTACCAACAATAATTCTCCCTCGCACTCAAATTCTTCTCCACATATGATTGATCCTTCAGATGATCCTTATTACATGAATCCGAGTGATAATCCAGCGATGTTACTGGTACAACCTCCTTTGGATGGCAACAACTATCACAGTTGGTGCAGAGCAGTTAGAAGAGCGTTGGAAGCGAAAAACAAAATAGGATTTATCGATGGAACGATTGCGAAACTAGTAGATGGTGGACACAGATATAATGGATGGATAAAGACAAATAATATGGTGGCATCTTGGGTGGTCAATTCGTTAATTGGAAGCATTGGACAGAGTGTAGTTTGGATAGACATAGCAGCGGACATATAGAGTGGCCTTAAATTCAGGTATGGTAGCACTGACTCCTTCAGAATTTCAGATTTGCAGGAGGAATTTTGTGTTGTAAAACAAGGTACAAATTCTGTTACAGAATACTACACAAAGTTGAAAGGTATATGGGAGGAATTGTCAGTCCTGAGGTCAATTCCTAGTTGTGTGTGTAGGAAGTGCACTTGCAATCTTATTAGTCACTTTAACAAGTTCATGGAGGATGAGTGTGTCATAAATTTTTGAAAGGACTTAACGATGATTTTGAGGCGGTTAAGTCTCAGATTTTGTTATCAACGCCATTACCTGAGTTGAAGGTTGCTTTTGCTATGGCAATAAACCTTGAGAGGAACTCAATTATTCTGATGCATCAGGACAATTTTTGAATAATCCTAATGCTGTAATGAGTATTGATGTGTCATCCAAGGGCAATTCATACACATCAAAGAATGCAGGCTATGGAAATGCTGGCTTCCAGAAGCAAGATGGAAGAGGATTTAAAAAAGGAGGTGGAAGATCTGGTTCAGGAGGCAACAAGGTTCCTTACTGCACCTACTGTAATATGGACGGGCATACGATTGATAGATGTTACAAAAGCATGGATATCCTCCAGGCTTTAAACCAAGAAGTCAAGTCAATTTGATGAGCAGTGAGACTAATGCACAGCAAGTCTCTAAGGTTGTGAATGGTGGGGAGATAATGTTGAGAAAAAGGGGTTTGAGTGATTACAAAATGTATGATTTAAATAACATGTACTAAAGAAATGCATGACACGTTTTATGACTTGACACATTTTTGCATGAAACCTGCCTTATATAGTTCATATATAATGTTTCCGTAATAACGAGCCATGAAGCTTTAAAGCTTACATCAAATGGCGAGCATTTGTTGTGTTTGAACTATTTTCAGATGCCACCATTAATGAACTAAACTAGTTCATTAAGTGAAGTATTTAGTTAAATGAACTAAGAAGTTCATTAAAGGAATCTATATTTGGAAGAGGCACAAAGGCAACAAATTGAAGAATGGAAGTCTTCTTCTCCCTCATATCACACGTTTTTAATATATATATATATATATTCAGATTTTTTTGTAAAAAGGCACATACACATATATTCCAACGTACTACCGACACGTTATATATTTTACGAACGTACGTTAACGTCACACCACTATATTTTTTTATATTTATGAGTATATTCAGGTCTTATATCATATGATATAAGTCATGGTGAGGACAAATTTATTACGACACGTTAAAAGGTTCTAAACCAAAAATTGTCGTATCGGGTGAATATCGAAACTTCGCCAACGTGTCACGTACTTGCCATATATAGATGGCCAACCCCTACACTTCAAAAATGGCCACAAATTTTGTGGCTTACATGGTATATACAAGCCATAAAATCATTCCATGTTGGCACACACAAATCACCCCAAATTAAGGCCAAATTGTGGAGATTCCAAATTCAAATTTTGTCATATGATTAGGTGCCACTTTAAATCAGCCATGAGTGCTGAATATTAAAGTTTAATTTATGTATATTATGTGTAACATAATATATGTAACATGTGAAAAAAAGTTAGAATTTAATCGGAGAAAAATCGGGTAATCGACAAACGTCGAAAATTCGGTTTCTACGAACACGACACATGGAACATTTTTGGCATGGCATAGAATATGTATCTAGACACTTTTTACATACTCTATACATTTTAAAGTGTTCTAGAAAAATCAAGTAATTATATGTGCACTATTTCAAAACCGAGCAAGAAGGTATTTTTAGTCAAACCTCCTCTCTTTGACGGTGAGTCTTTTATTCAATGGAAGTTAAGAATGAAAGTGTGGTTTTTAGAATTGTTTAAAACCAAAACTCAACTTCTGAAAACAGATTCTGTTTTTAGAACTAGTTTCAAAACGTTTTTAAAACTAGGTTGTAGGTCTTCCAAAATTCTGAAATTTCGAGAGAACTTAGCCTCAGATGTTATGAGTGTCTCCTAAAAATTTCAGATTTAAATTCAACCTTTAACCCTTCAAAAATCGTTGGTGGTCAGATTGCGCGAATCTGCCAGAAACGGTAGACTGTTTTAAAAAATTTATTCCTATTTGTACTTAACTCCAATTGCTCTGAAATTTTAACCACTAACCCCTTATATGTTTTATTTAAATGGGTTGAAACAGTTTTGAAAAATGCTTTCAGAAAGTTAGTCAAATACACTCAAAGTCACAACCTTTGCAAGCCTGAAAATCAGACTGCACTAGTCTCAGAACTTTGGATGTTTGATTGACTTATACTTATCCAAAAGGGTTGAAACTTGTGCCAAATTAACCCTAAGACGTGTGGCTATGTTTCTGGAAATTTTCGTAATTTTTTAAAATTGTTTACTATTTTTACGAACATAAACAAAAAGAGAAATAATGCTGAAACAGAATATAAGTGCTGAAAGTAAATGACACCGAGAACTTTATACTGGTTCGGTTTATAAACAACCCTACTCCAGTCTTCGAGGAACACCTTCCTCGGTTCACACTAGTCACACACGCAAATATACCTTACCACAGGGTTGATGGAGTTTCACACCAACTCCAACCCTTTACAAACCTTGTATGATGAATACGATTACGCACGAACACCACCACCTTGCAAGAATGAAGATTGATCACACCTTGATCAATCTTTTACAAAGACATAGAATATGTGGTGGTCTAAGATAAGCCTATTCAAAAAATATGAATTTAAGTACAATAGGCTTTCAAGAAGAAGAAAGAAAGAGACTGTAGAAGAAAGGAGTGCTAGGCGTTTTTGATCCTTGAATTCGCAATGCTTGTTCTTGTCTTTTGTTTTTGCTCATCTCCTTTCCATTTAAGCAAAATGGCCATCCCCCCCTAGGTGCTCTCCCCTCTTGAAAATTGTCTTCTAAGTCCTTGGGAGAATGTGTTGGCATCATTTTGACATGATCTTGCTTGCTTGGCACCTTCTCATTGGATGATCATTTAACATTTGCTTACTTGGCACTTCATGATTGGTTGAATGTTGTCATCATTTGATGACTTAGAAAATCTGAAAATTCCACTAAAAGCATGTGCCAAAATCAACATAAATTAGTTGCCATAACTCATACGATTATCATCCAAATCAAGCAAGACAAAATTTCTCCAAATAAGGTGAAAATTTTCGGCCATTAAGACTACTTGACATGCTGAAATTTCAGCATGTGTTACATGGTGATATACTTCAAATTCCTTCTAAATTTTCATTGATTTTTCTTTTAAAATAAATCACCAATTAGTAGCAAATATTCTTATCAAATTGGAAATGAAATTTGGACACCAACATGGCCCATAAAAACGTTCAAGATACATTCCCACACATGCTGAAAAATTTCAGCATGTGTGATATTCAAGATATTACACTTTATGACTTTGTATCTTGTTCAAATTACTTCCAATTCTCCTTCAATCAATCACATAATTCAAGACAAAAAACTTGTCTAATTTGAAGAGGAAATTCGGCCACCATATAGTGCACATGCTGAAATTTTCAGCATGTGTTACAAATGAGATAAAGTTTAAAACCTTACCTTTTGTAGCTTCTTTCTTTAAATCACCAACATTGTATAATTGATTCTTGACCAATAAATATTCCAACAAGGCTCCACATATGCTCCATCTCAGCTGTAGGGGCGTGTATAATTGTATATACATGTGCTGAATTTTATTTTTGCAAACTTTGTAAAATAGTGCACATTTAATAATACACACATGTTATATTCCAATCAACCCTTAATTTAATTTTCTAGAACACTTTAAGATGTATGACATATGTAAAAAGTGTCTAGATACGTGTCGTATGATGTGCCAAAAATGTTCCATGTGTTGGGTACGTAGAAAACCGAATTTTCGATGTTTATCGATTACCCGATTTTTCTCTAATTAAATTCCAACTTTTTGCACATGTTATACACATTATGTTACACATAATATATATAATATAAACTTTAATTCTCAACACTTGGCTGGTCTAAAGTGGCGCCATTAACATGTGACAAAATTAAAATTGGAATCTCCACAATTTGCCTTAATGTGGGATGATTTGTGTGTGCCAACATGGAATGATTTTATGGCTGAAAATATCATCATATGCACGAAAATTATAGATATTTTTGAAGTGTATGGGCTGGCCATCTAATTATGGCAAGTACGTGACATGTTGGCGAAGTTTTGTTATTCGTCCGATACGACAATTTTTGGTTTAGAACCTTTTAACGTGTCGTATTTAATTTGTCATCACCATGACTTATATCATATGATATAAGACCTGAATATACTCATAAATATGAGTTAAGTATGGTGGTGTGACGTTAACGTACGTACGTATAAATATATAACGCGTCGGTAGTATGTTGGAATACATGTGTATGTGCCTTTTTCAAAAAAATCTGAAAATATATATTTATATATGTATATGGCCGTGTATATTGAATGAGGAGAGGAGGAGGGGACTTTCCTTTCTTAGCCTTGTTGACTTTGTGCCTTTTCAAATGTAGCTTCCTTTAAAGAACTACTTAGTTTAATTAACTAAGTACTTCACTTAATGAACTAGTTTAGTTCATTAATGGTGGCACCTGAAAATAGTATAAACACAACAAATGTTTACCATTTGATGTAAGCTTTAAAGCTTCATGGCTCGTTAGTACGGCAACATAATATATGAACTATATAAGGCAAGTAATATGCAATATATCATGCATATTTTTCTTAAGCTCGATTTTATGCACATTTAAATCATATATTTTGAAATCACTTAAAACCCCCTTTTCTCTACAATCTCCCCCTTTTGATGATTTTCAAAATAACTTATGCACATGATTAAATCCTATCGCTCCCCCTTCAATCATGCATAAATTCAAATTTTGAATTTTAAATTTCAAATCCGCTCTCCCTTGATTTATGCAATCAGTATTTTTTTTCCTTTGAATCATGCTTTCGCTCCCCCTTTATTTTGGAAAGTAAATCAAAGACGCCTGTAAATAAGGAAAGAGAATCAAATCAAATCATATTAGCAGAAATCATGCCTAATTTAGAACAAAGAGATTCATACGTGGCTTGATTTAAGGCTTTTGTAAATATATCCGCTACTTGTGCTTCTGTGTGTACGTGATTTATGACGATATCACCATTGTTTACGTGATCACGAAGAAAGTGATAGTGTACTTCTATATGCTTGACCTTAGAGTGTAACACGGGGTTCTTAGACAGATTGATGGCACTCATACTATCACAGTATATAGGAATTCTATTACGGTAATTCCAAAGTCCGAAAGTTGTTGTTTTATCCACAACAACTGTGTACAGCAAAGGCTAAGTGCCATGTACTCAGCCTCAGTAGTGGACAAAGCAACGCTTGCTTGCTTTTGAAAACCATGAAATGAGTGAGTTTCCTATAAATTGGCAAGTGCCACTCTGGTTTTCCTATCTATTTTACAGCCACCATAATCTGCATCAGTATAAGCATGTAAGTTAAATTTGGAATCTTTATCATACCAAATTCCTAAGGTGAGTGTGTGCTTAATATACCGGAATATTCTTTTTACAGCATTATAGTGAGACACCTTAGGTTGACTCTAAAACGTGCACACATGCATACACTGAACATGATATCAGGCCTACTGGCAGTTAAATATAACAAAGAACCAATCATAGACCGATATAAGGCATTGTCAAAATCTTTACCATGTTCATCATTATCCAATTTGCCGGTGACACTCATAGGGGTGGGGGATGGTTTCAAATTTTCAAAGTTGAACTTTTTAATCATGTCATTTATATATTTAGCTTGACTTATGTGAATGCCTTTACTCGTTTGCTTAATCTGCAAGCCAAGAAAATAGTTAAGTTCACCAACCATAGACATTTCAAATTCGGATTTCATGCAATTTTCAAAATCTTCAACAAGTCTATGTGAGGTAGAACCGAAAATAATGTCATCAACGTAGATTTGAATAATAAGTAAATCCGATTTACTTGTTTCAAAAATAGTGTGCTATCTATAGTACCTCGTTTAAAATCATTTTCTAAAAGAAAGTAGAAAAACGATCATACCATGCTCTAGGTGCTTGTTTTAGTCCGTATAGTGCCTTCTTTAGTTTGTACAACGTGATCGGGATGTTTCAAATCTTCAAAACCGGGTGGTTGCTTCACGTATACCTCTTCTTGTATAAATCCATTTAGGAATGCACTTTTTACGTCCATTTGATATAATTTGAAGTCTTTCATGCAAGCAATGGCAAGTAATAGTCGTATAGCTTCTAAACGTGCTACGGGTGCAAATGTTTCATCGTAGTCAATTCCTTCTTCTTGATTATAGCCTTGTGCTACAAGTCTAGCTTTATTCCTAACAACCTTTCCTTCTTCATTCATTTTATTCCTGAACACCCACTTTGTGCCTATTGTGGTCTTATGTTGGGGTCGAGGCACTAAATCCCAATCATTTCTAAGGAATTGATTAAGCTCATCATGCATAGCATCAATCTAAGAAGAATCACTCAAAGCATCATGCACATTTTTGGGTTCAATTTCAGAAATCATAGCATAAAATTGATTTATTTCATCCGAAGAGTAATTCTTCTACGTGGTCGCACACCGTGAGTGATGTCGCCTATGATGAGATCATGTGGGTGATCTCTATGCCATCTTGGTTGATTATTTTCTATGTTATCATGCATTTCTAAGTGATCATGCATTTCTAGTGTGTCATTCATGTCATGCATATCAAATGTACCATCATCTTTCATTCAACACGGGTTTCAATTCAAAGTCATCATCATATTCTTTATTCTTTATCATCTCACCAAATTCATTAAACTTCACATGAAATAGATTCTATGATTTGTCTAGTGAGCGGATCATAACATCTATATGCTTTGAATTTAAAGAATAACCAACAAAAATGCATTCAATTGATTAGATTCAAATTTATCTAAATTATCTTTTGTATTCAAAACAAAACATTTGCATCCAAACACACGGAAATAGTCAATCTTAGGCATGCGATCATTCAATATCTCATAGGCATCTTGGTTTATTTTCTTTCTAATAGATAAGCGATTTACTATGTAGCATGCACAATTTACGGCTTCCGCCCACAGAAATCTAGTCAATTTATTTTCGCATAACATAGTCTTAGCGATTTCTCGTAATGTTCGATTCTTTCTTTCTGCTACTCCATTTAATTGTGGAGTTCTAGGTGGCGAAAACTCATGCTTGATTTCCTTTTTCTTCGCAAAATGAAATCATATCCTTGTATTTAAATTCACTGCCTCTATCGCTTCTTATCTTTTTCACATTGACACCGTATTGATTTTCAAGTTGTTTGATTAATTTCGCAATTTCAATGGCACTATCATCCTTATGTGCAAGAAATAAAGTCCAAGTATACGAGAAAAATCATCAACAATCACGCATGCGTAGTGGCGCCCACCAGGCTTGTAGTGCGACTAGGACCAAACAAATCAATGTGTAGTAGTTCTTAGATTCTAGTCGTGCTTATTTCATTCTTAGGCTTAAGTGACTCACGTGTTGGTTTGCCTTTTATACAAGATTCACACAACTGAAAGTTGTCTAAATCAAGTGTAGGCAATCCTCGTACTAGGTTCTTTCGTTGGAGTTTTTCTAGTGTGGAAATACCAATGTGTCCTAAACGTCTATGCCATAAATTCACATTGGGTTCGTTTGACATAAAGCACTTAACTTTAGCGTCTACCATATCATCCATAGAAAGCGTAAAAATATTACCTTCTCGTTTTCCTTTTAACACGGTTTCTCCATTTTTATTTATTATATTGCAGTAAGGGTGAGTAAACACACATTAAAGACATTGTCAATAAATTGAGAATGCTAAGAAGATTGTAAGATAAGTTGCTTACCAAATAGACGTTGGAGATTTGAAGAGTGCTTGGATTTCCTATCGTACCTTTTCCGATGATCTTGCCTTCGTTGTTGTCTCCAAAGGTCCCGAATCCGCCTTTTGTGACCTTCTTTAATTTTGTGAAACAAGCTCGGTGTCGCCCGTCATGTGCCTCGAGCAGCCACTGTCAAGGAACCACTTTATAGTTGTATTCTTTTTGATGTGTGGGCTCCCTGCAATGTGCAAAAATGATTTAGGTACCCTTTTAACTTTGGGTCCTTGTGAGTTAGTTAATCACCTCTTGGTAAAGTACCTTTCGGTACCCATACTTGGGTGATCCTTCTCGGTCTAGCAAATGGCAAGAATGTAGATGAAGATGTTATATAGTAGACGTGTGGTGAATGCACTTTGGGCGTTTGCCCAAGAACTCCTCTATACTCATTGTATGAAGGACGTTTTTGATATGTCCTTGTGTGTGTGCGTAGTGCGTGGATGAAATGAATGCCGTGTATGCATCACTCTTTTCTTTTCATATCTATATGGTACAAAATTGTATTTCGCATGATATGAAGAGGAAGTGGGGCGTGATGAGGGAAGAGGCGGTTTTTGCGTCATCTTAGACGCCATTTGAGGCTTTGGGGTGTCTACTTTCTTAGACACAACAAACTTAGTTGGTTTGGTGGATACTTCATTCAACGTATCCCAAACCCGTTTTGTCACTGTCATGCTTTTGTGATAAGATAATACGATGCAGCATGTTAGATCCCGTATCAAACTGTTTCATCATTTTCTCTAGGTCTATATTCCTTGATTTCAAATTTGAAATCTCGGATTTCATTTCGTTATTTTGAGTGGTTAATGATGAAATCTCTGTCTTTAATGCAATGATGATGCATGATGACTCTTTCTTTGAATCGTTTAATTGAGCGACAAGATTTTCGTTAGAAGATTCTAACAGTTTCTTATCTTCAATTAATCGCTTCTTTTCCTTAGCGAGAGTCTTAGTGAATTTATGCAATGCTAATACTGACTAAAAAGATCATCATAAGAAGGGCTCAGAGTCAGAATCAGAATCAGATGATCCCTCATTAGATGCTTTGGACACAAAGCATACTTGTGCCAGTCTCTTCTTCGGTTCAGTCTCGGAATCCGATGTATCACTCCAGGTGGGGCCTTTAGAGCACGTTTCCTTTGCTTGGGTTCTGAGACGAGTCTATTCTTGTTCCGCTCCTTGTCAGGGTATTTATTTGTTTGCTTTTCTTTATTGGGGCAGTCATATGATAAATGTCCAAGTTTGCCACATTCATAACATTTAACATCTTTATCATTTGACTTGTTCTTATTTCTTTTAGTTGTAGTACCCTTATTTTTGTTTCTAAATGACCTTCTCATAAATTTTCTTAAGCCTTTAGCCAATAGAATTAGGTCATCGTTATCCGATTCAGAATCACTATCATCTACGTGATCGGAAGAAGTAGAGACGTATTCATTTGATTTAAAAGCAATAGCTTTACCTTGTTTAGATGATTCCGATTTCCGTATGGTGAGTTTATTTTCATACACCTTAAGTGATCCAATTAACTCTTCCATCTTTATTGAGTTCGTTTCTTTGCTTTCTTCTATTGCGGTTACTTTAGGGTCCCACTCTGATGGAAGGCTTCGTAAGACTTTCTGTACTTTTTCCTGCATGGTAAAAGCTTTACCAAGAGACTCAAGAGAATTGTAGATGTTAGTCAAACGAAGATCCATATCAACAATAGATTCATTAGGCAATAGTTTAAACGACTCAAGTGTGGACATAAGCATGTTTATCTTTGACTCTTTTACTTGACTCGTGCCTTCGTGTTTCATTTCAGTATCCTCCACATTTCTTGTGCACTAGAACAGTTTGAGACATAACTAGACTCACTCTTACTTAATCCATTTAAGAGCAATTGCATAGCCCTAGCATTCATGCTAAGTTTCTTTTTATCATCTTGTATATTCTTGTCTAGGTTTAACAACTTCTAGTGTGACTCCGTCTACGGTGGATAACTTAGATGGAACAAAAGGACCATCTTCTATAATCGACCAAAGATCAATATCTATTGCCATAAGAAAAAGCTTCATTCTTAGTTTCCATTGAATAAACGACTCACCGTCAAAAAGGAGGCCTTTGGCTCGACATACCTTCTTGCTCGGTTTTGAGATTTGTGGTTGCCATCTCACTGAATCGTTGGATCCTTTGTAGTGAGTGTTCCTGCGATACCACTTGTAGGATCTGCAAGGCACCACTAGAAGGGGGGTTGAATAGTTGGTGCGGAAAGTGTGGTTTTTAAAATTGTTTAAAACCAAAAACTCAACTTCTGAAAACAGATTCTGTTTTCAGGACCAGTTTTAAAACGTTTTTAAAACTAGGTTGTAGGTCTTCAAAAATTCTGAAATTTTGAGAGAACTTAGACTCAGATGTTATGAGTTCTCCTAAAAATTTCAGATTTAAATTCAACCTTTAACCCCTTCAAAAATCGTTGGTGGTCAGATTGCGCGAATCTGCCAGAAACGGTAGACTGTTTTAAACAATTTTTCCTATTGTACTTACAACTCAATTGCTCTGAAATTTTAACCACAAACCCCTTATATGTTTTATTTAAATGGGTTGAAACAGTTTTGAAAAATTCTTTCGGGAAGTTAGTCAAATACACTCAAAGGTCACAACCTTGCAAGCCTGAAAATCAGACTGCACTAGTCTCCGAACTTTGCATGTTTTGATTGACTTATACTTATCCAAAGGGTTGAAACTTATTCCAAATTAACCCTAAGACGTGTGGCTATTTATGGAAACTTTCGTAATTTTTGAAAATCGTTTTTTATTTTTACGAACGTAAACAAAAAGAGTAAACAGAGCTGAAACAGAATATAAATGCTGAAAGTAAATGACACCGAGAATTTTATACTGGTTCGGTTATAAACAACCTACCTCCAGTCTTCGAGGAACACCTTCCTCGGTTCACAACTAGTCACAACGCAATACACCTTACCATAGGGTTGATGGAGTTTCACACCAACTCCAACCCTTTACAAACCTTGTATGATGAATACAATATGCACGAACACCACCACCTTGCAAGAATGAAAATTGATCACACCTTGATCAATCTTTTACAAAGATATAGAATATGTGGTGGTCTACGATAAGCCTATTCAAGAATATGAATGTAAGTACAATAGGCTTTCAAGAAGAAGAAAGAAAGAGAGTGTAAAGAGAAAGGAGTGCTAGGCGTTTTTGATCCTTGAGATTCCAATGCTTGTTCTTGTCTTTGTTTTTGCTCATCTCCTTTCCATTTATGCAAAATGGCCGTCCCCCCCTAGGTGCTCTCCCCTCTTGAAAATTGTCTTCTAAGTCCTTGGGATAATGTGTGGCATCATTGTGACATGATCTTGCTTTGATTGGCACCTTCTCATTGGATGATCATTTAACCTTTGCTTATTTGGCACTTCATGATTGGTTGAATGTTGTCATCGTTTGATGACTTGGAAATCTGAAAATTCCACTGAAAGCATGTGCCAAATTACATAAAATAGTTGCCATAAACTCTAAGATTATCATCCAAATCAGCAGACAAAATTCTCTCCAAATAAGATGAAATTTCGGCCATTAAGACTACTTTGACATGCTGAAATTTCAGGATGTGTTACATGGTGATATACTTCAAATTCCTTCCAAATTTTCATTGATTTTCCTTTTAAAATAATCACCAATTAGTAGCAAATATTCTTAGCAAATTGGAAATGAAATTTTGACACCAACATGGCCATAAAAACGTTCCAGATACATTCCCACACAGGCCTGAAAATTTCAGCATGTGTGATATTCAAGATATTACACTTTATGACTTTGTATCTTGTTCAAATTACTTCCAATTCTCCTTCAATAAATCACATAATCAAGACACGAAACTTGTCTAATTTGAAGAGGAAATTCGGCCACCATATAGTGCCATGCTGAAATTTCCAGCATGTGTTACAAATGAGATAAAGTTTAAAACCTTACCTTTTGTAGTTCTTTCTTTAACTCACCAACATTGTATAATTGATTTTGACCAATCAATATGCCAACAAGGCTCTTACTATGCTCCATCTCAGCTGTAGGGGCGTGTATAATTGTATATACATGTGCTGAATTTTATTTTTGCAAACTTTGTAAATAGTGCACATTTAATAATACACACATGTTATATTCCAATCAGCCCTTAATTTAATTTTCTAGAACACTTAGATGTATACATATGTAAAAAGTGTCTAGATATGTGTCGTATGATGTGCCAAAATGTTCCATGTGTTGGTATGTAGAAAACCGAATTTTCGATGTTTATCGATTACCCCGATTTTTCTCTAATTAAATTCCAACTTTTTGCACATGTATACACATTATGTTACACAGAATATATATAATATAAACTTTAATGTCTCAGCACTTGGGCTGGTCTAAAGTGGTGCCATTAAAATGTGACAAAATTAAAATTGGAATCTCCACAATTTGGCCTTAATGTGGGATGATTTGTGTGTGCCAACATGGAAATGATTTTATGGATGAAAATATCATCATATGCACGAAAATTATAGATATTTTTGAAGTGTATGGGCTGGCCATCTAATTATGGCAAGTACGTGACACGTTGGCGAAGTTCGGTATTCGCCCGATACGACAAGTTTTGGTTTAGAACCTTTTAACGTGTCGTATTTAATTTGTCATCACCATGACTTATATCATATGATATAAGACCTGAATATACTCATAAATATGAGTTAGTATGGTGGTGTGACGTTAACGTACGTACGTAAAATAGATAACGTGTCGGTAGTACGTTGGAGATCATGTGTATGTGCTTTTCAAAAAAATCTGAAAATATATATTTATATATGTATATGGCCGTGTATATTGAATGAGGAGAGGAGGAGGAAGACTTTCCTTTCTTAGTCTTGTTGCCTTTGTGTCTTTTTCAAATGTAGCTTCCTTTAATGAACTACTTAGTTTAATTAACTAAGTACTTCACTTAATGAACTAGTTTAGTTCATTAATGGTGGCACCTGAAAATAGTATAAACACAACAAATGTTTGTCATTTGATGTAAGCTTTAAAGCTTCATGGCTCGTTAGTACGGCAACATAATATATGAACTATATAAGGCAAGTAATATGCAATACATCATGCACATTTTTCTTAAGCTCAATTTATGCACATTTAAATCATATATTTTGAAATCACTCAAACCCCTTTTTCTCTACAAGAAGAAACAAGTGATGCATACACGACATGCATTTCATCCATCTAGATCACACACTACGCACACTAACACAAGGACATATCAAAAACGTTCTACATACAATGCGTATAAAGGAGTTCTTGGCCAAAGGCCAGATGCCGTTGCACCTAAAGTATATTATGTTGTGCTTCCATCACCTTTCTCACCTTTTGGAAGACCTAGAAGGGTCACCCAAATTTGGGTACCAAAAGGGACATTTTCAAAGGGTTGAATAAATAACCCTTAAGAACGCACCTTTGAGATCATTCAAAATGCATGATTTTCTTTCATCTTTACATGCACTTTTGATTGACTTTCCAAAATAAAGGGTGAGAGAAAACATGATTTAAGGGGGAGAGATGTACTGATTGCATAAATTAAGGGGGAGCGGATCTGAAATTTAAAATTCAAATTTATACATGATTGAAGGGGGAACGATAGGATTTAAATCATGAGAGTAGGTTTATTTTGAAAATCATCAAAAGGGGGAGATTGTAGAGATAAAGGGGTTTGAGTGATTTCAAAATACATGATTTAAACGTGCATGACATATGATTTCAAAATACATGATTTAAACGTGCATGACATATTGCATAAAAACGTGCATGATATAAATGTGCATGACATATTGCGTAAAACTTGCCTTATATAGTTCATATATAATGTTGCCGTACTAACGAGCCATGAAGCTTTAAAGCTTACATCAAATGGCAAGCATTTGTTGTGTTTATACTATTTTCAGTTGCCACCATTAATGAACTAAACTAGTTCATTAAGTGAAGTACTTAGTTAATTAAACTAAGTAGTTCATTAAAGGAAGCTACATTTGAACAAGGCACAAAGGCAACAAGACTAAGAAAGGAAAGTCTCCTCCTCCCTTTATCATCAATATACACGCATATATACATATACAAAAATATATATTTTCAGATTTTGAAAAAGGCACATACACAATGTATTCCAACGTACTATCGACACGTTATATATTTTACGTACGTATGTTAACGTCACACCACCATACTTAACTCATATTTATGAGGTATATTCAGGCCTTATATCATATGATATAAGTCATGGTGATGACAAATTAAAATACGACACGTTAAAAGGTTTAAACCGAAAATTGTCGTATCGGGCGAATACCGAAACTTCGCCAACGTGTCTCGTACTTGCCATAAATATGGCCAGCCCCTACACCTCAAAAATCACTATAATTTTTGTGCCTATGATGTTATTTTCATCTATAAAATCATTCATGTTGGCAGACACAAATCACCCCCACAATAAGGCCAAATTGTGGAGATTCCAATTTCAATTTTGTCACATGTTAATGGCGCCACTTTAGACCAGCCAAGTGCTGAAAATTAAAGTTTATATTATATATATTATGTGTACATAATATATAGATAACATGTGCAAAAATTTGGAATTTGATTAGAGAAAAAATCGGGTAATCGATAAACAATCGAAAATTCAGTTTTCTACATACACAACACATGAACATTTTTGGCACATCATACGACACGTATCTAGACACGTTTTACATATGAAATACATCTCAAAGTGTTCTAGAAAATTAAATTAAGGGCTGATTGGAATATGCCTTGTGTGTATTATTAAATGTGCACTATTTTACAAAGTTTGCAAAAATAAAATTCAGCACATGCATATACATGTTATACACGCCTATACAGCTGAGATGGAGCATATGTGGAGCCTTGTTGGCATATTGATTGGTCAAGAATCAAGCATACAATGTTGATTGACATAAATGAAGAAGCCACACAAGGTAACAATTCAAATTTTATCTTATTTGTAACACGTGCTGAAAATTTCAGCAGTGTGCTAATAGGTTTGGCCGAATTTTGAAGCTTAATGAGGCATATTTTATCATCTTGAATTAAGTGGATTAATTGGGAGATAGTATGGAAGTGTTTTGAATATTTATGGAATAAAGAAAGTGATATTTTCAAATATCACCATGCTGAAAATTTCAGCATGTGTGTGATAAATGTTGGCCGATTTTAAGGTCTTATAGGTGACTAATTTTTATTCCAAAATTGATGAAAATGTTTGTACTAAATGGTGATTGATTTCTTCTTCATTTCAGAAATAAATCAAAGCAAATTTGGCAATATTTTGAAAAGAATACAAATGTTCACATGCTGAAATTTCAGCATGTAAAGCATCATAATGGGCGATTTTGCATACCTTTCTTGGAGAAAATTGTTTTGCTAAATTTATGTGACAATCTTGGAAGTTATGGTAACTATTTTATGATGATTTTGGCACATGTTGTAAGTGTTATTCTCATATTTTCCAAGTCATCAAATGATGACAACATTCAACCTATCAATGAGTGCCAAGTAAGCAAAAGTTTAATGATCATCCAATAAGGAGATGCAAAGTAAGCAAGATCATGTCACAATGATGCCACATATTCTCCCAAGGACTTAGAAGATAATTTCAAGAGGGGAAGGCACCAAAGGGGGCGGCCAAGACTTGTTAAAAAGAAGGAAGAAGAGCAAAAACAAGAACAAGAACAAGAGTTGCAAATTCAAGATCAAAAAGTGTTCTAGCTTTCTTCTTCTACACTCCTCTCTTTCTTTCTTCTTCCTAAAAGCCTATTGTACTTACATTCATATACTTGAATAGGCTTCTCTTAGACCACCACATATTCTTTATCTTTGTAAAAAAAATTGATCAAGGTGTGATCAATCTTCAATCTTGCAAGGTGGTGGTGTTCGTGTGCATTGTATTGAACATACAAGGTTTGTAAAGGGTTGGAGTTGGTGTGTAACTCCATCAACCCTGTGGTAAGGTGTTTTTGAGTTGTGTGATTAGTGTGAACCGAGGAAGGTGTTTCCTCGAAGACTGGAGTAGGTTGTTTATAACCGAACCAGTATAAAAATTCTTTGTGTCATTTACTTTCAGCACTGATTTTCTGTTTCAACACTGTTTACTGTTTTTAATCACGTCGTAAAAATAGTAAACGAATTTCAAAATCACGAAACTTCCAGGAAACATAGACACACGTTTAAGGTTCTTTTGGCACATTTTCAAAACCCTTTTGGATAAGTATAAGTCATCCAAACTTTCAAAGTTTCTGAGACTAGTGCAGTCTAATTTTTAGGCTTGCAAAGGTTGAGACTTTGATCGTATTTACTAACTTCCCAAAATAATATTTCAAAACTGTTTCAACACATTTAAATAAAACTTATAAGGGGTTATTCTTTAAAATTTCAGAGCATTTGGAGTTATGCACAAATAGGAATAAATTTTCAAAACAGTCTACCGTTTCTGGCAGATTCCGCACAATCTGACCACCGACGATTTTTGAAGGGGTAGAGGTTGAATTAAATCTGAAATTTTTAGGAGACGCTCATAACATCTGAGGCTAAGTTCTCTCAAAATTTCAGAATTTTTGAAGACCTGCAACCTAGTTTTAAAAACGTTTTAAAACTGGTCCTGAAAACAGAAACTGTTTTCAGAATTTGGGTTCTTGAGTCAAAATCATTTTAAAAACCACATTTTCCGCACCCCACTATTCAACCCCCCCCCCCCCCTTCTAGTGGTGCCTTGCAGATCCTACAGATCTTTGGTCCATTATAGAAGATGGGTCCATTTGTTCTGTCAAAATTATCCACTGTAGATGGAGTCACACTAGAGGTTGTTAAGCCTAAACAAGATCACTACTAGTGATGATAAAAAGAGACTGAGCATGAAACGCTAGGGCTATGCAATTACTTCTAAATAGACTAAGTAAAAGTGAATCTAGCTATGTTTCAAATTGTTCTAGTGCTCAAGAAATGTGGAGAATTCTTGAAATGAAACACGAAGGCACTACGAGTCCAAAATCAACATGCTTATGTCCACACTCGAGTCATTAAATTATTGCCAATGAATCTATCGTTGATATGGATCTAACGCTTGACCTAACATTTACAATTCTCTCGAGTCTCTTGTCAAAGCCTTCTCTATGCAGGAAAAGGTCTAAAAGGTCTTACAAAAGTCTTCCATCCGTGTGGGACCCTAAACTGACGGCCATAGAGGAGAGCAAAGAAACTAAATAAATTAAAATGGAAGAACTAATTGGATCACTTAAGGTATATGAGAACAAACTCACTATAAGGAAATCGGAAATCATCATCAAAACAAGGTAAGACTATTGCATTTAAATCAAATGAATACGTCTCTACTTCTTCCGATCACGTAGATTGGTGATTCTGAATCGACAACGATGACTTAATTTTATTGGCTAAAGGCTTGAGAAAATTCATGAGAAAGCCATTTAAAAACAAACCTAAGGGTACTTCCACTAAAAGTAATAAGAATAAGACAAATGACAAGGATGTTAAGATGTTACGAATACAGTAAACTTGGACATCTATCATATGGACTGCCCTAATAAGGACAAGCAAACAAACAAACACCTTGACAAGGATCGGACCAAAAATAGACTCGTCTCAGAACCTAAGCAAAGGAAAGAGCTCTCAAGGCCTCCACTTGGAGTGATACATCTAATTCCGAGACTGATACAGAAGTGGAGACTGCACAAGTATGCTTTGTATCCAAAGCATCAAACGAGGTATCTTCTGACTCTGATTCTGACTCTGAGCCCTCTTATGATGATCTTTTCAGTCAGTATTTAGAATTGCATAAATTTACTAAGACTCTCGCGAAAGAAAAGAAGCGATTAATTGAAGACAAGAAGTTTGTTAGAATCTTCTAACACGACTCTTGTCGCTCAATTAAAACGATTCAAAAGAAGGAGTCGTCATATATTATTAATGCATTAAAGACACAGATCTCATCATTGAACCACTCATAATAATGAAATTGAAATCCGAGATTTCCAAATTGAAATCAAGGAATACGGATTTAGAGAAGATGATGAAACAATTTGACACAGGATCTAACAGCTAGATCGTATTATTCTATCGCAAAACATGATAGTGATAAAGCCAAGATTAGGATACATTGAGACAAATGATGTATCAATTAAACCAACCAAATTCGTCTTGTCTAAGAAAGTAGACACACCTAAAGCAAACGGGGCGGTCTAAGATGACACAAAGACCACCTCTCCCCTCATCTCGTCATACTTCTTCTTCATATCATGCAAAATATAATTATGTGCCATATAGATATGAGAAGAACAAGTGATGCATACACGAAATTCATTTCATCCATCTAGATCACGCACTATGCACACCAACACGAGGACATATCAAAAATGCACTCCATATAATGCCTATAAAGGAATTCTCAGCCAAAGGCCTAAAGTCCACTCACCACATGTCTACTACATTGCTCCCTCATCTACATTCTTACCATTTGCTAGACCGAGAAGGATCACCCAGTATGGGTACCGAAAGGTATTTTTACTAAGAGACGAATAACTAATTCGTAAGAACCCAAAGTAAAGGGTACCTAAATCACTTTGTACATTGCAGGGGAACCCACACATCAAAAGATACATCTATCAGTGGTTCCTTGACAGTGGTTGCTCTAGGCACATGACGGGTGACCCGAGCTTATTCACAAAGTTGAAAAAAGGTCACAAAAGGCGATCTTGACCTTTGAGACAGCAATGAAGGCAAGATCATCGGAAAAGGTAACAATTGAAGCCCAAGCACCATTCAATCTCCATGTCTTTTTGGTAAGAAACTAATCTAATAATCTTCTTAGCATTTCACAATTTTATTGATAATGGTTTTGATGTGTGTTTTACCTCATCCATATTGCAATATAATAAATAAAAATGTAGAAACAGTTTTAAAAGGAAAAACGAAAGGAAACATCTTACGCTTTCTATGGATGATATGTTAGACACTAAGGTTAAGTGTTTCAATGTCAAATGAACCTAACGTAAATTTGTGGCATAGACGTTTAAGACACATTGGGCATTTGTTACACTTGAAAAACTCCAACGAAAGAACCTAATACGAGGATTGCCTACACTTGATTTAGACAACTTTCAGTTGTGTGAATCTAGCATAAAAGGCAAACAAACACGCGAGTCACTTAAACCTAAAAAATAAAATAAGCACAACTAGTTTTAGAATTATTACACATTGATTTGTTTGGTCCCTAGTCGCACTATGAGTCCTCGGTGGACGTCATTATGCTTGTGTGATTGTTGATGATTTTCTCGTTATAACTGGACTTTGTTTCTTGTACATAAGGATGACAGTGCCATTGAGATTGCAAAACTAATAAACAACTTGAAAAATCAATATGGCTTCAATGTGAAAAGGATAGAAGCGATAGAGGCGGTGAATTTAAAAACAAGGACATGATTGCATTTTGCGAAGAAAAGGAATTAAACACGAGTTTTCGCCACCTAGAACTCCTCAACTAAATGGAGTAGTAGAAAGAAAGAATAGGACATTACAAGAAATTGCTAGAACATGTTATGTGAAAATAAATTGCCTAGATTTGTGGGCGGAAGCCGGGAAGTGTGCATGTTATATAGTTAATCGATTGTCCATTAGAAAGAAAATAAATAAGACGCCTTATGAGATATTAAATGATCGCATGCCTAAAATTGATTACTTCGTGTTTTGGTTGGCAAATGATGTATTTTAAAGTACAAAAAGATAATTTAGATAAGTTTGAATCTAAATCAATTGAAAAGTATCTTGTTGGGTATTACTGTGAATTCAAAAGCATATAGATTTTATGATCCCCTCACTAGACAAATTCCGAGAATCCTTCATGTGAAGTTTAATGAATTTGGGGAGATTGATAAAGATAAAGAATAATGGCGATGATTTTGAATTAAAACCCGTGTAAATGATGATGATGGCACGCATGATATGCATGATACACTATAAATGCATGAGAACGTAGAAAATATCAACCAAGAGACGGCATAGAGATCACCCACAACACGATCTCATGATAGGCGATATCACTCACGGTGTGCGACCACGTAGAAGAATAAATCCGGATGAAATAAATCAATTTCATGCCATGATATCCGAAATTGAACGTAAAAATATGCATGATCTTTGAGTGATTCTTCTTGGATTGATGCTATGCTGATGAACTTAATCAATTTGGTAGAAATGACGTATGGGATTTAGTGTCACGACCACAAGATAAGACTAAATAGGCACAAAGTGGGTGTTTAGAAATATAATGATGAAGAAGAAAAGTTAGAAACAAAGCTAGACTTGTAGCATAAGGATATAATCAAGAAGAAGGAATTGTTATGATGAAACAATTTGCACCCGTAGCACGTTTAGAAGCCATAACGACTTTTACTTGCTATTACTTGCATGAAAGACTTTAAACTTTATCAAATGGACGTGAAAAGTGCATTCTTAAATGGATTTATACAAGAAGAAGTATACGTGAACAACACACCCGTTTTGAAGATTTGAAACATCCCGATCACGTGTACAAACTAAAGAAGGCACTATACGTTTAAAAGCAGCACCTAGAGCATGATATGATCGTTTTGCTACTTTTCTCTTAGAAAATGGTTTAAAAGAGGCACTATAGATAGTACTTTATTTTTAAAACAAGATAAATCGGATTTACTCATTATTCAAATTTATGTTGATGACATCATTTTCGGCTCCACTTCTCATAAACTTGTTGAAGATTTTGAAACTTGCATGAAATCAATTTGAAATGTCTATGGTTGGAATTGAATACTTTCTTGGCTTGCAGATTAAACAAACGGTAAAGGTATACATAAGCCAAGTTAAATATAAATGATATGATTAAAAGTTCAATTTGAGAATTTAAAACCGTCCCCCACCCTATGAGTGTCACCTAAATTAGATAAAGATGAACATGGTAAGGATTTTGATAATGCCTTATATAGATATTTGATTCGCTCTTTGCTATATCTTACTGCTAGTAGACCTGATATCATGTTCAGTGTATGTATGTGTGCACGTTTTCAAAGTCAACCAAAAGTGTCTCACTATAATGCCGTGAAAAGAATATTTCGATATATTAAGCACACACCCACCTTAGGCATTTGGTATGATAAAGATTGTGAATTTAACTTGCATGCCTATACTGACAGATTATGGTGGATGTAAATATAGGAAAAGCACGAGTGGCACTTGTCAATTTATAGGAAATTCACTTATTTCATGGTTTTCTAAAAAGCAAGCAAGCGTAGCTTTATCCACTACTGAAGCTGAATACATGGCACTTAGTCTTTGTTGCACACAATTCTATGGCTAAAACAACAACTTTTGACTTTGGAATTACAGTAATAAGATTCCTATATATTGTGATAGTATGAGCGCCATCAACTTATCTAAGAACCCTGCTACACTCTAAGGCCAAGCATATAGAAGTACGCTATCACTTCCTTCGTGATCACGTAAATAATGGTGATATTGTCATAGATCACGTACGCACTAGGCACAAGTAGCTGACATTTTCACTAAAGCATTAAATCAAGCCACGTATGAAAATCTTCGTTCTAAATTAGGCATGATTTCTGCTGATTTGATTTGATATCTCTTTCCATATTTACATGCATTTTTGATTGATTTCCAAAATAAAGGGGGAGAATGCATGATTTAAGGGAGCAAGAGATTGATTGATGATTGCACAAATCAAGGGGGAGAAAATTCAAAATTAAAATTTGAATTTGTGCATGATTGGAGGGGGAGCGACAAAATTTAAATCATGAACGTAGGTTATTTTGTAAATCATCAAAAGGGGGAGATTGTGAGAAAAAGGTTTGAGTGATTACAAAATGCATGATTTAAATAACGTGTACTAAAGAAATGCATCACACGTTTTATGACTTGACACTTTTTGCATGAAACCTGCCTTATATAGTATGAAGCTTTAAAGCTTACATCAAATGGCGAGCATTTTTTGTGTTTGAACTATTTTCAGGTGCCACCATTAATGAACTAAACTAGTTCATTAAGTGAAGTACTTAGTTAAATGAACTAAGTAGTTCATTAAAGGAAGCTATTTGGAAGAGGCACAAAGACAACAAATTGAAGAATGGAAAGTCTTCTTCTCCCTCATATCACACGTTTTTAATATATATATATATAGATATAATATATAGAGAGATATATATATATATAGATATTCAGATTTTAATATATGGGGACACTACAATCTTTTCGACTGTGGGGTTGCGTAATTCCATTCACTTTGATATTCACATATGGATGCTGAAGATCCAGGGGTCCAAACTGGCAGCGGGTCCGCTGCCCACTCTCTCCTGGCTCCCTCGGATTCGCCCTCCGCGCCTCCGGGTTATTCGATGGCAAACTCCTCCCTCAGGTCAGCTCAAATTAAATGTGGATGCAGCAGTTGGCCGCCACTATGCTGCGGGTGGGGGCAATCTTACGTGATCAAGAGGGTCGTTGCATCCGGGCGCTTTCATTTCGTCTGCCTCTCAGTACACCTTTGCAGGCAGAGATTCAGGCTACTCTTTTTGGCTTGATGTATTTTCTTCCACTTATCGTTCGCGTCATTATTGAGTCTGATTGTGCTCAAATGCTATCATGTCTATGCAAGCCACGGCAACCTTCAGGAAATTATCATCTCCGGCAGCTACAAACTATGGTTCGGCAGCATCACTGGCGATAATTCACACGTATCGTGAGACTAATATACCAGCTCATTATCTTGCCCAACATGCGATGATGCATCCTGCAAACGGGTGTTTTCAACAGTCACACTCTTCCCCCCTGGTCAGAGCATCAGTTACGTTGGATATCACGTCGGCGGCCTTGCGCACAGCATGACATTTTAGTCTACCTTATGGGTTGCCGTTCTTTAAGATATTCTGCCCGTGTCCTAACAGTCACGGGCAGGCCCGGTACGCATAATACTCATTTGATTCACTGCTGCATATTTTTATATAGTTATCCAATTTAATGTTGTCTTTGTTCCCATGATAAATGGCCGTCGCTGTACTGTAATGCCGATTTGGAGCGAGGGCGCCTCACTAACATATCTAAAGTCTTCCACAAGGATTGGCAAAGTCGAGTTTTCTCTGCCTGTACTCCATTAAGTACAGGCAGCTTTGGTACGTTTTCTTTTCTTTCACTACGATGGTACCAATATATCATTCTTCGCACGCTGACGCCGCTGTTTCATTGCTTGCAACGTGTATACTTGGCAACAATACACTTATGGTCTTTGCTCGTGGCTGCGAGGCATCTTGATTGTGTTAACGGATACCCTCATCATCCTCTACCTCAGACGTCACTGGCACTCTGATGTCTATTCTTCCAGTCTTCCATATGGATTGGCATGTAACAAGTATTTCTGCCGGCACTTTGAGTTGTGCCGGCAGCGCAGGTTTGATATATGCCCAGATAATCTCTCATGTTTATTTATGTCCTGGACTTATGATTTATTCAAACATTTCTCTTTATTGTGCATGGACGAGAGCATGGATCGAGAGTCTACTCTACACAGTTTATGCGTCCGTCACCTGGACCTGGTCCCATTATCTGCGACAGAAATTGATTTTTCTTTCCCGTAGCTGCGCTGTTGCTCATTGGACGGAATGGAAGGAAACAGGCTTTGAGTTTCATTTTTTCAGCATTGATGGGCATTCCGGCTGGATGCGAGATCCCCTTGACGTGCGGCTGTTCATCCGGCACTTTATTTCATTATGTTTGTGTAGTACTTGGTTTACATTTTGTAATTCATTACACACTAGCGTATATCAACAGTCCATCTACATAAATATGTACGCTTTTTCCTTCACCGAGGTTTTATCCACAAGGGTGGTTTTACTTGGCAAGGTTTTAATGCGGCATATCATATATAGACTGGATGTTGATAATCACTTACTGCTATCCTGTTCATTGTTTCATTTTGATGTACTATGGTTTTCCTCCGCCAAAAGTGAGGGATTTAAATAATAAATATATACGGTTTTACAAAAAAAAATATATATTCAGATTTTTTGTAAAAAGGCACATACACATATATTCCAACGAACCACCGACACGTTATATATTTTACGAACGTACGTTAACGTCACACCACTATATTTATCTCATATTTATGAGTATATTCAGGTCTTATATCATATGATATAAGTCATGGTGATGACAAATTTATTATGACACGTTAAAAGGTTCTAAACCAAAAATTGTCGTATCGGGTGAATACCGAAACTTCGCCAACGTGTCACGTACTAGCCATATATAGATGGACAGCCCCTACACTTCAAAAATCATTCCATATATAGACAGCCACAAATTTCGTGGCTTACATGGTATATACAGCCATAAAATCATTCCATATTGGCACACACAAATCACCCTAAATTAAGGCCAAATTGTGGAGATTCCAAATTCAATTTTTGTCACATGATTAGGCGCCACTTTAAATCAGCCATGAGTGCTGAATATTAAAGTTTAATTTATGTATATTATGTGTAACATAATATATGTAACATGTGAAAAATTTTGGAATTTAATCGGAGAAAAATCGGGTAATCGACAAACATCGAAAATTCGGTTTTCTACGAACACGACACATGGAACATTTTTGGCATGGCATATAACATGTATCTAGACACTTTTACAATACTCTATACATTTTAAAGTGTTCTAGAAAAATCAATTAAGGGCTGATTGGAATATACCATGTGTGTATAATTATATGTGCACTATTTTACAAAGTTTGCAAAAATAAATTCAGCACATGTTCAAGCTCAAAGTACACGTCTATCTTAGCTTGGTGAAGCATATGTGGAGCTTTGTTGGCATCTTGATTGGCCAAGAATGAAGCATACAATGTTGGTGACATAAAAAAAGGAGCTACACAAGGTAACATTTCAAACTTTGTCACATTTGTGACACATGCTGAAAATTCGGCATGTGTAGATTAGAGCTGGCCGAAATTTTCAAGATAATGATGCCATATTTACTATTTTGAATTATATGAATTGATTGAAAGATAGTATAGCAATGTTTTAAATATATTATGGAAATAATGTGATGGTATCTTGGAATATCACACATATCTGAAAATTTCAGCATGTGTAGAATGAACTTGGCCGATTTTTTGGCCTTCATGATGACTAATTTTATTCCAAAATTAGTAGAAATGTTATATACTAAATGATGATTGATTTCTTCTTTATTTTCAAGGAATTAATCTAATGCAAACTTGGCAACACTTTGAATAAGTCTTGATAAAACACATGCTGAAAATTTCAGCATGTGTCTAGGTGAGTTGGCCGATTTTCATGATGGAAAATGGAGATATTTGTCTTGATAATTATGTGGAATTATTATGTGACTTATGGCAACACTTTTATGGCTGATTGGCACATGTTCTTAAAGGTTATTTTCAGATTTATCTAGTCATCAAATGATGACAACTTCCATCCAATCAATGAGTGCCAAATAAGCAAGGGCTTAATGATCATCCAATGAGGAGTTGCCAAGTAAGCAAGGAAATGTTACAATGATGCAATATACTCTTCCAAGGACTTAAAAGATAATTTTCAAGAGGAAGATCAAGACATAGGGGGGCGGCCACTATGGATAAAAAGGAAAGACGAGAGCAAACAAAATACAAGACAGTCTTGCAAATTCAAGTGCTCAAAACATTTTCATCTACTCTCTCCTTCTACACTTCTTTCTTTCTTCTCTAAAAGCCTATTGTATTCATATTCGTACATCTTGAATAGGCTTCTTACATACCACCATATACTCTTTATTGTTGTAAAAGATTGATCAAGGTGTGATCAATCTTGCACTCGCAAGGTGGTGGTGTTCGTGATCGTTGTAATCATTTACAAGGTTTGTAAAGGGTTGGAGTTGGTGTGTAACTCCATCAACCCTGTGTGGTAAGGTGTTATTTGTGTTTTGTGATTAGTGCTAACCGAGGAAGGTGTCCTCGAAGAATAGAGTAGGTTGATTTAACTGAACCAGTATAAAATTCCTTGTGTTCTTTACTCAGCACTTACTTTCAATTTCCAGCACAGTGCATCGTTTTTATCACGTTCTTAAAAATAATAAACAAATTTCAAAAATCACAAAAGTTTCAAGAAACATAGCCACACGTCTTAAGGTTCTTTTGGCGCAAGTTTCAACCCTTTTCGACAAGTAAAATTCATTCAAACGTCAAAAGTTCTGAGACTAGTGCAGTCTGCTTTTCAGGCTTGCAAAGGTTGAGACTTTGAACGTATTTGACTAACTTCCCAAAATTATTTTTCAAAACTGTTTCAACCCAATTAAATAAACCTAATAATGAGTTAGTCATTAAAGTTTCAGAGCATTTGGAGTCACGGTTAAATAGGAATTAATTTTTCAAATCAGACTACCATTTCTGGCAGATTTGCGCAATCTGACCATCAATGACTTTTAAAGGGGTTAAAGGTTGAATTTTAATCTGACATTTTTAGGAGATACTCATAACATCTGAGACTAAGATCTCTCCAAATTTCAGAATTTTTGAAGACCTGTAACCTAGTTTTCAAAACGTTTCAAAACAGGTCCTGAAAACAGAAATTGTTTTCAGAAGTTGGGTTTTTGGTTTAAAATAATTTTAAAAACCACATTTTCTGCACTCACTATTAAACCCCCCTCCCCTTCTAGTGGTGCCTTGCAGATCCTACAGATAAGTGGCTGCAAAGGTGATGATGTGATTTCACAGGAGATGGCCATATCAGGCACACAACTGAGTCAGGGACTAACTCAGAAACAATTTGCACAGTTGATAAAGACGTTGCAAGAGAAGGATGAGGGAGGAAATGTATTAGGTGCTGAAGGAGATGACCTAAACACTTCTCAGTATGCTGTAATGTCTGTGCAGAAGGCTCTTGCTGAACATAAGCTCCCATGTAAACTGTGTGAATCAAATTTAAACATTTGGATTTTGGACTCTGGAGCAAGTGATCATGTGTGTTTCTTCCTTAATTTATTTGATTCATATCATCAGAGTGAGTCCTTAAAAATCAAACTCCCTGACCAAAGTTATGCTGTAGCTACTCATATTGGTACAATCAATGTCACCCCCTCAGCTGGTCCTATATAATATTCTATCCGTACCTTCCTTTGCCTTCAACCTGTTGTCCTTGAGTAGACTCACAGAATCAAAAGAATTAGCAATCATATTTCATTCGAAATTCTGTTTGATCCAGGAACTAAAAAGCGAGATGATGATTTGTTAGCTGAGGCTAACCAAGGTCTCTATTATCTCCATGGAACAGTAAAGAAATCGACCAGTTCCTGCAAAATCTTTTCTACTTCAGATGTCCATAAAACTTCATCTACATCCAATTCCCTCCTATGACATTCAAGACTGTGTCATATGTCCTTACCTAGAATTAAACAAATTCCAAAGCGTGATCCCTTGGTGAAGGCCCCAGATGAATCAGACAAGTGTACAATATGTCCATTAGCTAAGCAAACGCGTCTTCCATTCCTAGTTTCCCTATCTGTATATGATATTCCTTTTTCTCTTGTACACATTGACATTTGGGGACTATATAAATACCCCCACAATGTACAATCAAAGATATTTCTTGACTGCTGTTGATGAATATAGCAGATATTGTTGGCTTTATCTATTGAAGTCCAAATTAGAAGCTAGACCTATTATGGATAGCTTCTATCAGTTTGTGTCTGTTTAGTTCAATGCCAAAATTAAAATCATAAGAGCAGACAATGGACAAGAGTTTAATGACAACCAGTTTTATGCTTCTTATGGAATTATCCATCAGACGAGCTGTGTGAATACTCCTCAACAAAACGGACTTGTTGAGAGAAAACACCAGCATCTCCTTAACATAACAAGAGCCCTCAGATTTGAGTCTAACCTGCCTTCTCCCTATTGGGGTTTTTGTATACAACACTCTGCATACTTTATTAATATCACACCCACTCCTATCCTGAACAATTTCACACCTTACCAGCTTTTATACAATTCTGAACCTTCATACTCAAGTCTCAAAATTTTTGGTTGTCTTGCATTTGCCACTAATACTCAGCATAACAAAGAAAAGTTTGCACCCAGAACAAAAAGAAGTTTATTCTTGGGCCTTTCACAAACTACCAAGGGGTATATTTTGTAGGATCTTGAAACAAAAGAAATATTTGTGTCCAGAGATGTGGTCTTTCATGAGTCTGTCTTTCCATATGTTATGGAAAAATCTTCATCTACTCAGCCTCCAGATATAGTCAGGACTAATCCTAATTCAGTTGATACAACTTTTGTCCCATTCATGACCAATGACACATCTAGCATTATAGAGTCTTTCCCCAATACTTCACATCAAGATGCCTTAATTCCTTCTCATCACTCTTCTTCTTCAGAATCCTCAATCCAGTTAGATACAAACATTCAATCCACAAGGATATTGCCTCAAGGCCTATCTGATCTTCCTTCTGGTAACATTGTCATTGATCTGCCTATTCAGTCGTTGCCTCAAAGTAACATCAATATAGATCAATCAATAACAGCAGTGAATGAACAAGCCCCCTCATCTCGGCCTATAAGAAATAAATGTACTCCTGCCTATCTCAAAGATTACTACTGTAATCAAGTTCACACCTCACCTCATGCTCTTCATCACTTCATGTCATATGATGCATTTGCTCCACAGTAAAAATCAGTTGCGTTAAATTTAAGTGCACATAGAGGCCTGGAAGTTATGCAGAGGCAGTCAGCTCTCCTGCCTGGCAGGAGGCTATGAGCAGTAAGTTAGCAGTCCTGGAAGAAAATAATACATGGAGCATTGTACCTCTGTCTGCTGGTAAGTCACCCATTGGCTGCAAATGGGTTTACAAAGTGAAACTTAAACCAGATGGTGAAGTGGAGAGATATAAAGCAAGGTTAGTGGCAAGGGGTTATACACAACAATATGGAGTAGATTACCAAGATACTTTTTCCCCCGTGGATAAGATGACAACAATAAGGGTAATCTTGGCATTGGCAGCAAGGAATAACTGGTTCATACATCAATTGGATGTGAATAATGCATTTCTTCATGGTAATTTGCATGAAGATATATATATATGACACATCCTCCAGGGATAATTTTACCTAAGCCAGGGCTAGTTTGCAAGCTACAGAAGTCCCTTTATGGACTCAAGCAGGAAAGTCGGGAATGGAATTTTACTCTTACCAGATTCCTGATCAGTCAAGGTTTTGTACAGTCTAAATGTGAATACATGTTGTTTCTGAAGAGAGCTGGAGTTTCATTGATATGTTTGCTTGTGTATGTTGATGATATCATTGTCACTTGTGACAATGAGGGGGAGATTCAGAACATCAAGGATGCATTGCACTAGCAGTTCAGGATAAAAGATCTGGGAAGTCTCAGGTTTTTTCTAGGAATTGAAGTGGCTCAGTCCAAGCGGGGCATATATATTAACCAAAGGAAGTATACAGTTGAATTTTTGGAAGAAACAGGATTCATGGATGCAAAGCCTGCAAAAAGTCCTATGGAATGTCATGCCAAGCTGAGCAAGGATGATTCAGCCCTTTTGCCAAACATTACTCAGTTCATAAGGTTAATTGGGAAGCTTATCTACCTGACTATAACCAGGCCAGATATAGCTTTTGTTGTACAACAATTAAGTCAATTCTTGGACTACCTGGCAAAAAATCATTTGAGAGCAGCGCACAGAGTGCTGAGGTATATAAAAGGGACCATTGGACAGGGCTTAATATTTCCTAGAGGTGGTAAATTCAGGTTGAAAGGTTATGTGCATGCAGATTGGGCTGGTTGTGCTGATACTAGAAGATCTATTACGGGCTATGTAGTGTTCTTAGGCGATGCTCTGGTCTCTTGGAAAGCAAAAAAGCAGTCCACTGTATCAAGATCCTCAGCAGAAGCTGAGAATAGGGCAATGGCGTTGGTGGCTTGTGAAGTCCAATGGCTGTTGTACCTGTTGAAGGATTTAGAAATTACGGATCAGAAACCTGTTGAATTATTTTGTGATTGTAAAAGTGCGATATATATTGCCGAGAATCCTGTATTTCATGAAAGAACCAAACACATTGAGATTGATTTCCATGTGGTGAGGGATAAAGTACAGGAGGGTGTGCTGGCTTATGCCAGTTAAGTCTGAGTTCCAGTTAGCGGATTTGCTCACGAAGGCACTTGATGCGCGTAGGTTTAATCAGTTGTCAGCAGCATTAGGATTGCAGAATCTCTATGTCAAGCAGAGCTTGAAGGGGGGGGTGTTGAAGATATTTGCAGGGACATAGTTCATGTCAGTGAAGACTAATGCTGCATATGGAGCAATCATGAAGAGAGACTAGAAGTCTATATCAAGTTGAATGAACAGTCAGCGCATTAGAGAGTTGATTGCTCAAGTGTGCTGTAGATGAAAGCTAGGGATTGCTGGTTCGGCCAATCACATGAATCAGCTGAAGTGTTAGTTGGTGTTCGACGAAATGCAGAAGGGGAGCGATTCACCTGAAGAAGAAGGAAGTAGATTAGTTTTTTTGAAATGACTGATGTGTCCTTATTAGTTGTATTGTAGTGGTAGTTAAGTGATGGGCTTTCTTGTAATTTTGGTGTGTATTTTGAATAATAAATAGCACAGGCAAGTCGTTGGCGGGTATGGGGAAGAAACCGCTCTGCCCAATAACCGTTTTCTCTCTGCAGCAATTTCACCTCTCCTTCCTCATTTGCTTTGCGAATTCTTCTGCTATTGCACAGCAGATTTCCTGCTTGTAATCTGTTTCTGAATTGTATCAATTCATTTTGTGGTTTTTAACAACCTCAACAAAAAGTGTGTTACATTAACCAAAACATATTCCCAGACTCCAGGACTCGAACGAATAATAGCCTATGCCACCAAAGGGGGCATCACAATTGCCTCCTAATGCGGGAAAAGGACAATCTTAAGACGTGTATGGAAATTATAATACATGGAAGAATTCAAGAAAAAGATAAATTATGTGAGATAACTTTTACAAATTGTGTTATGGTTTTGACCACGATATTTTGTAGAAATAAAGCTCAACCGATGTGAACTCAGTCGAGCTGAATAAAGCTCAACCCAGATGAAGAGACCAACCTGCACAGAGAACTTACTGAGCTGAAGGAAGTGAAGTCAAACTGCTGAACTGATATGAAGTTAGGAGTTGCAGAGCTACGCAAGACAGAAATCGAACTGAGCTGAAGTGACAAAAGACTACTATAAGGCTAAAGTGATCAAAGTATAATAAGAATGCTGAGCTGAGGTGACGAAGCTAAGCATCAGTCAAACAGCAGAGCTGCAACACTTAGTCTTGTAAATAATTTATGAACTATGCTGTACATATGGCCGAGCTAAACTGGTAACTAGTCGTTACTATTGTAAACGTTAGGAAATATTGTAGATGAATAGTAACCACTGTGCAAGTGGTAAAATAGATCCGTTAGACAGAAAAACTATCCTATAAAAGGGAAACAACCCTGTAAATTCATTATTAACTTGAATGAATGCAAATTCCTTCAATATTCAACATGGTATTAAAGAGAATTTGATTCTCAATACCTTCATTTTCTATACTCTATTCTCTGCAATTCTTAAAAATCATTCAAAATGACTACTCTCTTCAACCCTGCTGAATATACAGAGGCCACCTCCACTTCTGATCAAGCATCAGGAGTGATGTGTGTTCCTCAACTCACTGATGATTCATCCATTGTCATCACCAGCCATAAACTCAATGGAGATAACTATCTCTCATGGTCTCGGGGGTAGAGATGTTCATCACTGGTAAAGGGCAAGGAGGAATATTTATATGGGACAGTCCATGTTCCATCTGAAATTGATGCAAACTTCCGACTGTGGAAGTCAGAGAACAACATGATAATGTCTTGGCAGATACGTTCTATGCAGCTAGACATTTCTGACGATTTCATGATGTATAAGACTGGAGCAAAGATCTGGGCTGCAGTCAAGGAGATATATTCTAAACAAGATAACATCTCAGAAATGTATGATATCGAAGATCATCTTCATGAGCTTAAACAAGACAATTTTGATGTCCACAAATACTACACATTGCTGACCAAGGCGTGGCAGCTGATTGATTCTTTCGAAGCACATCAGTGGTTATGTATCACTGATGCTGCAATGTATAAAGAGATAACAGAAAGGAAGCGAGCTTTTTGCTTCCTCACTACACTAAACCCAGAATTCGACACTACACGAAGTCGGATTTTGAGTACTAAATCTCTGCCAACCTTGAAGGCTGCCTTCGTAGAAATTAAACACGAAGTAAGCCGAAAAAAAGGTCATGATGGAAGGATCTTCAACTTTGGAGTCCTCTGCCCTGCATACTGAACAACCAGCGAAAGCATTTGTGCTGGCCGTTAAAAGGCACTTTGCCTCTTCTGATGGTAAAGTGTGTAAATACTGCAAGAAAGACAGCGATACAGTCGATGACTGTTGGAAGTTGCAGGCAAAACTAGCCCGAGAAGAGAAACCACCTTTGAAGACCAGCAATGCGCCCTGGAGACCACAACAAATACCACTCACTGCTTGACACAGTGCTTCACATCAGGTCAGCAACACAACTCAACTTGGAGCAGCTCTGCCAAACACAACCCACCTCAGTGCAGTTCAAGTAGCCGATGTGGAGGTCATTACAAATGATCAGATTGTCACTCTCGTCAATTTACTAAACAAACAAGGTGGCCGAACTGAACCACACCGTACAACAATGGCAGATTACGTCTAGCCGAGCTCCAGCAGTTTATGGATTATTGACTCTGGGGCAACTGACCACATGATAAATAATAGTACCCTTCGGAGCTCTTGCTCTTTATTTTCTGTACCTAAGAAGGTAAAAATTGCAAAGGGAACTTACTTAGATATTGTCAGAATAGATTCTACTATAATTAATAACAAAATTATTCTGACAGTAGTCCTGCATGTCCCTAGTCTAAGTTTCAACACGTTATCTGTTTGCAAACTCACTAGGGACTGCTTAGCATGCTTCTCATCCATGGAATGTTGTTTTCAAGAAAACAAAGTGAAGGGATGATTGGCAGTGATAGGAATATAGTAGGCCTATACATATTGGAGTCAGAAAACAGAGCATTAATAAGTACATCCGAGCTGCCAAGTGACCAGGACTCCAGTAGTACTTTACACCCTAGAAATCCATGTATAAGGAAAATTTTGTCATGGCATGACAGACTAGGTAATCCTAATTTTGTATATCTAAAACGATTAATGCCATATTATATGTGCATGTTCAGTCCAGCCATAAGGGAAAACTGGATCCTAAGTTAGTTAAGTGAATTTTCTTAGGATACTCTAACTCTCAAAAAGGTTATAAGTGTTACTGCCCTATCAGTAAAAGAATTTTTGTAACACTTGATGTTACTTTCAATGAAAAACATGCATTTTATAAATCTTTAACTCAAGGAAAAGATTTAAATCTAAATGAGTATTGGAGAATAGTTGATAGTACTAAGACAAGCTTAATTCTAGAGCCTCTGTCAGGTGTTGGACCTCAGCCGAGCTGCACAGAGCAGCTCGGCAACAACACCTCAATCGGCACATTTAATTCCCAACCTCGAATTGATCTTCCCTTAGCTTCCAATGATTAGGTGGAATGCTGAAGAGATGGCCGACCTGATAACTATGAACAAACTCAGGGAAATTTAAAAGATAACACCTTAGAAGAAACCACAGAATATGAATCTGAAACTAAGATAGACGACAGACCCATAGCTTTAAGAAATGGAATAAGGGAATGCACAAAGAATCTCATATGCACCAAATATCCCATTGAAGAATACGTGTCATATAATAAGTTAAATCATAACTTTAAAACATTCGTGTGTTCACTTGATAATAAGAACATTCCTAACAATATAGAAGAGGCACTTGGCTGACCTGAGTGGAGAAACTCCGGGCATGAGAAATAGATGCCTTAGAGAAAAATCACACTTTGGAACTCACTCCCAGCTTGGCCATGATAAGACTGGTAAGATGTAGATGGATATTCACTATTAAATACAATAACGACGAAACTGTGAATAAATATAAAGCAAGATTAGTAGCCAAAGGATTCTGCAGACATACGGAATAGATTACTTAGAAACATTTGCACATGTTGCTAAAGTAAACACCATAAGAGTAATTTTCTCTATAGCAGTTAACCTCGACTGGGAACTGCACTAACTTGATGTAAAAAATGACTTCCTAAATGGAGACTTAGCCGAGGAAGTTTACATGTGCATACCACCAGGATTTAATAATGAAACAAACAAAGATAAGGCCTGTAAGATCAGAAAATCACTATATGGATTAAAACAATCACCTCGGGCCTGGTTTCATACCTTCACTAATACCATGAGTGACATGAAATTTAATCAAGGTCATAGTGACCACATACTGTTCACCATGATTTCACCTCAGGGTCATCTAACCGTCCTAATAATATATGTCGACGATATCATAATAACTGGGAGTGATAAAAAAAGCATAGAAAGTATCAAGACAAAACTATCACAATAATTCGAAATGAAAGATCTAGGAAAATTAATATATTTTATAGGAATGGAAACCGCAAGGAACAAAGACGGACTGTATCTATCTCAGAAGAAATATATAATTGACCTACTCAAATAAACTGGCCTGCTCAGATGCAGACCAGCAAGCACCCCTGTTGAATCTGGATACAAACCCAGAGATCAATGGGATAATACCCAACAAATAAACTAAGTTAACAAAAATTAGTTAGTAAATTAATCTACTTATCTCACGCTAGGCCTGACATTTGCTACGCAGTAATCTTTGTATCACAGTTTATGCATTGTCCTACTAATGAGCTTCTCCAAGCTGTATTTAGAATTCTCAGGTACCTCAAGAATACAATATGACAGGGATTGTACTTCAGGAAGAATCTAGATCGAGGCCTCAAGATATATACAGATGCAAACTGGGCTAGATGCAAAACTGACCTACGATCGATGACTGGCTATGGAACCTTCTTATGGGGCAACCTAGTTACATGACGGAGCAAGAAACAACCATTCTGTCAAGAACAGTGCAGAAGCAGAGCTGAGAGCACTTGTACTAGGAATTTGAAATGCATTTGGATCAGAAGAGTTCTGGAAGACCTCCACATCAAGGAAAGACTACCCATAAACATCTTTGTGATAGTGTCTCTGCCATAAGTATCGTAGAAAATCCAGTTCAACATGATAAGTCAAAACACATAGAGATAGATATCTTAACCAAACCAGTATCAACAAAAGTTTTCAATACTTAGTGTCTAAGGTTAGGTGTATAAATATATACAATTAAGCTTGAGAAGGAGTGAAGTAAAGCACAACCGAGGTGAACATACCGACCTGCACAGATAACTTACTGAGCTGAAGGAACTGAATTCAAACTGTCGAGCTGAGGTGAAGATAGGAGTTGCAGAGCTGAGCAAGACAGAAACTAAACTGAGCTGATGTAGTGCCCCGCTCCCGAACCCTAGCATCGGGAACAGTGCGCCCATCGTATCTTGCTAAGGAGAATACAAGGCATCGAATCAATTTCCAACATGCCCGAAAAGACAGAGAAATTTTTCTCGCAAAAACGAAATAAAATAGCATTAAGTTTTCTTGATAAAAGAAAATCCCCAATACAATAATGAACCAAATCCTGACAATACGTAACAATACTGGCGTCTACAGTCTGAAAATCTAAACAAGGTGATGTATGATGAGATCCCAATAAAATATAGACAAACAGTTGCATTGTCTTCTTATATCCTAGGTGCGACCTTCAGTCTGCCCACTCCACCGTGTCAGCCCCGTCCTCAACAAAGACATAGTTATAGGTCTCTTCCTACTCACCTGGAGGGGGGAGTAGGGGTGAGTGACGAAAAATCACTAAGTAGGTACCTACCTCCAACTTGTACAAGACGAGCATACAAAAAATGATATAACACATAGCACATAACAGGATATCACACAAGCATATGAAGAATGCGGAAATGTAATTCACTCTAGATAAGAATGTGCAACATCGTGATGCACGTCCTACTATGCATGTCACACGCAACAAAGTCATGTCACACAGAATGCCGATATCTCCACCATGCAATGCATGATCCCGTGACCTTCTGAGTGGTTGTGGGTCACACCAACCCACAGTCACCATCCTGAGTGTACTTGGCCCCGCCACTGTACACCATAATGAGCGCACGTGACTCGTACGTCACGACCCACCATAAATACAATGCACGTGCCATAAATTCAAACAACACAATCGCCTGAGGCCCCTGGCCCATCCTCACCATCCTCCGTCACTCAAATATAGTTTCATTTAAAGATCGCCTGAGCCCTTTCGGCCCATCCCCACCATCCTCCGGCACTCAAATCTAGGTTCATTTATTTTCCGATTGATGATTTGATGTTGTTTGGCATCAAACCTATTTTTCTGTGGCTTGTATACATTTATCGTGCATTTTCTATATTTTTTTATTTTTCTCCTATTTATTTCTATTTATTACCTAATTATCTAAATTAAATAAATTATCAAAATTACTAAAATTTAATGGAAATAATTTAATTTCAGCATTTTATAATTTGTGGAATTTATTTAGAATTTTCTGATATTTATTTATATTTTTCCTATAATTATTACTATTTTAAATTAATTAAATAACAATTACAGGAAATTCCAGAAATTCAGAAATCATTTAATTATTAAAATTGCTAAAGGGCCGGCCTGCATCCGTCAGCCTGATCCGCCTGCACAGGCCCACCCCGCTAAGGCTGACCTGCCGCACGCTTTCTTTTTTTTAATTCTCGCGTTAATGGGCCTGCTGGCAGCTGACACGGTCCATTGGCCATTCGGCCCGGTTTGCTGTCGGCTGACCCTTCATCCTTTTTTTAATTTCAAGTGCGATTTGGGCCAGGCCCTGGACGCAGCTGACCTGTTAAGGTTTGGCCTACTCGCTGGTCTGGGCTTCGGCCCGTTTTCGCTTTATTTTTTTTTACAATATGCGTTCAGCAGCCTCAGGAGGCGCGTGCGACCTCACGCGCGGCCACTCTGGCAGCGCGTGAGGTACACCTCTGGCCTTCGGCGTCCGTTTTTCAACCCCGATCTATGTTTTCGCCTAATTCCAGTCGATGGGAACCTATTCTAAGGCCAAAACAACATCCAAAAACCTTACCCATGTTAAAAGTGTGCTATTTTGTCTATCAAAATTTTCCCTAACATCAAATCGAAGTCACGCAATACAGTTCAGGCATTCCACAGATCATCAAAATTTCATGCTTTTCACAGATTGAATAACATGCTATGAAATTCAGCAATTAAAACAACAAAAACACATAAAATACCACTGAAGCATGCTTGAATTGTACCAATTTGGAGGGGGGAAATGGAACCTACCTCAAGGCAGACAATTATACGACCAAGTTGGAATTTGTTTTACGCACTTCTCCCTTTCTCCTTCCTCCTTCTTCTCTCTTCTCTCCTCTTCCTCCTCTCTTTTCTCTCTCCCTTCCTTCTTCCCTTTTCCGCCGCCGTTCCTTCTACTTGCCTTTGCCCTCTCTCTATTTTTTTAATTACTGTTGTTGTTAACCGCTGCCCCCTCCCCTTGCCATTTATCGTTAATGCTGGCCGAAACTTTGGGAGGAAGCCGTTAGCCCCCCAATCGTGCCTTCTATTTATTTTTATTTTTTAATTACTTTATTTTTATCCTTATCCTTCCTTTAAATATTATTATTATTATCCCCTTTTTTATTTTTTCTTTATTCTTTTTTTCTTCTCATGCGATTATAACATCCTACCCACCTTACAAAAAGTTTCGATCTCGAAACTTGACGTAACTTATTCGAAGAGGTAGGGGTAGTGCTCGCGAATCTAATCCTCTAACTCCAGGTTGCTTCGTTTGCCTTATGGTTGCTTCACTGTACCTTAACGTACGGGGATAATTCTCCTTCGTAATTCTTGGTGTTTGTGGTCTATGATCTGAACAGGAGTCTCTTCATATGATGTGTCTGGTCTGATCCTCAAAGGCAGTGCGTCCAGTACATGACTCGGATCTGGGACGTACCTTCTCAGCTATGATACATGGAAAACATTGTGCACCTGAGCTAGCGCCGGAGGAAACACCAAATAGTAAGCTAGCGAACCAATCCTTTCGAACACCTCGTATGGGCCATTGTATCGAGACCTCAGCTTACCCTTCAATCCGAATCGTGCTACACCCTTCATCAGTGACACCTTCAAGTAAACTTTCTCTCCGACAGTAAACTCTAGAGGACGCCTCTTTAAATCTGCCCAGCTTTTACTTCTGTTTTTAGCAACCTTAAGTCTTTCCCGAATCAACTTTATCTTCTCCTTGGTCTGCTCAACCAACTCTGGACTAGTAATAGCGCGTTCTCCAACTTCATCCCAATGGATAGGGGATCTACACTTACGCCCATAGAGCACCTCAAATGGTGCCATGCCGATGGCGCTATGATGACTGTTGTTGTAGGAGAACTCAATCAACTTGATCATACCGTCCCAGTTCCTCTTGAAGTCAATGGCACAAGCCCTCAACATATCCTCTAACGTCTGTATGGTCCTCTCCGACTGCCTATCCATCTGCGGGTGAAACGCTGTACTCAATCGCAGCTCGGTCCCCATCCTTCTCTAACATGCTGACCAAAACCTAGAAGTGAATCTCGGATCTCGGTCGGAGACGATACTAACTGGGACACCATGTAAACTGATGATGTTGTCGATATACAGTGTAACAAATCTATCAAGGGTCACATCATTCAATACCAGTAGAAAATGAGTAGACTTCGTCAGGCGATCCACAATTACCCATATCATATCATTGCCATTCTTTGTTCTCGGGAGGCCCACCAGAAAACACATGGTCACATGCTTCCACTTTCATTCAGGAATCTCTAACGGCATCAAGAAACCCCCTGGTCTCTGATGCTCCGCCTTGATTTGCTGACACACCAGACACCTCTCAATAAACTCGGTTATGTGTCTCTTCATTCCGCTCCACCAGTAATGCTTGTTCAAGTCATTATACATTTTCATAGCACCTGGATGAATAGACAACTTCGAGTTATGCGCCTCCTTCAATACTGCTCTTCTAAGATCCTCAACCTCAGGAACACACAGCCTCCCCTGAAACCACATGTTGTCGTCGTTATGGATCTGAAATCCAACGACCTGACTAGTCATCATCCTCTCCCGAATCTCACTAAGTGCTATATCTTCCTTCTGCACCTCTTTGATCTGCTCAATCAAAGATGGAGTGATGATCAGCGCGGCTAGAACATTAGCTGTGGAGTCCACGATATCAAGATCTAACAATGTCATATCCCTTTCCAATGGCGTCTGTCTGGCATGGCTGGGCTTCCTATTCAATGCATCCGCAACTCGGTTCGCCTTCTCCAGATGATAGCTGATAGTCAAGTCATAGTCTTTCAACAACTCAAGCCATCTCCTCTGACGCATGTTTAATTCCTTCTGTGTGAATAAGTATTTCAAGCTCTTATGATCGGTAAAAACTTCACACTTCACACCATACAGATAGTGGCGCCAAATCTTTAGCGCGAATACTACCGCTTCCAACTCCAGATCATGTGTCGGGTAATTTTGCTCATAGGCCTTCAGTTGACGTGAAGCATAGACAATAACTCTGCCGTTTTGCATCAAGACACATCCTGAAAAGAAAGAGGTTAGACCACTTGTAATGCATGTAGAATTTAATAGAAATCTTATGCATATACCTAGCCCACTCTTCGATGCGTCGCTATAGATGATAAACCCTTCCGAGCCTGAGGGTTGAGCAAGTATAAGGGTCGTCGTTAATCGTCTCTTAAGTTCTGCAAAGCTCTGCTCGCATTCAGCGGTCCATACAAACTTTGATTTGTTCTGTGTCAATCTGCTCAGTGGTACCGCAATAGACGAAAATCCCTCTACAAACTTCCGGTAGTAGCCAGCCAAGCCCAGGAAACTCCTCACTTCGGTCACGTTAGTCGGTCTGGGCCACTCAGTAATAGCCTCTATCTTCTTGGGATCCACAGAAATTCCCTTTTCCGAAACCACATGTCCCAAGAAAGCCACGCTTCTTAGCTAAAATTCACATTTGCTGATCTTAGCATACAACTTATTTCGCCGGAGCGTCTCCAACACCTCCCTCAGATGTCCAGCATGCGACTGCTCGTCCAAAGAATACACCGGGATGTCATCAATGAATACTACCACGTATCTATCCAACTGCTCCCTGAACACGGTGTTCATCAAATCCATGAAGGCTGCTGGAGCATTGGTCAGTCCAAATGGCATCACCAAGAACTCGTAATGCCATATCTGGTATAGAAAGCAGTCTTCGCTACATCCTAAGGCCTTAATCCTCAATTGATGGTATCCGGACCGAAGATCGATTTTAGAGAATACCTTTGCACCCTAAGGAATGCCAAAGTTGCGGAATTAATTAGAGAATTACATATTATGAATTGTGAGTTACATTGATAAAGGGTACCTTTAACTGATCGAAGAGGTCCTCGATTCGGGATAGAGGATACTTGTTCTTGATGGTGATCTCATTAATTTCACGACAATCAATGCAGAGTCTCATGCTACCATCCTTCTTCTTTACGAACAAGACCGGAGCTCCCTAGGGTGAGACGATGGGTCGAATGAACTCCGGTCCAGGAACTCCTGCAATTGTTCTTTTAGCTCCTTCAGTTCAGCCGAAGCCATCCTGTACGGTGCCTTCGATATCGGTTCAGCACCGGGTAATAAATTAATCTCAAACTGACTGGGCGGTAGTCCTGGTAGCTCGTCGGAGAATACATCTTTATACTCATTCACCACTGGTGTCAAATCTATCAAGGGTAACTCTTTTTCTGCACCAATAGCATATACAAAAAAAACCTTGATTACCTTTCCTCAATGCTCGGTATGCCTGTGCTGCACTCATGTAAATCTTTTTAGGCGCCTTCTGCAATTTGAAATCCCCCTGAAAGATAGCTTCTTGCATACTCTACGTCTGCATGCGGACCCACCTCTAACGACAGTCGATTGTGGCCTGATACTTAGCTAGAAAATCCATGCCCAGAATAACATCAAAATCTCGCATCTGGATCGGAATTAGAGTTGTAGTGAATTCCAGCTCATTAATATCTAACGGGCAGTCCTTATACTGATAGTGCGATACAAACACCTGATCACCGGTGGTTTGGACGCAGTAAGGAATCTCGAGCCATTCTGGTGGAATATTCAGACTCTTAACAAACCTCCTGGCGATAAATGAATGGCTGGCCCCACTATCGAAAAGTATGTAGGCTGGAACCTTGTTAATCAATATCTCACCTAACATGTGTAGGGTTATACATATAGCACGTAACCACAAGAAGGAAAGGTATTTAATGCAAACTGGAACTTTAACACTTAATTAGGTGTACCTGCTACGACGTCGCAGGCCTCTTCGACGTCTGCATGTGTCATGACATGCACTCGGGCATTAATCTTCGGCCTCCCCTTCTGCTGTGTCTAGCCCTGCTGCGGGGGTGGTGCCTGTCTCTGTGCGGAGCAGTCTCTAGCGAAGTGCCCTGGGGCGCCGCACATGTAGCAAACGTCCCCGCTCCTCCAGCACTGACCCGGATGAAAGCATCCACACTGGAACACATAGTGTAGTGGGTGCCACATCCCTCACTGACTGTGCATCAGTCACCACTGGTCCCTCGATGGCAAGTGGCTGGGTAAACGGTCTCTCCTGCTGTAGTGGTCGAAAAAAGCTTCCCGACTGCTGGCGGCGGGGTACCTTCAGCCATCTCCCTGGTCTCCCAGAACGGTACTCCTCCTGTGGCCTCTTCGTCCGGTCATCTGCTGCGACCTTCCTGAGATCACTCTCGACATCCTGGCATACCTCAAGCAGCTCCTCAAAGGTCCTCGGTATGACACAAATAATCAAGGACCCCTGTGTAAGCAATGGAACTTAGTCATCCACCTCTGTATGGCACTCTTGGGAACATAGTGCCTCTGGTACTCTTCCCGAAACTGGGCCCAAGTCACCTGTGGGGTCAACCCCGACACTGCACACCAAGACATCATTCCCTATCATCACCTTCAAGGAATGGAACGACCACCTCCACCTTCAGATCATCTGGAACCTGCAATAACCTCAGCTGCTCGGTCACATTCTAGAACTAGATTTCGGCCTCCTCTGGCCGTGTGTACCCCTGAACATCGGTACTCAGGAGTTCTGCATCTCCCTATTGAAGAATCGAAGTCCTGGGGGTGGTGGTGGCGGCTGCTGCTGCAGGTGAGCCATCTGTACCTGCTACTGAGCCACTAAGGTAGTCAGAGTGGCTAGAGTATCTGCGAGGACTTGGGGTATAGCCCCCTGACCCTGATGGTCATCACCGTCGTGTCCTCCATTACCCGCTGGCTCACGTCGTGGAGGCATTTTCCTGGAGTTTGAGTTCATGAAAAATATGTAGGTTAGTCAGAAATAAATTAAGTAGTTGATGGGGGGTAAAACTATAATTAACAAGAAAAGCTCACCATCGGCACACACCTCCCTTAACCCGATCATAGCTTAGGTCTACTTGATTTATTAGGGGTATAATCGTCATTTCTAGAAAAGATCATAGCTTATGTCTAGGTGATCTAGTTAATCCTGCGTTTCCGAGGCGGATCTGAAGCCTCGGTTCTGATACCACCTGTAGCGTCCCGCTCCCGAACCCTAACATCGGGAACAGTGTGCCTGCCGTATCTCGCTAAGGAGAATACAAGGCGTCGAATCAATTTCCAACATGCCCGAAAAAACATAGAAATTGTTCTCGCAGAAACGAAATACAATAACATTAAGTTTTCTTAATAAAAGAAAATCCTCGATACAATAATGAACCAAATCCTGACAATACGTAACAATACTGGCGTCTACAGTCTAACAATCTAAACAAGGTGATGTCTGATGAGATGCCAATAAAATATAGACAAACAGTCGCATGGTCTTCTTATATCCTAGGTGCGACATTCAGTCTGCCCACTCCACCGTGTCAGCCCCGTCCTCAACAAAGACGTAGTCATAGGTCTCTTCCTGCTCACCTGGAGGGGGGGAGTATGGGTGAGTGATGGAAAATCACCTAGTAGGCACCTACCTCCAACTAGTACAAGACGAGCATACAAAAATGATATAACATATAGCACATAACAGGATATCACATAAGCATATGAAGAATGTGGAAATGTAATTCACTCCAAATAAGAATGCGCAACATCATGATGCATGTCCTACTATGCATGTCACACGCAACAAAGTCATGTCACACAGAATGCCGATATCTCTACCATGCAATGCATGATCCCGGGACCTACCGAGTGGCTGTGGATCATACCCACCCACAGTCACCATTCTGAGTGTACCTGGCCCCGCCACCATACAACATACTGAGCGTCCGTGACCTGTACGTCACGACTCACCATAAATGCAATGTACGTGCCATGAATGCAAATAACACAATCGCCTGATGCCCCGGACCATCCTCACCATCCTCCGGCACTCAAATCTAGGTTCATTTAAAGATTGTCTGAGGCCTTTCGGCCCATCCTCACCATCCTCCTGCACTCAAATCTAGGTTCATTTATTTTCTGATTAATGATTTGACGTTGTTTGGCGTCAAAACCTATTTTTTCGTGGCTTGTATACATTTATCGTGCATTTCTATATTTTTTCTCATTTTTCCCTTATTTATTTCTATTTATTACCTAATTATCTAAATTAAATAAATTATCAAAATTACTGAAATTTAATGGAAATGATTTAATTTCAGTATTTTATAATTTCTGAAATTTATTTAGAATTTTCTGATATTTATTTATATTTTTATTACTATTTTAAATTAATTAAATAACAATTCCAAAAATTCCAGAAATTCAGAAATCATTTAATTATTAAAATTGCTAAAGGGCCGGCCTGCATCCGTCAGCCTGATCCACCCTACGCAGGCCCGACCCGCTAAGGCTGGCCTGGCGCCCGCTTTTTTTTAATCCTTGCGTTAATGGGCCGGCTGGCAGCTGGCCCGGTCCGCTGCCAGCTGACCCTTAATCCTTTTTTTTTATTTCAAGTGCGATTTGGGCCAAGCCCTGGACGCAGCCGGCCTGTTAAGGTCTGGCCTGCTCGCTGGTCCGGGCTTCGGCCCATTTCCTCTTTTTTTTTACAATATCCGTTCAGCAGCCTCAGGAGGCGCATGCGACCTCACGCGCGGCCACTCTAGCGGCGTGTGAGGCGCACCTCCGGCCTCCGGCACCCATTTTTCAACCCGATCTATATTTTTGCCTAATTTCAGTCTATGGGAACCTATTCTAAGGCCAAAACAACATCCAAAAACCTTACCCATGTTAAAAGTGTGCCATTTTGATTATCAAATTTTCTCCCATCTGTCTAATATTCCGTTGCTCGCCCCTATCTCTACAGGGCCTGCCCGGCTAGATGGACCGGAGGGAAAAGCACCCTAACATCAAATCGAAGTCATGCAATACAGTTCAGGCATTACACAGATCATCAAATTTCATGCTTTTCACAGATTGAACAACATGCTATGAAATTCAACAATTAAAACAACAAAAACACATAAAATACCACTGAAGCATGCTTGAATTGTACCAATTTAGAGGGAAAAGGGAACTTACCTCAAGGCAGACAATTATACGACCAAGTTGGAATTTGTTTTACGTGCTTCTCCCTTTCTCCTTCTTCCTTCTTCTCTCTTCTCTCCTTTTCCTCATCTCTTTTCTCTCTCCCTTCCTTCTTCCCTTTTCAGCCGCCGTTCCTTCTACTTGTCTATGCCCTCTCTCTATTTTTTTTAATTACTGTTGTTGTTAACCGCTGCCCCCTCCCCTTGCCATTTATCGTTAATGATGGCCGAAACTTTAGGGGGAAGCCGTTAACCCCCCAATTGTGCCTTCTATTTATTTATTTTTATTTTATTTTTAATTACTTTATTCTTATCCTTATCCTTCCTTTAAATATTATTATTATTATTCCTTTTTTATTTATTTCTTTATTCTTTTTTTTCATCTCCTCTGATTATAACAGCTGAAGTGACAAAAGACTACTTCCAGGCTGAAGTGATCAAAGTAGAATAAGGATGCTGAGCTGAGGTGACGAAGCGAAGCATCAGTCGAACAGCACAGCTGCAACACTTAGTATTGTAAATACTTTAGGAACTATATTGTACATATGGCCGAGCTGAACTGGTAACTAACTGTTACCATTGTAAAAGTTAGGTTACATTGTAGATTAACAGTAACCACTATGCAAGTGGTAAAATAGATCCGTTAAGAAGAAAAGCTCCTCTATAAAAGGGGAATAACCCTGTAAATTCTTTTTTAACTTGAATGAATGCAAATTCTTCCAATATTCAACATATTTTAAGTGTACCTTCTTACTATGTGTGCACAAGGGCTGTTAAGTCAGTTCTGTGAACCGAGGTTTGGCAAGCCAAAGTTCGAATAACTATAAAACATTAGGTTCACAGTTAAGCTCGGTCCTACAAATCTCATACAATCCGGATGAGATCTGAGGAGGCTTCATATGAGGCAAATATGATGCCTCCAATCACGCGACGCCACGTGTACAAAAAGGCCTGCTATTTAATTTTTTTCTTTTTTTAAAAAAACATCTTTTATACACGTAAGGTCGCGTGATTGAATGCCTCATATTTTACCTCTTCAGATCTCATCTCCATACAATCTTAGCCAAAGTCTGTGCACAAATGCACATGTCGGTTTTGGATTGGTCCAAACTCACACCAAGAATTGATAAACCAAAAATAATCAACTGTTAGTTAACAACAGTCAATGGTAGATATTGTGCAAGTGTATAACTCCTGTAGTTCGGCACCTATACACAGCTGTTCGGCCAAATGGTACTTAGGTTCTATTCCCCCACCCTTACTAAAGAATATGCCAAGGTTTGCACCTCGGCATCCAGCTTCAACCTCAACTTCGGCCTAAGTGTTACGCTTCAGACCACTTAGGTCATTTTTGACATTGCACTTCGGCAAAGGGGAGATGCTACTATCAATTATGGGACCATCAGGCAGAGGTGCAGTTCAAGGAAGAGGTACACTTCATTCTTCACCTTGTACACGCCAAGGTCACATCAGCCGACCTACTAGTCACATCTGCAGACCTACCAGTCTTATCAGCAGACCTACAGTGCCATAGGCTTACTGCCCCAAGCAAACGTCTTATCCGTTGTCAGAAGCAGAGGACAACGAAAAAACTAACAAAAGCAAGCTAACGGAGACAAAGAAAGGGATCGAAACATTTTTTCACTTCATCCAGAGCAAACCCAACAAAATTTCTCCTCAGTCAAGAACTGTGAGATTTTCATAAACTCTTCATACAAAATCATATTCTCAGTGAGAATGGCCCAAACTGACTTGAGCGTCGGAGGGTTTTATCCGGGGTCACACCCCCGGGATCTCTGATTTCTGCTTCCTTGTGCAGGACTTCCAGGAAGCTATTCCAGCAATCTTATTCCATTCAACTAACGAAGTTTATTTCGGGTCATCTTAGACCCTTGGTGAAGACTCAGCTTCATCATTTGGCGCTAGAGGAAGGGCCTTGTGTCCCTTAATCCAGTAAAAAGTTCAAACTCGAAACAGCCAACATCATTCTATGGCAAAAGGTCGTCTTGAAGCTTTGGGTGAGTCATCCAACCAGCCACGACACATGACTACACGTTCAGGTGTCCCAGAACAGGATTCTCGGGTACTTGAACCGCCTAATCCTACTCTAGAAATCTCAAGGGAGGATAGGGATAAAGCGATAAGATATTTCGCTGAGAATATGGACGTGTTTGAAGCTGTGGTACAACAGCTCAAAGGCAAACAGCCAGAGGTGCAAGATATGGAGGAAGATCCACCTCTTCCCCCTAAAGAGGTGTCACAAAACCAATCTTCTAGGCCCCCTAGAGGTTTTATGGCGGATGCTAGAAGACACAGTTTCAAAGAACCAACTGTGGAATCAGAACCTTTGACCAGACGGCATCTGAGTGTAAGGTCAAGGTCTTTGAAGAGAATCCCCAAGGAAGAAGAAGTTCATTGCAGGCCGAGAACTTATTACGAAGAGCACAGGCAAGAGTTTGTGCAAGTAGTCCAAGAAAGTCCTTTTTCCTGGGATATTGCAGAGTGTTTGGCACCAGACAATTTTAAGGTTCCAAAGATGGACACTTATGATGGGACAACATACCCAACGGATTATCTCTTCCAGTTTCAAACTGCAATGAGTTTGAAGAATGTTCTAGACCCTTTGCGCTGCAAAACTTTCTCGTTGTATTTACGAGGAAAGGCCAGGAGATGGTTCTAAGAGCTCCCATCAAAATCAGTGGGGTCTTTCAAGCAGCTGGCATAAAAGTTCAAGTCACAGTTTGTGTCCAACACTCCTTTTGTGAAGAACTCATCCCATTTAATGACCTTGAGACAGGGTCCGGATGAGTCAATTCTGAAGTATATGCAGCATTTTTCAGATGAGTCGCTGCAGGTCGGCGACAGGAATGAAGGCGTGAAGGCTGCTACCTTCATCAATGGACTCCGGGCTGGTCGCCTCTTCTCCCAACTGGCTGAAGAGGGACCTACAACCTTAAAGGAATGCTTGGAGAAAGCTCATCAGTTTGCCCGGGGTGCAGAGACAAACAGGTTGAAGAAGGAAATGCCGATCAAGTTTCAAAAAGGAGGATCGGTGCAGTGAAAGGAAGGATCATGATCGCGGTAGTGCGTTCGATCGCATGGGAGGAAAAGGCAAAGGTGGTAAGGAGGGCTTACCCCTGTTGGCCTCAAAAGATCATATTTTGGTCGTCATGAAGAAAGACGGTCTGAGGGTAGATCCAGAGCCTCTGTATGGGCCTAGGGGAAAAAGAAACCCAAAACTTTATTATGGATATCACAGAGATATCGGGCATGACACAGAGGATTGCACGCAACTAGCTCAAGCTATCAAACAACTGATAGAACAGGGTCACTTAAAGCAATTTTACAACCCACGTTCACGCTTGCATAATCGGTCGGATTTTCATGAGGACCCCCAGAAGGACAAGTGTCGACCGGAGTCCCCACCTTGGCATCGCAGGACGGACGATGATGAGGAGCAGGGAAGGCATTGGGCTGCAGGTCGGCCCCAGGTCAATACCATTATCTATACTATTTCTGGAGGTCCATCTTGCACAGGCCGAGGTGAATCCAGTTCCTCAGGAACTTCATCAGGTCCGCCATCTAAAAGAGCCAAGATGGCAAAGGACTTGACTTATGGGCCAGAAGATCCCATTCCAGTAGACTCCAACAACACAGGTTTAGTAATAGACATGTGCATACATTTAGCTCCTGATAAAATTGTGGAGGTCCGACGTGTTTATGTGGATACCGGCAGTGCCGTGAATGTAATGTATTATCGGGTATATCAGCAGCTCGGTCTGCCTGATTCTCTGATGAGGCCCGTCACCTCTTCATTATTCACTGGAGCTGCAGTTCGGCCAGCAGGTCTGGTCACACTCAGTTACAGTTTTGGCAAACCCATTGCTTATCGATGTATATGGATAGACTTTGTGGTTATCAAGGAAATGTCCGCATACAACATCATTTTAGGGAGGCCAGCTTTTGTGGCATTGGAGGCCATTGTATCACCTCTGCACGTCAGCATGAAATTTTCCACTCTAGGGGGAATGGTAACAATATAAGGTGATACACAAGTGGCACAGAGTTGCTATGCTATTGCAACCAAAGGAAATGAAGAAGTTCAACAAGTCAGCCTTGATGAACTTATACCTTCAGATGAAGAACACTTGCAGTCAGATGATGAAATGCAAGATTTCATCCTTGATCCTAGCCGACCTGGAAATGTCATAAAGATTGGCACATGGATGTCGTTCGAATTGCTAGCTCAGCTGCAGGTTCTGCTGAGAGAATTTGCAATTATCTTCGCATGGACTGCCGAAGATATGCCTGGGATTCCTTCACATCTAGCTGAGCATAAACTGAATGTTGATCCTTTGGCAAAGCCAGTAAAGCAAAAGAAGCGGAATTTCGCTCCAGAAAGGAATAAAGTCATTGAAGAGGAAGTTAAGAAGTTATTGGCTGTAAAATTCATTTTGAAGTGCTTTATCTAATCTGGTTGGCTAATCCAGTGGTGGTCCCCAAGCAGGATGAATCTTAGAGAATGTGTATTGACTACACCGATCTCAACAAAGCATGTCCAAAAGATTGTTACCCACTTCCAAAAATTGATAGGTTAGTGGATTCAACACTTGGGCATGAGATCTTCGATTTCTTGGATGCCTTTAAAGGCTATCATCAGATCATCATGGCAATAGAAGATCAGGAGAAAACTGCTTTCATAACAGAGTCAGGTACTTATTGTTATGTAACTATGCCATTTGGGTTGAAGAATGCTGGGGCCACCTATCAACGTCTGGTCAATTCTTTGTTCAGTGAACAAATTGGCTGGATTATGGAAGTTTACATTGATGATATGCTTATCAAGAGCAGGTCTCTTGATCAGTATATTCAAAACTTAAGGGAAGTATTCACTGTGCTGAGAGACTCACACAAGAGGCTACACCCAAAGAAGTGCACGTTTGGGGTACGCACTGGAAAGTTCTTGGGGTACATGGTTTCCAAAGAAGGGGTGCAGGCCAACCCTGCTAAAATTGAAGCTTTACAAAACATGCATCCTCCCAGGAATGTAAAGGAAGTGCAGAGGTTAACAGGCCGAATTGCCGCACTGAGCAGATTTCTATCTAAATCAGCCGAAAGATCTCTTCTTTTCTTCCAAGTCTTGAAGAAGAAAACAGCTTTTCAGTGGGATGATCAATGTCAAAAAGCCTTCGATGAGCTAAAGTCCCATCTGGTCGAGGTGCCAATGTTGACTTCACCCCTGCCCGGAGAAGAGCTATATGTGTACCTCTCAACGTGCAAAGAAGCTGTAAGTGCAGTTCTGCTCAGGGAGCAGGATAATGTGCAGAGGCCCATCTATTTTGTAAGTAAAATCCTACATGGGCCTGAAGTTAGATATCCCAACGCTGAGAAGGTAGTCTTAGCACTCGTAGTGGCTGAAAGGAAGTTCAGGCCTTACCTGCAAGCTCATCCAATTGTAGTGGTCACTGATCAGCCTTTGAAACAAATCTTGTCAAGGCCAGACACGTCTGGCCGAGCTGCCAAATGGGTTGTAGAGCTTGCAAAGTATGATATCCAGTACAATTCAAGAACTTCTATCAAAGCTCAAGCCTTAGCAGACTTCTTGGTTGAAGGGATATCCGTGGAGGAAGATGCTAAGCCAGCTGCTGATTGGACATTGTATGTGGATGGGTCTTCCTCCAAAGATGGTTGTGGAGCAGGACTCCTAATCATCAACCCCAACAAAGAAGAATTCGAGTATGCCTTGCGCTTTGATTTTGAATCAACTAACAACGAGGCAGAATATGATGCTCTCATAGCAGGATTACGCCTCGCAAGAAAGTTGGGGGCAGAGCGAATCATTTCCTGAAGTGATTCGCAGTTGATCATTTCTCAGATCAATGGGGATTATGAAGCTAAAGAGGAAAACATGAAAAAGTATTTGGCTAAAGTGCTGCAGCTCGGCTAAACGTTTAAGCACTTCAGCATTGAACATATCCCCAGATCGGCCAACAAAGAGCTGACGCGTTATCTCGGCTAGCTTTCATCCAATTCAACAACTTTGGGAAAAAGGATAGTTGTGGAGCTAGTAAAGACCCGTGCTTATGACGCCGACGAAGTGCTGCAAGTTGATTACCGTAACACTTGGATGGATGAAATTGTTAACTTCTTGCAGCATGAAATTCAGCCTGAGGATAAACGAGCAGCTCGGCGTCTTCGATTGAAGGCAGCAAGGTATGCTCTCTTTAACGACCACCTTTATAAAAAGTCATTCTCACAGCCTTGGTTGAAGTGCGTGAATGAAGATGAAGGAGATTACATCCTTCAAGGGATCTGTGGAAATCATTCTGGTGCGCGTTCATTGGTAAGAAAGTGCTACCTTGCTGGATATTACTGGCCTACTCTGCGTCATGATGCAGAGGAATTAGTTAAGAAGTGCCAAGTATGTCAAGTCAATGCTCCAATGTCACATCTGCCAAGCCAAGAACTCACTTCTATATCAAGTCACTGGCCATTTGTACAGTAGGGAAAAGATCTTGTTGGACCTCTGCCCCAAGCTCCAGGATCAATCAGATTCTTGGTTGTAGCCATTGATTACTTCACCAAATGAGTGGAAGTAGAGCCTTTAGCTACAATAACGGGAAATCAAATTAAGAAGTTCTTGTGGAAAAACGTCATATGTCGCTTCGGCCTTCCACAAGTTCTTATATCAGACAATGAGAAGCAATTTGCTGATGACCCTGTTAAGAGTTGGTGTGCTGAGCTCAAAATTGAACAATGATTCACTTCGGTAGCACACCTCCAAGCTAATGGACAAGTTGAACTGGCAAACAGAACAATCAAGGATGGTTTGAGAAAACGTTTATACAAGATTGGAGCAAGTTGCGTGGAGGAGCTCCCAAGCGTGTTATGGGCATATCGAACTACTCCTTCAACCCCACTAAGGAAACACCATTTTCCTTAGTATATGGCACTTAGGCAGTCATCCCAGCCGAAATTGGTTCTAGCTCTACTCAAACAGATCACTATTCTGCTGAAACCAACAACCAAGAGTTGCGGCTGAATTTGGATGAACTGGAGGAAAAAAGGGAGCAGGCTCATGTCCGCATGGCTCAGTACAAAAATTTAATTACTCAGTACAATAACTCTCGGGTGCGACCAAGATCTTATCAAGTAGGAGATTTGGTACTGCGCAATAACGAAGCAAGTCATGCAACACCAACCGAAACATTTAATCCTAAGTAGGAAGGTCCTTATCGGATAGTGGAGGTGCGTTTACAAACCTTGGAAGACAAAACTTTACCAAGAACTTGGCATTCTGCTCACTTGAGACTTCTACATCAGTGATTATTTCACCTCAGCAGGTCTGAGCTGGTTGAGCAGGACTCAACATAGTGGAACAGGTTTCCCAATGAATTCTTTACCTCAGCAGGACTGAGATGACCGAGCAGGACTCGACTCAACAAGACCTCAGCAGGCCTGAGGCAAATGCCCATGGAGGGATAAATTTTTGTGACAGGATTCACAGTTATTACCTTTTACCAGTGCTAGAAAGAAATGTAAATCATTTATGTAATTGTCAGCAGTGCTGAAGAGTGAATAAAACAGTGTTTTATGGCAGAGCTAACATGTGATTCCTTCATTTTGCCTAAATAGATCAAGTAACAGGTTTACTTTATCTGAAATTTATCTCAATTGCGAAGTTAAAGCTCGGCAGAGCTGCAGTTCAGTCAAGCAGCACAATGTTTTTAACAGAGTCAAATGTCAAGGCTGAAGTTAAACACTTGTGGAAAATTAATCAAGAATGAGATAAAAAGGCAATAATGGAATCTTTAGCAGAGCTAAGGATCAAAGTCGAAGTCTAATACTTTAGCAGAAGACAATGCAAAGACCTTTGGCAGAGCCGAGGTCAAACACTATAAAGGATAATGCTAACTTTAGCAGAGCTGAAGTCACAAGCAGAAGACAAATACTTGCAACAAATTATGAAAATAAAGCAAGTAAAGCTTCACAAGCAGAAGAGCACAAGTTGGAGAAAAAATAGAATTTTCATTGAAGAATTTATCTATTACAACTACAAAATTACAAAAGAAGAAAAATCCTATTCTACTCCTCCTCTTCATCAGCCTCTCTGAGATCAACCCCCTCTGTGAATTACTCAAGTTGTTTGTCAAATATGGCTTCGGCCTCGGGGTTGTAGAGATCAGCAAGTTGAGGATGATCCTTATCCAAGGCTGGATAGACTTCGCAGCAAGCATCAATTGCACAAGTTTGTCCCATCGTCAGAACAGAGCCTTGTATCTTCAGCAGATTATCTACAAAGTACTCAGATTTTCTAAACTTAACAACAGCAGACTTCTTGATTTCTTCAGCTTGAAACTCAAATTGTGAGATGAGCTTAGTCTTGCTCTTCTTTTCTGCCTCAAGTTGCTGGGCCAGATCATCCTTGCTCTTCTGCTCCACTTCAACTTGGCTCTTCAGATTGGACAACTCTTTCTCACAAGTGTTGAGTTCCTTCTGGAAGAACTCCACCTCAGCTTGGGTCTTGGTGCACACCAGCTCAACGTTGGTAATAACTTCCTTCAGTTCATCCACTTGTGAGTTCGCCACTGCTAGCTTAGTGTCAGACTCCTCCTTGCCTTCCTTTAACTTGGAATTCTCAGATGACAAGGAGTCCATCTCTGACTTCATTGAGTCCGTCTCTGACCTCAATGTGTTCAGCTCTGCATCTATCTCTTCCAGCCTTGAATTGTTGGGTTTCGCCATCTCTGCCAACTCATCATTAGCTTTCCTCAAGTTGGCATTGCTCTCAGAGAGTTGGACCACCATGCTGTGCATCTCCTCTGCTCTTCTGAGCATGTCACATTCTTGGACTCGATGCTGCAATAACCAATATGGGTCAAATAAGGATTTCAACAACATAAGTAAAAAGGTTGGAAATTCTGAAGGAAACCTACCATGGACATGTTTCTCAGATATGTGTTGAGAGCAGCATCCCAATCTTGGAAGGCAAAACGTGGCCACTCCTGGATTAGCAACGGTATCAGCGAAAGAGTAGACCAGATTCTTCCAGGCACGGCGGTGCTGATGAGAAGGCTCCCCTTCATAGGGAGCTTTTCCATATGGGCGCTGGGGAGCATCTTCCCCTGAAGTAATGTTGACTCCTCCAGCGGGGGCAGACTTGGGATCCTTAATGATTACCCCCACGGGAGGAGCAGAACCTTGAGGTACAGCAGAGGTTGGGGCCGCAGGCTTGGTTTGCGGCACAGCCGGTGCAGTAAGCTTGGTTTGCGGAATAGCCGGTGCAGCAGCCTTGATCTGAGGAGCAGCTTTGGAGGTTGTTTTGGTTGGAGGAGCAGTATGAGGAGTCCCTGCCCCAGCCTTTGCAGCAGGTTTGGGGGGCAAGGATGGGGCCTCAGAAGTCTTCTTCTTCAGTGGCTGAGCTGCAGCCTGAACAGGCTTTTTGGCTGCAGCAGGAGTGGTGCCAACCGAAGCTTTAGCTGCAATAAAAACCAAGTTAAAAATGCTGAAGTAAAGCAAATAAGGTATCAACATCAAAATTAGAAACCTTTACCTTGAGTTGGAGGAACAACAGGAGGAGCAGGCAGAGCCTGCACCTCAGAAGAGGTTTTGGAAGATGGCTGAGCAGAGGAGGAGGGTTTTCCATCCTCTCTCTTCCTCTTTTTGGGAACCAATTTCTTCAATTTGTTGAGGTTTTCAGACACCATGGTTCCTGCAAGATTCAACAGCTGATCAGTCAAAACACATACGCAACATCAAGAAAAATCAGAGGTATTTAAAGCATAAGCACATACCTAGAATTAAGGCTAAGGCAGAGGAGCCAAGAGATTCAAACTGGTGTGATGGCCACATGTGGTCCAGGTCGGCAGCCTTCACAACCGACCTGTTCACCATTTTCCAGTCTATGGCCTGAGGAAGATGCAGGAACCTCGAGGCTTCATCGCAAGATTTTTTGCTTGGCCTACTGTTATCTGCGGGGCCGGATTCCCAGTAATTTCTTTCAGGTAATCCTATGGCTTTGACGTAGAAGAAGCGACCCTTCCAGTTTTTAGTGAAAGAGAGGATGTTGATGGCGTGGTTGATAACTTTATTAGGATGCCTCCTACTAAAGTAGTACCAATTTTCTTTGTGTTTGCACACAAACATCCCCCTGAAGACGGCAAGGTCAAATTTTGTCTCAGCTGCTCTCAGGTAAAGCAGATAACTGGCAATAATCTTCAAGCCGTTGGGCATGATTTGAGGTAATCTAAGGTTATAAAAATCAAGGATGTAGGACAAAGGGCCAAGAACAGGAAGGTCAAACCCAGATTTAAAGTATTCTTCGTAAACTGCCTCATACCCAGCGGGTGGACCCCTGTCAATGCTAAATTCAGTACAGAAGCGGGAAAGGTCAGCAATCTTTAAAGTGCAGACTGAACTTTGCACTACTGAAGAAGGTGAACCCCTGTCAATGGACGGCTGGAGAATTATGGAAGAGGAGGTGGAGGCAATCTTAGAAGGTTCACCAGTAAGGCGCAACCTCCTTAGTGGGCGGTTGTCCTCACTGGAATCCGACCTCTCATGGAGGGATTGGACCTCTCGGTCACCCTCCAGATCAGCAAGGTAAGAGTGAGCTGATCTGTTTTGGGAATCAGAAGAAGAAGAAGATGGAATAACAAAAGCCATGAGTAAAGAAGAAGAGAAGCTTACAGAAGATTGAAGGACTGCGCTGGAAGAAAGCGCTGGAATAAGGACGGAGGTAGGCTTCGAAGACTAGGAAGAGGAGCAGAAAAGCAGAGTAACGTTCACAGAGCAAAGGAAAACGAAGAAGAAAGAATTAGGGCAGATGTCCCTATTTATAAGAAGGAAAATGAAGAGTTGTAACTTTTCAGTTGAAATTCAAAAAGGGGTGACAGTTCAGCTTTCCCCCCTTTTTCTCGATTGTTGTGATCGCGAACTGGCGCTGATATTAAAAAGGCGGATAACAACTCAGTTATGGGGATTAAATGTGCAATTAGCGGGAATTATGGCGCAGTTAAGAGGATAACTGCCCAATTAATGAAGACACGTCACTGACTCCTCAGAATAGATTTGTCTGCCCTCACAGGTCAGCTCGGCCACACAAAATCTGGGGGCAAATGATAAACCAAAAATAATCAACTGTTAGTCAACAACAGTTAATGGTAGATATTGTGCAAGTGTATAACTCCTGCAGTTCGGCACCTATACACAGTTGTCGGCCAAATGGTACTTCGGTTCTATTCCCCCACCCTTCCTAAAGAATATGCCAAGGTTTGCACCTCGGCATCCAGCTTCAACCTCAACTTCGGTTGCAGTTCAAGGAAGAGGTACGCTTCATTCTTCAGCTTGTACACGCCAAGATCACATTAGCCGACCTACTAGTCACATATGCAGACCTACCAGTCTTATCAGCAGACCTACAGTGCCATAGGCTTACTGCCCCAAGCAAACGTCTTATCCGTTGTCAGAAGCAGAAGACAACGAAAAAACTAACAAAAGCAAGCTAACGGAGACAAAGAAATGGATCGAAACATTTTTTTCACTTCATCCAGAGCAAACCCAACAAAATTTCTCCTCAGTTAAGAACTGTGAGATTTTCATAAACTCTTCATACAAAATCATATTCTCAGTGAGAATGGCCCAAACTGACTTGAGCGTCGGAGGGTTTTACCCGGGGTCACACCCCTGGGACCTCTGATTTCTGCTTCCTTGTGCAGGACTTCCAGGAATCTATTCTAGCAATCTTATTCCATTCAACTGACGAAGTTTATTTCGGGTCATCTTAGACCTTTGGTGAAGATTCAGCTTCATCAAGAATATAACCTAATTTTTATATTAAGAGCAAAATGAAGTGATAGAAGACCAGATGTTTAAAAATTATGAACCCTTAAGGATCCTAATATGATAACTGCAGGCCTCAATCCGTAAACAAATAAGGAAACCAGCATCCTAAAAAAAAAAAAAAAGGCATCCGTCTGGTACGTGTCCATTCATAGATGATATAGTACAACAACAACAATCATATCCATTATATCCCAATGACAGCAAACGTTATTGCTAGGAGTCTGGAGAGGGTGAGAGGCAGGCAAACAATACCTCCATCCCAAGGGATAGAGAGTTTGCTTCCAGTAAGACCCCCGGCTCTATATGTACCTGGATAGATAGCACAATAATAAAAATATGTACTATTGAAGAGATTTTATTAAACATAAACAGAAATCTTCCGATATTAAAATAGTCATAACATCATAGATGATATAGTATCACCGCTAAAAAAAATTTATGAAATGTGCTTGCAATCTGCAACTAGAACATGAGAGTGTTTTGATACCAGCAATCTGCAAAATGAATATATCAAAATAGCTTGTTCTCAGTATGCTCGATCTCAGCTTCTATAAGTAAATTTTTTTTAAAAAACAAGAAGTAAAACCAACAAGATATAAACTAGGTGATTCACCGTACAGTGCCAATACAAAATGTTGCTGCCCTTTCAGTTATTTATTTTGAAGCTAATACAAATAAAAGTATTATCATGCAGGAAAATATGTAAGAAGTAGTAATTAACCAGCAAAATCAAAATCAAATTCCAATTCAAATTCATTAGCCTTTACCTCATCCTTGATCCAAACTGGCACACAAATTAAAGCTTCAAGTGAGGAAGGAAGCAAAGAAATACGAACAACAACAACAATACTCCATTGTCTTACAGGCTCCCACCTATTAGGTTTTCTTAAAACACGTCCTCCTGTGGTGAAAGCACTTCTCGATGCTACTGAATTGGTTGGAATTGCTAATATGTCTCTACCCATAATGGACAATGCAGAAAACTTGAATGTATTAGCCTTCCAATAATCATCTTCCTCATCAATCTTGCTCGGATAGAGTTTTTCTTCCAGATAAATTTCCAACTCACTTTCACTATAGAAACTCTCATCGTCATCTTCATGCATATAAAATTCAGCCATGAAATTCTTTTTCATCAGTTTTCTCCTCTCTGCTCCAACTTTGCCTTTTTGAAGCTTCTTCATGACAAATGGTTGTTGGGAATAACGACCACATTCTAAGCAGAATAAAACTGTGAATAGTAATTACTACTTAATAGAATCATCAAGTATGACAGCGAGATAAATATCAGTAAAAGTGAAGTGAACCGATTCGTTAATACCCAGGAAAGATCGCAACGACCTCCTAGACAGTATTAACATTCCACGTAAAATCTCAGGTTTAGCCGGAGGGGTCACACATAATCCCTATTAAAATTCGGGTTCCTAAGACAGAAATTACGTGTACGGTGTGTTTACCACAATTCATCGTAAATGACGGATGAAATAGGCACATCGAGATTTACTAGAAACCCTCTCTCTGTGGAGGAAAAAACCCACGGACAGTGAGAACAACTTCCAATATTCGAAATAATAGAAATACAAGATACAACTCAAGTTTAGACTTAAACTTGAGAAGTACAAGATAATTGAAACACTCAAGATTTTCTTATATCAGATTGGTATAATCTTGCAACTCTCTTTTCCTCTCTCTATTTTCTTTCACTCACTTTTCTCTCAAGAAACTCTCGAATTGCTTCTTGCTTTGTTCTTGGTGTGTTTTCTTCTAGCAAAACATACCTATTTATAGGCAAATCAAGATGAAGAAAATATGCATTTTACTATTCATATTCTGACTACTTTGCATTTGCCAAAACTAGTATACTACCAACCAAAGAAAAAATCAACAAAAAATTCTTTCATTTTTTCTTTGTTTCTCATTTGCGTGGATACTTCAATGAGGGTGGGATCACCTCACCCCCAAATCCCTCAGCCCTCTCCCTACCGCGCGACACGTGTCCTCCACTTTTCTCATACACCCATTGTTGTTCACCACCCATCTAGCCTCACCATCTCCCTGTTGCCACATGACATGCGGTGGAAAAGGATGTGAGGGATTTGGAAGTGAGGGGATCTCATTCCCTTCAATGGCTTCGTAAACAGATGAGTACTCAACCAAGCCAAGTGTTCATAGGATTTGTGGCGAACTTTTGGATAAAGCCTTAGTGAAGCTCCTCCGTCTGAATTTTGTGTTTTTCATAACCAGTTCGAATTTGGTTTTTAAAAAAAAAAAAATCAGTCTTTACAAGTTTACACTATTAGCGTCTCAAAATATAATTTTAATTTAATTTTTTTAACATAAGTCAAAATAGACTTATATTTTAGAATTGAGATAGTATTAAATCGTCAATCTAGTATTCTTGCTTTGTCGGCCTTTCTGTATTGTTTGTCTTAATTTTTTTGTCCATATTCCTTAAATAAGAGAAGAAGTGTTATTTTATGAATTTACCATTCTAATTCTGTAACATCAAACATTACTTTTATAATGATAAAGTAAAATATTTAAGTATTAAATAATTATTTGACTTTATAGTCACAAAGGCCGGTTTGAAATAATTACGAATCACATTAAATCTCGGGTGAGCGCGGACATCGGAAACGGATAGTAAAACCAATTGGAACGGTGAAGACCGTTTCAGTGGAAAAACTAGCCGTTGCCTTCCTCTATTTCATGGAAAAAGAAAAGCCAAAAAAGAAAGAAACAAAATTTCAAGTGTCTATTTCCTGTCTCTTTATACTGCAACATCGGCCCCTCCATCTTCTTTCCTTTTCCATACTTAAAAATTTCCTTTTTTTTTTCTCTATCCAAAAAATTTTCCCCTTTCTTGCCTTTCCACAAACACCTGGCGAACTAATTACTAACGGTAAATCTCCTCCCTCCTCTTCCTAGTTTACTTGTTCCCTTTTCTGATTGATAGCCGAAGTTAATTGTTTCTTGATTATTTCTGTCAGAAGTTGAAAGTAATAAGTTTTGAGTTTCTTTTGGTAACTATTATTTACTTTCTTCAGAAAATTTCTTTTTTTCCTTGATTGATAATTCAACTTTTGTATTTAGCTCCTTTCAAGAGGAAGAATATCGCATCTTCTTTCCAATTCTTTAACTGCATTCTTGTTCAACGGATCATCTTGACAGGATTCCACGCTAAAAGTAGCTATCAATTTGTTGGAAGAACACAAGATTTTTATCTTCTTCGGGTCTTTCTTTTTTCAATGTTATTTCCAGTGGAGTAATACTATCAAGATTCTTTTGGTTTTTGAAAGCTCTCAACCCCAACTTACTCTTTAACCTATTAGATTTCAGAAATTTGGGGTTTGTGGGTAATAATTGTTTATAATTTTGCAGAAGAGGGGTATAATTGGATAAAATGACAAAAGGGACACCAATTACACCATTCTCAAAGATAAGGAGGACTCCAGCATCCACACCTGAGGGTCAAAAAACCCGAGAAGAGAAGATTCTAGTCACTGTTCGGGTGAGGCCGCTGAGTGCGAAAGAGCAGGCTGCCTATGACCTTGTTGCATGGGATTTTAGTGATGAGCATACAATAGTCTCTAGGAACTTAAATCATGAACGTTGTGCTGGACCATACACATTCGGTAAAGCAGCCGAATCAGATGATCTCCTATGTTTTCAAAAAATATATATGATTGACAGTATTTTTGTGCGATTATACTATTGTTTTTGACAAATGATTACGGTTTTGTGTTTTAAATGTGGCAGATAAAGTTTTCGATCCATGCTGCTCAAATAAGAAGGTTTATGAAGAAGGGGCTAGGGATGTTGCAGTCTCTGTTTTAAGTGGATTCAATGGTAGTTGAAGTCTTCATGTTTATTGCAGCATTCAGCAATTTGATAAATTTGGGACTCTTGGTGTCTGCAGCAGTTTATAATATTTTTGGAAGAGAATTGTTACATTCTGGAGAAAATTAGCACGGCCTCTTCTGCTTTCTTTAGGAGAAGTCAAATATTTAAAATTAAGTGGGTTGAATATACTGAATCATAACTTTAAAGTATGTATCTTTTCATCTCCTATTGTTATATATTACTGGAAAAGGAACAGCGTCTTGGATCCTTATCATTAATTCGTGTTCGACAGAAGATATTCACCACTGTGTTTGAGACAAAATGCAATTTCTTGTTACGGTCCGTGCTTGTGTGGTAAAGTTTCTAAAGGGCATATCTGTTTGCTTTCATTTCATAATTTTGTGTGTTGGAAAGGTCTAGAAAATACCCATATCTATCTGTCTTTTCTTTCCTGGTATATTTGTTCAAGGTTCTTTTTATCTGTCTCTCTCTCTGTTGAGACAAGATTACTGCTCTTTAGCATTGTGAAAAATTGATTTGACATGTAAGCTAGGTACACTCTAGAGAGAACATTTTCTTTTGTCTTCAGTTCTGACTGAAAAAATCTCATGTAGACTATGTTTCACTATATGGCATTGCACACATGATTCTTTCTGGCCGGAGTTCTAAAATCTGCGCATTAGTACTTTAGAAAGTGCTTTCACTTGAGTTAAATTTGTTTTCAAATCTTGCCTTCTGTGGCAGCAACTATATTTGCATATGGCCAGACCAGTAGCGGCAAGACATACACCATGAGGGGAATAACTGAAAGTTCCATAAAGGACATCTATGAGCATATCACTTCAGTAAGCTCTTGTTTTTTCCTAACAGTCTGTCCAATCCGAAATTCTGCTGGAAGTTTTAAGATGTTCTGTAATGTTTTATAGAATCCAGAAAGAAAGTTTGTGCTCAAGTTTTCTACTCTTGAAATCTACAATGAATCTGTGGTGGACCTCTTAAACCGAGACTCGGGCTCCCTTCGGCTCTTGGATGATCCTGAGGTAAGAAGTTTGACTTCAACAGGAGGATGAGTTTCTTTCTTTTTTTAATTTTATCAAAGCCGTTTCTTCATATGCTTGAAATCTTTAGCTTGATTTCTTTTTACCCTGAATGCAGAAAGGTACTATTGTGGACAAACTCACTGAAGAAACTGTTAAGGATGCCGGTCATTTGAGACATCTTATTGCTATTTGTGAAGGTACTACTCTACACTACGCAAATAGTAGTTTCTCCCTCTATCTGATACTTGATGCATCATGAAACTGTGGTTATGTTTTCATGTACGATTGAACTTTTCTTTATGCCCTTGATTAATGATATTCAACAGGTTGAGCAGCCAAAAAAATTTTTGTAGTATACACTATGTAAAATTAACTATGATGCTCTTGCAGCACAGAGACAAGTAGGAGAAACTTCCCTCAATGATAAAAGCTCGAGGTCACACCAGATCATACGACTGGTAAGCATTTAGATAGATCTCTCGTCTCTGTAGATTTTTTTCATTTGTTGGCCCTTCCCAGTATGAATATTGTTTGGCTGTGATTTCCATTTGAATACTATTGTGGCATGGTACACAGATTGCTTTAACACCTTTTTCTATCTCATGGAATTTACTTCTATGCGCCTTCTGCTGCTAACTTATTCAAAGATAATAAATGTGTCATACAAATGGAAAAAACAAGTATTGAATCATGACCTATTAAATTTTTACTCTCGTCTTTGCTTTTTTCCTCAAAAAAAGAAAAATAACTAAATAAATAAATCAAAAGCAAGAGAAATGATTGATCTATATAGCCGGCCCCACATAGTGAGAAAAGGTTTGAATGTTGGTGTTGTTGTGTCTTTGCTGTTTTCCTTATGACAAGGAGTTGGATATTATCTAACATTACATTCTTTTTCTGATGAAGTATTTGTCTTCTCACTCTTAATCTCCCCTTTCTCTTTAGAATTTCTGTCACCTATTTGATTTTGTAACAAGTTTTTCAATTAATATTTGACAAAGATCTTGGGGATATAACTGAGATGCATGATAAAAGTATGGTACCCGGAAAACTGACTTTATGTATAGTAAGGTAGGATGTGATTGTTGTTTGGCATGACTCCTCTACTCCAACCCCCAGAGGGGATCAGTCCTTTTTTCCTTTCTGCATTTTAATTGTATTACCATGATAGCTTTTGAATCTTCCCTTCACCACTATTACACTATAATTCAAGTTGTAATTCGAACAGAAAAGTGGTCAAAACACAAAAAAAGGGTTAGTATACTCAAAAAGGTTTTCTATTTTGTGCTGCTATAAAGACGCAGGAGTTTTTACTTGGTAATCATGTTTTTTATATTACACATGTCATTTTCCTGTTATGTGATAATAGTGACTCCTCCATGATGCAGGAAACGCATAATTTTTTCATTTGGTTTACTATGATTAATGCGAACAGTTCTTGCAACTTTTGTCATTAATATTTCTTTGATTGTGTCTGACGAGTTCTGACAACTTTATCTTTTTTTTTCCCCTTGACTACAATTTAGACACTGGAAAGTAGCCTGCGAGAAAGTTCTGGGAGTGTGAAGTCCTTTATTGCGAGTTTGGTAATGACTGCCTCTAAAATCATGTATTCCTTTGTGTGAAGCACGGTTCTGGTTTTCTCTCCCACAGACTAGCTATATTTCTGCAGAATCTTGTCGATCTAGCTGGAAGTGAACGTGCTTCACAGACACGTGCAGATGGCACAAGATTGAAGGAAGGAAGCCATATTAATCGGAGCTTACTGACTCTGACAACTGTAATTAGGAAATTAAGGTGCAGTTTCTAATCTAGTAAGCTATAGCAGTTATTATCACTACCAATCTCTGGAGAGAGATGCTTTTTGTATAAGAGTATCGGTAGGTGATTTCACAGGTATTGATTCAGAGGTTTTACTGAACAGAGTATGAATATCTTCCATGTTGGTTGTGCAGCCGATCTAGTACTTTGTGATAATTGGTATGATTAGTTGATAACAACCACATTGAATGTTAACGCCATTTCGTGTGTGTATTCTGCAGTGGTGGCAAGAGGAGTGGTCACATTCCTTACAGAGACTCAAAACTCACCAGAATATTGCAATCTTCACTTGGGGGAAATGCGCGAACTGCAATAGTTTGTACAATGAGCCCTGCTCTAAGTCATGTGGAACAATCGCGGAATACATTGTCCTTTGCAATTAGTGCAAAGGAAGTCACCAACAGTGCCCAAGTAAACGTTGTGAGTACCATATTCAAATGAATGATGATATAACTCTAATCCTGGTTACATATGGTGCTAAAATGTGATAGTTAATGGTTTCTGGTCTCTGGTGCTGTTTATCTATGCTGCTTTTGGTATCCTGCCATGATAAATTAATCTTAACCCTATTAAGTAAAACAATAGTATGCATTTCCTTTCATGCGATCAGGGTTTCAATATCAGAAATGTACTTCCTCTTTGTAAACCAAAAGTTCTGTTTGTGCGTACTCGTTCTCTGATGGTTGTTTTGACGAAGCTATGTCAAAGATAGAACTAATACATTATTTACAAGTTGACATTGCTTGAGATTATAGGCTGTTGATTGAGTTCAATTGTTGAGTAATACTGATCCATGTTCATCATTACATATAGTTGTCCAATAATCAAACTGACAGACGCCCCTAACCCCCCCCCCCCCCAACTCCACGCCCCCTTCTCCCCACAAAATAAAAAGAAAGCAAAAAAGAAAAGAAAGAGATATCTGCTGATTCTCCATATGTTCAGGTGGTGGCAGAGGAGAAATTGGTCAAGCGTTTGCAGGAGGAAGTTGCGAGACTTGAAGCAGAACGCGGAAGTCCTTTGCCATGTAGCGGCTCCCCATCTTTGACATCTTTGCTGTTGGAAAAGGACCGTAAAATCCATCAGGTACAGTGAGGTGGTATTTCACCCGATTGGTTTATTTATCATTAAGTGAGAGCACTTATGTACTCCAAATTTAGTAAAAGCGAACAGTTTATTTGCTCAGTTTTGGTAGAAATATAACTGATTGATAATTCCTTATTGTCATTAGCTATTTTTGTTTAAATATACTGTGGATTACCTTGTGAAGTGCTTCCTTGGTAATATTTTTGTCTAGATTTGCTGCCATCTGGCCAAAAATCAGTCCCATAAACTGCTTTCTTCTTATAATGGGAATTTTTTTAACACAGATGGAGAAAGAGATGAGTGAAGTAAAGCGCCAACGAGATTTTGCAATGTCCCAACTCAAGTTAGAAAGATCAAATAAGGAGTCAAAGGTGATTTTGAAGGGGTTTCATATCCTCTCTTGCCTTCTTTTTCCTGCTCTACACAAACACGCACACAGACTGTTTGTTTGCGTGCCTCGTGCAGCCATGATATCGAGATTTGTTGGTCTTTCCCTGTAAAAAAATCCTGGCATTAACAGTAAACCATCTGTGCTTCAGGGATCAAGTCACCATGGCCCATCTCGTCAAGTAGTCAAACGTCTTGCATATACTTCTGATAGTGATATAGATTCCAAAGGATCTCCAAACAAACTTCAGCCAGGAAAGTTTCTTGGACGGAAGTCAGTTGTTAGAAAATCAGCTACTTCAACAATCAGCCTGGTGCAAGAGATCAGAAAGCTTGAGATGAGGCAAAGACAGCTTGGCGAAGAAGCAAACCATGCTCTTGAATTGCTACACAAAGAAGTTGCTTCTCACAGAATTGGAAGTCACGAAGCAGCTGATGCAATTGCAAAGCTGCTATCAGAAATTAAGGAATTGCAGTCGTCCCACTCTATTCCAGAAAGATTCGAGATTACAAATAAAGGTAGCTTGAGAGAAGAGATTTCTCGTTTGAACTCTCAAGAGAGCAACATTGCATCCCTAGAAGAGAAGCTTGAGAATGTGCAAAGATCAATAGACAAATTAGTAATGAGTCTACCCAGTGGCAGAGAGACTCCTGATTCGAGGACTTATGGGAGAAAGAAAAAAGGCTTTCCTTTTAAATTGAGCAATAACGCAAACATGCCATTCGTTCGATCTCCATGCTCACCTGCATCTTCTTCTCAGAATGTAGTGCAATCTGATACTGAAAACATATCCCCAGAGAGCACTAACACTTTAAGTAGCAATTTTGGTGGAAGCGTGCAGAAGGGCACTCCAAATAATACTGGTGACGCTAGAAGAAGCATCTCCTCAGCAGAGGCCACTCCAATATCCAAGCAATCCAACTCTATCAGTGTCAAGAAGATGCAAAATATGTTCAAGAAAGCAGCTGAGGAGAACATCCAGAGTATAAAAGCTTACGTGACAGAGCTAAAAGAACGGGTAGCTAAACTGCATTATCAGAAACAGCTTCTGGTGCATCAGGTGAGATTATAAGTTCAATGTGATGGTTAATAATTTTGGAGTTTTAAGCTGCTTACTTTGTCGAATCAAAAAAGTTCTGATTTTCAACCGAAGCTCTGACTTGGATAGCAGAAGTTGTTTATTTCAACAAAATGAGGACAGTAGATCTTGATTTCAATCTACCAAATTTTCCCTCTGAATGTGTTGGTGTTGAGTAATTCAACAGTTACCTGATAAGTTTCTTTTCTCCCGGCTGTGTACATGGCGGCAGGTACTGGAAATGGAGGCAAATGAGGCGGCAAGCGGTGAAGAGTCTGATACAGTTGAACAATCTTTCATGTCATGGGAACTTGTCTTTGAGGATCAAAGGAAGCAGATAATCATGCTGTGGCATTTGTGCCATGTATCACTCGTACATCGTACTCAGTTCTACCTGCTATTTAGAGGGGATCTTTCTGATCAGATCTATCTGGAAGTTGAGCTAAGAAGGCTGACATGGTTGGAGCAACAGTTTGCTGATGTTGGTAATGCAAGTCCAGCATTACTAGGTGATGACCCTGCAGGCTGTGTATCCTCAAGGTAAACAAGAGTCTAGTGTGGCAGAATCTGGTCTCATACTTGAATCTATCCGTGGAAAAATGGTGATGCTTTTTCTGACTTTCGTGTTGTGTAGTCAACATTTGCTTTTGTTTTATCTTTTTTGGCAGCATCAGAGCCCTTAAGCAGGAGAGAGAGTCTTTGGCAAAGAGGGTTAGTTCAAAGTTGAATGCTGAAGAGAGGGAGATGCTTTACATGAAATGGAAAATTCCTCCAGAAGGGAAACAAAGGAGGAGGCTACAACTAGTCAATAAACTGTGGACAGACCCTCTGGACATGTCGCATGTGCAGGACAGCGCTGAAGTTGTTGCAAAGCTTGTAGGCTTCTGCGAAACCGGGGAACAGGTGACAAAGGAGATGTTTCAGCTCAATTTCGTCTCCCCTTTTGACAAAAAGACTTCGTTAGGTTGGAATGTGTTATCAAATTTGTTACACTTGTAGTGTAAGCAGTAAGTGCTCTTTAGTAGATTCTTGGCCTTCCACTGATGTAGGAATACCTGTTTGATATCTTTGGTGTATTGTTCTTCTATTTCACTTAGGAAGGGGCATCCCTGATCCCCAATCCTGCAGTTTGTAACCATGAGAAATACGAAATGTTCTTGTCAGATGGGAAAGTTTAACTCTAGATCTTTCCCTGTCTTGTTCATCTCTAAATATGATTTTGTACAGTTATCGGATACTATCTCTTTTCTTAAATTTCAAAAGGTTCAGATGGGCTAGTAGGCAAGTAGTTACTTGTCATGCTACTAGCAGACATGTCAACTTCAAAGGCCTAATGGGAACAGGTGGCAGCCCAAACTCTCAAACTGAGGCCAGCTTGCACAGCAAGGGTAGCTTAATGTCCACAATCCAGCTTAAAGAAACAAACCTGAAAGAATACCACATTTAATTTATTGGTTATAAAATGGCTCTCATGGCCATATGGCACTTAGTCATGTACATTTTCACATTCTTCTCACTTCTTATGTACACATTAAAGTGGTTTAGAAAGTGTTCTAAACTTATATTAAAAATATGTAAAAAGATTGATTGAATAAAGAAATAAAATTTGGATTGGATCAATACTCTTAGAATCTTGAGTTTGGCTTGTCGCCATACTCAAAATCCTGAGTTTGGTATGTCACCATGCTTTGAATTCTGAGTTTGGTGACAAGAGGCTGAATGTTTGGCAAGGACTTCTTAAGTTCAGTGTCTGTATTCAGTATGATTCTAAAGTTTCCATTTTGTGTCCAAACAACGCACCGCGGTAAAATCATTTATCGAACGTTTGGTCCTCATTTTGGCAATGAGTTCTGAGTTGCAACGTTCAAAAATTTCGAATTCTGAGTTGCAACGTTCAATGTAGACAACAGAAAATTTATGATGTCTTTTGATGGAATAATACAACCTTTGCAACTTGGAACACCTCCTTTTAATCTTGAACGGTTATAAACTAACTTTTGAAGTTAAATTATGCAGAGACGTGTCAAATCAACTTCTTTCTTGTGAACTTGGAGCCTATAAATAGAAAAATCAAAAGGTTTTGGAAAAGAACTTGGTGTGAACTTTGAAATGCGTTAAAACATTTAGTAGTCTATTGTGAAAAGCTATAGAATTTCTTTATTCTCTCTCTTATTTACCCCTTGTTATTAAATACTTCAACAGACAAGTTCAATATTCCTCTTGTATAGCAAACGAAAGGAAGACTTTGTATCTTGGGAGGCGTTTGCCGCATAGTCTACCTAACTCAATAGTGGAGACAATTTTACTTTAAGGGTATTGTAACACTTGTTGCGCATCGGCTATTTTCAACTTCTTTGTTTTCGTTTTATTTGGTTTAGTTATCATATCTTTATGATTTATCCTACTATCTTATGCATTCACAAAAGAAATCTGAGTATTACTTATTTGATAATCTCTTCCAAGTTCTATAGACTTCTACTTTGTTATATTGGTTTCATCAATGCTTCATCATCTTCCATGTCTCTAAAATTAAATTTCCAACCATCTACATTTTTACCATTTGTAAAGATTTGTTGGTCCTACTCATATATGATTTACAAAAGGTCTTCTAACTTATTTGCCCTTCCACCTTTGTTTGGCATTATATGATCAATCCTTAAAGCGTTTAAAACAATCAGTGTCTGGTAAAGGTGTTGGGACTATATGATTTTAGACGATAACACTGTTTTCTCTACGGTTTTGTCACTCAACTATTTTCCAATGAATGCCACTCGCTCTCAAGTTGTGTCACATAATATAAGGTGACGTTTCGCTCGCACTTGGTTATCGGAATCAGAATTGGAATATGTATAACATGATATGGGTTTGGAGTATATGTGTTTGGACCTAAAAGTAATAGTTGTTTGGTATTGAAGTGGAAATGGGTATGATGGACATTGATGGTGTTTGAAACTTATCGGAATTGAAATGGGTGTCGAATTTGAGCGGCTAGAAAAATGGCCGAAAAAATTTGACCGGCCGGAATAGTGATCGGTCGGCGGCGGGCCGTTGCCAGTGTTGACCGGCCATACCCCTCATTCCCCCATATTGATAGACAATGAGGCTATTATATCAAAAAACGATGTCCATTATCAAATACTTAGATATCAAACCGAAACTCATACTTCTCATTTCTCCCAAACAAACAACTTTACCCTTAATCCTAAACCCCCTAACCAAACACCTTCTAAGCATATGTTCTTTTACTTTGTTCTCCTCTCCTGTCACGACCACTATGCTAAGAGCCTCTTTTTCGTTTACCCAACTTTTTAAAAAGCAACGTTCGAGTTGAATGCGTTAGGCATAAAGTTACTTAAGCTATTGTAATTCGCTATATATGTGATGTTCAAACTGCTCAGCTACGAAAAGAACACCAAGCTACTTAAGCGCATCCATTTCTTCCGGATTCCCCATTAGCATAGGACATTTCAAGCATGCTTGAACCCAAAACCTTGTTCAGAGGGTGCAAAGGTCTTAAAAGACTTCAACTTGTCTAATGATAATACAACAACATTACTCCATTGACTTAGAGGTTCCCGGTTATAGCGGAGTATGGGGAATCGGATATACGCAACCATACCTATGTGTTAGAAACACACAGAGTTGTTTCCCGATGACCCATAATGAAAATTGCATGAAGCTGTATTGATCAACTACTACTTTACATATAAGAAGTGCAGCTAATTTAGTGAGTTATTTTGCTTTATTTCATCATATTCCAAAGTTAAAGAAGATTATTCCTCGACTCCACTAGAAATGGAAAGATTGTTTATTGATAAGGGTCATTGTAATTCTTTTGGTATTATCATTCGAATTTCCTCGCTCCTTTTCTAGTGTATGTGGCCTAGCTCCCTTTTCTAGTATATATGTGATGATGACGATTATGATCTCCTTACTTTTCATGTAGATGAGTTTTTATTGAGTAAATACTTTGATAACAATGTTTTAGTAACAAGAAAGTCCTCGGCTTTCACCCTCATGTGGCTAATCCCATCTGACAGCATCAAATATCTCTTGTTACATAGAGTTGGTAAATCAAAAAAACATGTGCTCCATGTTAATACTGACCTCCAGACAGTTAGAATACTTGATTATCTTAAAGAACTGAAGCTAACCAAAATTACTTGATCATCATGCCGCCAAGAATTAACGGATTTTTGAACTGTCAACATCAAAATAGGTGCTATTTACTATATATATTGAGCTTATTAGGAAATTATGCTGTTGGGACTTGATGAGCCAAAATCTGATATGCTCAGAAAAGGCCAAAGTCGTCAGTTAGTCAACAAACAGTCAACGACAAATGGAAGGTTTGGGACGATCAATTCCTGCAGCTCAGCAGGAATGCACTCCTGCAGCTCGGCCAGAAAGCTTCAGTCTCGGCCACCACTAACTTTAGCTAAAGCAAGTCTATTAAAGTGGCTAAGGCAGATTCAATTATAACCCTTGGTAAGCTCGGCCCATACCTGAGTCAGGTCGGCACTTGCTCAAAGATGACTAAGAATGGTTAGAAATGAAGTCTTACAAGGGCAGTTAGGCATATTGCACCTCGGTTCGGTTATGCTTTAGTCAAAGCATCCGTCTCTGGTCAACCTCAGTAAATAAAAGCATATTCAGCTCGGCCTCGGCACGGCTTCGGCCTCAACCTCATATTAGCATCGAGCTGTAGCCTCGGCCTTGCTATCATAAACGCTGCTACCCAGAGTATCTCGGATAAGATCGGAAAAGATATTATCCAATGCCATCTGGGACCCACCAAGACAACTCTGTAGAGTTACTTTCCAGGTGTCAAGCATTGACTTGTTTAGTACAAGGTCATCATTGCAGGCCGACCTACATGTCATAGAGTCAGCCACTGATACAGCTGCAGTCACAGGCATTTGTCCCAACAGACTGCACACCTGCAGCAGACAAGACATCTATCTCAGACATGTCACAATCCCATCATCGGACAGAGAGTCAGACCTCCTCCATTTTGTGTATAAATATACCCCTTTCCAGACGAGGGAGGGGATCCCAATTTTTTGAAAATCTTCTGGAGCCTTCTTCTAAGAACTCCATCTCGGCCAACACTTAAACAGCCTAACACTCAGTGAGATCTTATGACAGGTTTCATCTAAACCTTTATTCCAGCATAAATTGCTTACTAAAACACCCATAACTGACTTAAGCGTCGGTGCCCTGGGACCTCTAACGTTTCTCTTCCTTCTCAGGTTCAACAAGACGGATTTAGACGGGAGATTAATGACGTACATCTAGGATCATCTCTGATCCATCCGGTGAGCATTTTTGGTCTCATTAGAACTTATTGGTAACAATGACCACTAGACTATGCTGTTAGAGACTTTTGATACAATGTTAACCTACGGTAGAGTGTGTAAAAATAATTTGTTACCGTTTCACATTGGTACGAAATAAACACGAACTTAGGTTCAAATATGGATTTGAAATATTTAAAGTTCGATTTGGTTAATATTTGATTGAATTTGGCGTAATTTTCATTATGGGTCATCAGAAAACAACATTTGCGTGTTTCTAACACATCGGTATCGTTGCGTACGTCCGACCCCCATACTCCATCATAGGTGGGAGCTTCTAAGGCAATGTGATGTTGTTATTGTTGTATTTTGACGAAGCTAGAAACTGACTGCTAGATACGACAAGTAATTCCACCTCGGTAAATGACGGTCAACGTTATGGGGCCCCACGACTGGCCGCATTCGAGTACAGCTCGGCCAATTCAGCTTTATGTAGTCCTGAGAGCTAACAGGCCTGCTCTGCCTAGAAGGCAAACTTTTCTAGTGGGCCTTGATCAGTCCAGCTCTGCCACGACCAAAAAGGCCCAGACCAGCCTGTCCAGATCAGCTCGCCTAGCACCCTTCAGTTCAGCACGGCTGAAGGATATGTCCAGACCAACAGGTCAGTCAGAACTTACCTCTGGACAACTCGGCAGAAGCCAAGGCCAATATCGTTCAGGTCAGCTCGGCAAGAAGCCAAAGCCAATATCGTCCGGGTCAGCTCGACAGAGCACCCTCGACCAATTTCAAACATGATACCCCCACCTGTTTTTCTAGCTGAACTACTCAGGCAACACCTCTGCTCGGTCACAGCATGCTTAGGCAGACACCTACCAACCAGCAACCTTGGCCATGCAGCCCGACATATGGCAACACGTGGCTACCATGCAGACGGGAACTACCAGCAGCGCTGACATGTATTCCCACGTGGTAGCCATGCTCTGCCAACAAGGCAGCCATGTGTCATCATCACACCGTTCCTTGTCATGCAACGCCTACTCCAGCATAAAAGGAGCGCTCCCTCGCCTGAGGTCGGAGGAAGCCAATTTAAGCTCATTTATGCTCTATACAGCTCTTCCCAGCTAAGAACATCCACTCTCTCAAAAGATTACACTTTCCAGGTTATTTTCAACCTCTTATTTCGATCCAGATTCATACGGCCATGCTCATAATTGACTTGAACGTCGGAGAATTTTCCCCGAGGCAGTAGCCCTGGGCCTCTAACGTTGCATTTCTCTCGCAAGTTTCAGAAAAGGCCTTACGAGGAGCTAGTGTCATTGTCTCCGAATTAACTCTGATTCACCTAGTGAGAATCCGTCCTTGTCATATTTTGATTGAATTGTGAATAAGGATATGTGGTTTGATATAAAAAAAAAGATTCCTATTTTATTTTTAAGCATTTTATTCTTGGTAACGTGATTGGGATAGAGGTATTGTCTGCCTACACTTAACTTCTCCAGACCCTAACGATAGCTTTTGGTGTCGTTGGGATATACTGGGTCCGGATGATGATGATTATTCTTGGTAACGTGCTTTCACACGGTAAAAACTTTGATGAAGGAGTGGGTTCTCCCCCCACCTGTACCAGAGGCCCCTTAGCCAGGTGGGATGTAAATCGAGGGATGTGCTCCACCGGCAGCCCTGCAAAGGGAGAGGACACACGAGACTCAGCCAGCACAGAGACAAACCTTGTAATATTTCAACAAGGATTGTCTTCACACGGACTCGAACTCGGGACGTCGGGGTTCTAGCCCCAATCACCTTTGCCACTTACCACTGGATTATGCCCGTGGGGCTTCACACGGTAAAAACTTCGTTTTACGTTGATCTGTCTACAGAGGAAATATAAAATCATCTATTCCTTCCTTTACCCGAAGAGAAAACTTAACACAAATAAATTACCGAAACATACAAGGCCAGATAAGTCAATTGATTAATTCATTAGTGACGCTTCGACTGTCGGTCGTAAACCTAAACCTAATTTTCATCAAGTTTTCTGTTCTAACACACTCCGGAGTCGGAGATTTGAATCTAATTCAGCCAAAAAAATGGGTAGGGAAATCGTCAGCGGCCAAAAGCAGCCGCCTTCATCGGCGACTGTACACACGGTGGAGCAGCTAGTCGCCGTCAATCCCTACAACTACGAAATTCTGAATGAGCTTGAGAATTTCGTCAATGAACAGGTACTGAAATATTCAATTTTTTCTTTATTCCTTTCAACGTATAAAACAATGAATGTTAATTTGTAAAATTCAATTGATAGGTCGCTTCCCAGACGTATAATTTGGATGCAAACCTTTGCCTTCTTCGTAGCTATCAGGTTGGCTGATCTAATGTACATTGATTTGTTTCAATTTTATGTGACTTCGTTTATGTATACTTACCACAAAAAAAAAGGGAATTCTTTTGTGAGAAACGAAATTGCTGAATTAAACTATGTGATTTTGTAGTTTGAGCCTGAGCGGTTGAGTACCCAAATTGTTGCTCGTATTTTGATCAAGGTAAAAAGCTCAAAAAGTTTTCCGGTGCCTGGACTTGTATGGGATCTGATTCTTCTTTTTTATGTGTTGTCTAGGCACTAATGGCAATGCCGGCTCCTGACTTCAGCCTTTGTCTCTTTTTAATTCCTGAAAGAGTGGTACTGATCCTATTCCTTCTTTTATAATTTCACCAGGAGGTGTAAATTTTTGCATGATGATGTATTATATTATGCACTTTGCAAGTTTAAATCACTCGCTCAACTTTGAGACAATATATTGATGAAGGCTTTCTTTGTTGGCTTTGCCAATTTGGAAATCATCTTAGGATGGTAATAAAGAATTAGTTCTAATGTTGTCTTCAGGAACTAAATATGATTGTATTGGTGGTTATGTTGCATAACTGCATGTAGCAATCCATGGCTTATGAAGACTAGAATTAGGCATAATGTTTTTTGATTCCTGCGTTGGAAATTATAAGGTTAACGAGTATTTGAGAAGCCTTGTGTTTCAAGTACTGCTCTTCATGTGAGCTACTCAACGTGATACATTCGCAACAACACAAACATTTTTCACGCTATGTGGGGTTCTCTACTCGACCTGATACATCATGAAATTTTCTTACGTGTTTTTTCTACAGAAAGTGTGCTTATTCTGAATTACGGGTTCAAGCATCTTAACTCGTATTCATGTGACTGTTGTCTTATCTTTTTCTGCAGCAACTTGAGGAACAGTTCAAGACTTTAATTGTGCTGTCACATTATTTGGAGGTAAATTGAGTCTACTGTCTTCTTTTGTAGCTGGATACAAGGGAGTATTTCTCTGTAATTTGGGTTTTCTTCTTGTCTGCAGACAGCAAGATTTCGACAGTTCTGGGATGAAGCTGCTAAGAGCCGTCATATATTTGAAGCAGTGCCTGGTAATTTAACTGCCATGTTGCGTCCTGTGTAGGCCACGAGTATAAACTTGGGAAATTTGCAGCATTATACCCACTTCTTTATGTTATTCTCTGGTTCAATGCGTTTGAGACCTCTAGTTGTTCCTTTGGTGGCTTCGTGAGCTGGCTTACTAAAGTTGGTTAAAACGTAAAAAGATCCTTAATGATGCTATATATTTGTGTCACTTCATAGCGTAGTCTTCATCAAAGATTCAGGGTTTCCTTGCTCCACCTTCTGATTGAGTTTTTATTTCTTCTGGTAATTATTTATTTTTCTTACTAGGAAGCTCAATTATCTGTATCATCCAGCTTAATCGTTAGGTGTTTTCTTCATCTTAGCTAGACAATAACCAGATGAAGACTGTTTTTGATACTATACTGAACTGGCTTTTTTAATAATCCTTTGATCTTTTCCTTTTTTTCCTTTTACCAATTATAGATAAGGACCAACCATTGGCCATAAGTCTCTAATCCTTTGCTAATGTAATTTGATTGAGATAGTGCCTCAAGTTCCTTCAAATATTTTGCTTACTGCTGCTCTGAAGTAGAGTTTAGGGCCAGCATTTCCTCTGTCTACTGTTCAGCTTGTGTGTTCTTTTTTCCCAAATTTTCCTTACCAAGGTAAATATGTTACAGGTTTTGAACAAGCAATCCAAGCATATGCAGTCCATGTCCTTTCACTGACTTACAGGAAAGTTCCAAGGTCTGTTCTTGCTGAGGTAGGTCTCCTTTATCTCAGGATTGTTGCTACTTCATTTTGTTTAGATAGTGTTAGGTGCCGAGGCTGTGCTTGTATTTCTAATATAAATTTCTTTAAAGAATAGGATATTATATATATGTAGTTAGCGTGTCACAAAGCATATGCATGTTCATGGTCTAGGTAGTTTTTCTGCTAGTCTTGCATGTTGAATTGCTTTCATTTATGGGATTTTCACTCTATATCACGCTGCTCATGCATTGTGTTACATATTGTACTTCAGTCTCCTGGACGGATCCTTGTTTGCATAGATTGAGTTTTTGTGTAGGTGTTTCTTCTACTCTCATGCGCATGCCCCAGTTCAATGCATACTAAATTAGTGCATCTATTTGAAATGAATATAATTGCTGGGAGAAGTTCTCACTAAGATGTGTATTCTCAGGCTATAAACATAGAAGGTCCATCTTTGGACAAGTTCCTGGAGCATCTGGTGACCAATAATGGTTGGATTGTAGAGAATGGCCAGGGTAAAGGTCAATCGATTATTCTTCCTCCAATTGAGTTCAATCATCCTGAACTCAAGAAAAAAACTGCAGATACTGTCCCCTTCGAACACATTACACGGATCTTCCCTATTCTAGGTTAGCTCAGGCCAGAAATGAAGAGAAACCCCTTGCAATTGGATTATGGTTTTGACTTTTGATTCACAGTTGTCTGCTGGCATCAAGATTGTCTGTGAGATCTATCATGCTGCAAATATTCGCGGGCGTTTGCTCCAGAAACTTTATTGCAGCTGGATGGAGCCTGTAGAACTCTATAAAAGTTGGAACTTCTCAATTTTGTATGATCTTTTGTTTTTTGTTTTCACTGGGAGCAGTTGCCTATTTTATAACTAGCACTATCTTGGTCTCTTCTTACACAGATTCTTTCTGTTCATCGATACCTGATTTGATCTGAGAAATTGTTGTTTGAGATATTCTAACTCATATTCTTTACAAAATAATAAAATTTGATAACTTGAATTGAAGTTATAGCTAAGATTGAATCAACCTATAGTTTTTAAGCTTTTTGTAACTTAAACCGTCTCCTCTTCTAATCCTTTCAACACCTGCATCAGGAAGACTAAAAAAATGAGTTTTCGGTGTACTAAGTTTTCACGTTTTGATAAGGTTTTACAGGTCTCTAACTTCGCCCAAAAGCTATCTTGTAAGGGAAGGTTTGAACCTAATTTTATACACTAGTTCAGGATGTACTCTGCGGCTGATGTGGGATGCATCATCCTCACCCTCTTCAGGACCAGACTGCCTCAGTTGGCGTTCTGCCGAACCTCATGAGACACCGGCCTGGTGGAAGCCCAGAGCTCTGATACCAAACGATAAGGTTTTACGGATCTCTAACTTCGTCCCAAAAGATAGCTTGTAAGGGAAGGTTTGAACCCAACCTTATACACCAGTCCAGGATGTACTCCGTGGCCGATGTGAGACGCATCATGTTTGTACAGGGTCTGGGAAAAATATACACAGTTTTACCTTGCACAAAACATTTTGTGTAAGAAGATGTTTCTGCTGATCGACTTCAAGACTGCAACACTAAATCCACCTCCTTTAAGAATACATGGGTTTTTTTTTTTTTTTTTTGAACGTTTGTAAATTCAGTCTCCTTGCTTGTACCTGACATTCAACCCGTAAATCAATCATCCACAAAGTATACAGGGTTTCTTCTAGACGTCAAATGGTTTCGTAAACAAGTGAACGAATGCTAACTGCATCTACATTAGACTGAATTTGTATAGGATATAAATATAACCAATTTCTCACAAGAAACGAGATAGCCAAAGGAAAAAAGAAAAAGCATAAAAACACTTATTGTATATTCAGTATGACAACAACACCTTCAGGGCATAGCTCAGTTGGTACTTGGGTTCAGAGTTGCCCTAAGAGGTACATGATTCGATTTCATGGACACGCACAGTGTGAGCTTTTCACTGCCGTCTGGGCAAAAGGCCCAGTTTGCAATGGACTCCTTGTGCGGACTCCTCGCGTATGACCTCTCCCAACCTAGGAGGCCGCTGACATCCTGATTTACATCATCCACGATGTTCCTTGGGGCTGAGGCGGTGGAGGCTCTCAGGACCAGGGTATGACCTTTTGCTCTAAGTATGACAACAACAACAACCATACTCTGTATTCTAATGACAACAAAATCTGTCGTTAGGGTCCGCGGAGAATGAGGGACAACCAAATAAAATCAATAGAAATATGGTGTGCCAGTGTACTAGTGAAAGAATTTAGTAATGTGTATTCAGTATGACTTTTGGTTTAACCCTTTTGAGAGCCATGATATGTGACGAGGTCGGATTGTCTCGCCAAGATAAAAGTAGAAATATCCGGAGCTAGGCCGTTGAGGGCCGTTAGCTTTCCGTCAGCTGTCCTCCAGGGAAACCTGAGAAAAGAAAGAGCACGTTAGAGAAAACCCTCCAACGTTCAAGTCAGTTGTGGGCATTTTATGCGTATGGCTTTAACTGAAATATAGGTTTGATGGAACCTGTTTGAGGTCGGCCAAAGTGCGGGCCGAGCTGGGGTGTCTTTTCTGTCTTGGTCGGGAAGAACTTGGCTTCTTTATGTTACAGAAGCTCTTTTATAGGGGACGAAACTGGTAGCTGTGTGTCCCAGATGAATGAAATGAGGACGTCTGGCTAGCCTGCATGATGGCCGTGCAGCTGTTTAGGATGGTTATGCTGGCTATTTGCCTCTGCATGATCGACAGCTGGAGAACTGAAATTGCATGGCTGCCACGTAGCAAACAGCTCTGTGACTGTTGTAGTTTGGCCGAGGTCAACAGTCGGAGGCCTGTGGCCGAGGTGAGTCATTGCCAACTAGGAGCTAAAGGACTGTATTCCTTTGGCCGAACTGAGGGTACGGCCAAGATCCTCGGCTAGAGTGACAAATTGCTATGGCTGAGATGCCATTTAACTATGCAAAGGTGCAGAAGCCTTGTAGCGATATCTGGGCCAAAGCCTCATTGCTGAAACGCTTCTTTGACCGAGATACAACTCAAGCCAAGGTGGAATCCCTTGGCCGAGATAGAACCATTGTGCCGAGATGAAGTAGCTTAGGCTGAGACAAACTCGTAAACCCCGGAAAGTGCTGACCCTGTGGCCGAAATGAATTATCTGTTCGTCTCTGACTTGACCTGTTACTGGGCCGAGCTACAGTACTTAGCCATTTTTATGTCCTTGCTGGATGTTGACCGTTATTGACTAACAGGTGAATTTCTTGGGATCATCAATATGTGCCTGTGTTTTCCTTTTCCATAAACACAACACATCCATGCATATTCACTGGGTAAATTACCGAGTAAGAACCATCAATATATTGATAAAAGAATTTGTGGAGGTTCTGATCCTTTATTCATGAGAATGTCATTATATTTGTAGAATTCGTAAATGTAGGATAAAAAACATGAGCTCCGGGCATAGTCTAATTGATACTCAGGTTGAGATTTGCTTCAAGGGGTCAAGAGTTTGATTCCAGAGACATTCACAGTGTGGTGTTTCTTGCTGTGGCCTGGTTTGCAGGGAGACACCTTGTATGGATCACTGCGTAAGATCTCATCCAATCTATAAGACTGCTGGGCTTCTCATTTACATCTTCTACCCATGCTGTTTGGAAGTGAGGCGGTGAAACCTTCAAGGATAAAAGCATGAATCTAAGCAGGTTCAATTAGTGCGAAGCTTGCATATTACGCTTTAATGCTAAGGATACGAAAATCCATGTGATGGCAAATGCCGTATAAACGTTTGACTTTACACGCCACGCACACACATTGATCAATGATAACACTATATATATATATATATTTTTTTTTGATGTTGAATGCTCGTCTAGTCCATAGAGCGTGATTTTAACACTCGACAGCTATTAAGCATCCCTTTTTGGGGCAGCAAATCCGATATGCAAGCGAGATGTATGGCAAAGTATCTAAAACAAGTATGTTTCAGATAATGATAGCGGGTGAGCGAGCAATGGTATCTCAAGATGTCTTGAAACCCTCGCCTTCTTTTCCTTAAAACTTAATGACTAGATTGGTTTGGGTTTATTTCGTTCGTATACAATGAGTCTTATATTGCTACATAATCGTTTATTATGTCAAGAAATAAATACAGAGGATAAATACAATGATTTAATTTGTTTTGATTCTATGCAATCACATCATTTGATTAGTGATTTCTATCGCTCACACTCAAGTTGAGTAGTGGATCTTTAGTATCCAACTTGCACAGCGTCGGACCAAATATCTTCCCAATGATTGTTTTTATTAGGATTCTGTCAACTGATCTTCAAATCGTACAAAATAAAGCTCAACTGTTCCTTCTTTCGATCTTTTCTTTTATGAAGTGTCGATCCACTTCCGTATGTTTTGCCCTGTCATGCTCTATCGGATTTTCGGAGATGCAGATTGTCGTCTTGTCATCACACAGCAACCGGGTTGAAGTCTTGAGCGAAAAACCAATCTCACCCATCAACTTCTTAGCCACAGAATCTCCTTCCATCTTCCCTTTTCCAATGCTTCTAAATTTTGCTTTAGCATTGGACATAGCAACTACCTTCTATTTTTTACTTCTCCAAGTCACCAAGTTTCACCAAGTTTCCTCCAATCCAACCAAGGTAAAGTACCCCTGAAGTAGACCGACTATCATTTGAGTTACCTGTCCAATTAGTGTCACTAAAGACCTCAATATCCAGTGACCATTTTTCCAGAATAGGATATCTTTGCCTGGTGTGCCCTTCAAGTATCATAATATCTTCATGACAGCTTCCATATATTCTTTTTAGGTTGATGCATTAACCGGTTAACTATTCTGACAACATACGCGATATCAGGTCTCGTGTGAGACAAATAAATCAATTTTTCTACTAGCCTCTGATATTGTTCACAATTTGAAAGTGCAGCCACTTCTACTATTTTTAGCTTGTGGTTTACCATCGTCGGAGTGTCACTTGGTTTACGATCCACCATCCCGACTTCAACTAGCATGTCTAGTATGTATTTTCGTTTGGATATGAAGATTCTTTTATTTGATCGGAGAACTTCAATCCCCAAAAATATATTTCATTCCACCCTAGACTTTTATTTCGAATGCTGTACACAAATTCTTATGAAGCTGAATAATTTTCTCCTCATCGATCCCAGTTATAATCTTGTTATCTATATAGATTATCATACAGGTGACCAAGTCTCCACTTCTTTTGAAGACAAAGTGTGATCAACATTATTTTGTTTATATCCATTCCGCTTCATAGTCATCATGAATCTTCCGAACCATGTGCAGGGGGATTGTTTGAGTTCATAGAGAGCTTTTCTCAGTCTGCACACGTCATTCTTTTTGAAGTCTATAGAAAAATTGGTAGTGCTTCCTTATATACTTCTTCTTTCAATCCTTTATGTAAGAAGTCATAATTGATGTCGAACTGATATACTGGCTAGTCTCTATTTGTGTGTACCCTTTAGTCATCAACCTTGCTTTGTATCACTCGATGGTGTCATCTAATGGTGAAAAACCCCCACATGCACCCAACTGTTTTTTTCCTTTTGATAGTGTACATATTTCTCATGTATCATTCTTTTTGAAGGTTTCCATCTCTGTATCCATGGCCTTCCGCCCTTTAGATCTCTCACTTGCTTCTTGTACTGTCCTTGAAAGGAATATGAGAAAAGAGAGGCAAAAAATGCATGTGCACTATCGTTAATTCTCCTCTTGACTGTATTCACTGGGTACCTGCTATTTTGAGACACATGTTTAGATGAATATCGCTAAGGTGGTACTCCTCTATTCGTTTATGGTGATAGAACAAATGCTTGGTGTTCACTTGAATTCTCAACATTAGTAGCACTAACATCATTGATATTGTATGAATCTTCATCAGGGTATAAGTCATTTACCTCTTGTCGGACATCTGATCAAGGAAGCCCACGAGTTTTTGGAACGGGCGTCATTGATATCATATGAACCGTCTGTTAGGAAACAGACGAGATCACTACAAAAACTCGCAGCGGAAAAACAAAACTTGATCTCCGATTTCCTACCAAGGATCCATGTTGTTCGTTTAATTCGATGAAAGAAACTCAAAAATTACCTCTGTAGATTCAAAATCCGCAGATGAAGGAGGTGGATGATACGAACACCCTCTGCCGGTATCCACACGAATGCTTCCGTCCGGAGTGCTAGCTCTTGAACGGCGCGGCTGAGAACTTTGGGTTTCTCTAAAACCGATTTCTATTTTTTTTGTATTGTCTCTATGTACGAGATACGCAGGCTGTATACACATATATAGACATCAAAATCCGAGTCCTAATCGGATTAGTTAATGCCAATCAAAATCCATATCAGATATGGATTCTATCCGGATAATCAAAATCCATATCAGATGTGGATTTTTTTTGCTATTATCCGATAATACACACACACACACACATATATATATATAACCATAAAAAATGAAATTAATAATATGAATAATAATTAATATCTAATATTAATATTATTAATATTAGCCCATACGCATTCTTGTGAGTAACCCGATAGGCCCATATTAATTGGCAGTCGGTTAAATCTCCATTAAACCAACAAGTCATGATTGGTCTCTAGCAGACATTACGACTACCCAATTAATACGAGTAAAGTCCAACTAGCCTAATAATAATACATGCATTAATCCCTTTATCACTACGATATCTAGTTTGAACATAAGTCATGGTCAGCGTCATACTTATATTGTTCAAACATATGATTACTCGATCTCTAAGTAGACTGATAAAACAAATGATATTGATCACACTATCAATTTATTTGAGCACGGCGATGCATTTCATAGTCTCACTAATCGAGGGGCCCAAAGATATTTCTCTCAAAAGAGAGGGACAAATTCTATCTTGATTGTTCAATATCCTCTACATAATTTCTATCATACTCAATCATGACCTTTACTATTATCCAGTTACGGATAATGTTAGATCATGTCAAAATATAATAGTCCTTATGTTGGAAACTATGACAATCTCAAGTCTAAGGATTAAAACATGAATACCATGAGATTACTTATGACGCTAATCCATGTAGTAATCTCATGATGAGTCTATCCAATATACTATTCTCTAACAAGTATCTATTATATTGATTTATATCGCCATACATATAATCATCTCATGATTATCAAATCAATACTCATACTGGTTATAAATTATTTTATCTCTATAACAATAATGAACCAGAGACATATATCATAATTGTGTAACATACTAACCAACAATAATGATAATAAAACCTCTTTATTAATAATAAATGTATAACATAAAACATCCAAATCATGGCCTTAGACACATACACTAACACCGTCATAAGGGTACGAGTCACTTATCTCTTGTCAGACATGTGATGAAGGAGGCTCACTAGTTGTTGAGATTAGTTAGTCGACCCCGCCTACATTGAGAGAGATAGACTTGATAACTCCATCTACCTGTTCTGTTGAAAGAGTCTCTAGGCAACTTAAGTTGTTCAATCAATTTAGTGATTCGGTGACCGTCTTCCTCTGAACACTAGACTGGTGGATAAAAAAATATTTAGATTCAAGAAACGTGCAATCCGGTGACATGGACTCAATGGGTGACGGGATTATAGCATTGAGATTCTTTCTTATGTGTGGCTTAACCAACAAACACATATTTCTCTGCACATGAGCCAAGTTTAGATCGTTTATTTTTGAAATGTGTATAAACACTGAGCGTGCAAATACCGAGGATGAAAGAGTTGGAATGGACAGAATGGTGGTTTGAGTAGCCAGTGTTTGTATCAGGGTTTTGTGATGAAGAGTTTTTATGGATAGATTTAAGAGGTACGCAGAGGTTGCTACAACTTCAGGTCTAAAGTTTTACGAAACTTGTTATTCAAACATCATAGCACGTATCATCTCAAGAAGTATTCGAATTTTCTACTTTGCCACCCCATTTTATTGGGGTGTGTTTGCATACGATGTTTGGTAGATCAGACCTTTTTTTTTATAAAAAAGTTTATATAGAGTGATTGACAAACTCACTATTCTTGTAAAAGCAGAGTATTTGTATTTTGGTGTTGAACTGAATATGAATCATTTGAAAAAAATAAAAACATTTCTCAGAAACACATGCTCAACACGTACACCAAAGACATGATTGTGTGCTTATGTCCTGCAGCGTGAACTCGAGACAGTGATCTTTAACAATATTAGTGTTCATTCGATGTGCATTTATAAAAACAAATAAATTTCATTTCTGTACTTACATAAAATATATATTTTATCTCTGACCGTTGAATGATTTTTTTTCATGTATTTATAAGGTTTTAATGAAAAAATGGTAACGATTGATATATACATGAAATTTACTCATAAAAATAAAGTTGAAAACAAAGGATTAGTTTTTGTCATTATCAAAATAATAAAATCTATAAAGTGAATCTATTTGTTTCGACAGATTTTTTTTTTTTTTTTTTTGAAGAAATGGGATCTCTATTCATATATTGCAGAAAGTTACATCAGCAAAGATTTTGACTAACCATTGGAATCCAAATTAACATAAACACTACTACTACTACTGTTATGCACAATTACAAATGCTTTAAGAAAGGCCCTGTCAATAACTTCCTTCTGAACATGTTGGGGAGAGGGTAACACCGAGATAAGACCATGTGCGAGTTGATTACGCCAGTATCACAAACTGGATATCGCCTGTCGAAAAATATATCGCTACTGTATGGACGCGGACGTATGTCGCCAAGGGTGTCCAATATTATCCATAATCCAATCAAGAGGGGTTGTGAAACTGAAAAAATTGCTCATGATGCTTGAGTTGTTTCGACAAATTTTGACTATTTCCTTCCTAGTGATACTTTCTAATTAAAATTTAACTCTAGTTTTTAATCTCTTATTATTTTTACTCTGTGAAAAAAGAATAGTACACAAAATACAACAATAACAACAACACATACCCAACATATCCCAACAACATCAAAAGCTATCGTTAGGGTAGGGTAAGAGGCAATCAAACAATACTTCTATCCAAAGGATAGAGAGTTCACTCCCGTCTCTATATGTACCTGCATAGACACATAATGAACGTCAAATACTGAAAGACAAAGACCGACACACAACAACAACAATAACATTATCACATAGCCTTAGAGGCTCCCACTTATGGCGTGGTACGAGAGGTCGGATATGCGCAACCATACCCATATGTTATAAACACACAGAGGTTGTTTCCCGATGACCCATAATGATGCGTCAAGCTATGTCGATCAACTGCTACTTCACAATATAAGAAGCGCATCCAATTTAGTGAATTATTATGCTTTATTCCATCATATTCCAAAGTCATGCAAGAATATGTCCTTGACTCCATTGGAAATGGAAACAACAAAGACAAACACAAAAAGTGCAAAATAAACCTAACCTATAGAGGATATCTAAACCCCTTTATACACTCTAATGTGTCTCTAAATCATGTATAAATGTCGCTAACCTTAATCATTTGTTTCTATGGTTCCTATCCTAAACTATGTCCTCAGAGAGATACAAATTTATTATGTCATGTCTAATCCATTCTTCCCAAGTCAGTTTGAACTTGTCTTTAGTACACAAAATGATGAACTTAATTCTAAACAAACCAAACACGTTATACTAAATAAAACACGTTATGAAATTAAGATAAATTCCGAATGAGTTCCATATTTTGATTCAAAATTTCAACCAAGTGACGAAATCATAAAACTAGTGGTTGGAAGTAGGGCTGAAAATGAACCAAGCTGTTCGGTTGTTGGGTTCATTTGTTTGAGCTCGAGCTCGAGCTCGGCTCGGATAAAAGGTTAATGAACCGAGCTTGAACACCTTTTTCTGTTCGAGCTCGGTAATTGGCATCGTTCGTTTAAGGTGTTCGGCTCGTTAATGTTGTTCGTGAGTTAAATGAACCAAGCTTGAACAAGTAAATATGTTCGTTTAAATAAACGAACAAGCTCGGCTCGTTTGCTAAGTTAAATGAACAGAGCTTGAACAACGCAACGCTCGGCTCGTTCGGCTCGTTTACAGCCCTAGTTGGAAGCATAGTTATAAACATAAATTATGATCGTATTTATAAAATTTTTGGAACCATTTGTTTTAAATCATCATATTAAATAAATTTAATATAATAAATTATCAATATCACCAACATGAAATGATCAAAATAATACTTACTTTAGTTTTCATGACGTGTTCTTTAATATGATAATTATCTTTTACTAATAATATCATTATTTATTTCTTCGCATCATTAATATCTATGTAAAAAAGTGAGTTAAAATATAATCACATAATCAACAATAAAAACCATACTTAGTGTATTCCAACAACGGCAAAACTCATATATAATCGCATAATAAAAAATTGGTATTACAAATATGGTAAAAAATGGGTTCAAGCATTTACTAAACCGAACAGAATTTTGGTCACGTATTTTTATTATTGCAACAATTTGGTAAGGTATTTAGAATTATTAAGATAAGAAATTAGAAAAAGTATGTAAAGGTATATTCTCCGTTTAATTAAGTTATCGATATCGTTCCGCTTGAAGAACTTTCATGAGGTCGAAACCCTAATAACAATTTCTTCAATCAATTATTGCAATTTTCAGCAATGTCGTCCAATAAGCGTAGCTACAAAGAGAAAGTTATCCGTCGGAAGTACGTGGCTTTTGAATTTTGTGTTTTCCTTTCCTTTTGTTTCAAATTGTCAATTGTTGACGTTGAGATTCCGATGCCTTAAGATCTAAGTCTGGATTTTATCTTTTTCCTTCCTGGAATATGATTTCAGCTGGAATTGACGATTGAGAATTAGTAATTGACGGTAATAACAGAGATTTTTGTGCAGGGAGGAAAAGGCAGAAGAGCCGGAGTTGCCTAAGTATAGGGACAGAGCGAAGGAGAGGAGAGAGGACGTGAATCCCGATTATGAACCTACTGACTTGGGGCACTTTCATGCTGTAGCTCCTCCGGGAACTGTTGACTTGAGGTAGATGACTTTGGTTGATTATCTTTTTCAATACCGCAGTTTTTCATGCTTCAGTAACATTATTATTTTGGTCGATTTATTCATTCCTGGTAATTATGCTACAGGTCTGCTGATGCACATAAGCTATCCATTGAGAAAAGCAAATATCTCGGAGGTTAGTTGATTATGCAGAGTGCTGAGTCTTTGTTTACATTACAGAAAGTAGGATTGTCGGAAGACTATAATTTATTGTTACTTGAGTTTCTAGTGAAGTAGATGATTCTTTGTTATTGGGTATGCCAGTGAAATCAAAGAAAAAAAAAGGTATGCCAGTGATCTATTTATTAAGCTAAGAAGGGGTGCTTTGTGACGGGAAGAATCTAACATGTCTTTCCCCTTTTTTGTTTTATTTTCTTCATTGTCCTCTCTAAATATTGTGAATTGCCCTCATTGTGTTGACATCCCCCCCCCCCCCCCCCCCCAAACCAAAAAAAAAAAAAAAATAAATTGGGCAATTTCAGTCTAGAGTGGTAGTTTGTCTTCTTTGGTTCAGCGGCCTGTATGTCTTTTTCTCCAAGTTATCAAATTAATAAAGAGAGTAAATGTAATGTGGACCCAATGATTTCTTATTGTTTGGTGTAGTCCTTTCGATTTTAACATTTTGCATCTGTCTGGTAAGATACAACCTGCTGGTAATCACTCATTGCCACTTCAGTAGAAAACAGCGATGTAGAGCAGTCAACACCTTTGCCATGTATTCACCCAATACGCTTGGAACATGACTGATCATGTGATTATCATATATAATGAGGATCTGGCAAAGCATTCGACTTGCATGACATGTCCTTTGCTTATGCAATTTTTAAGTTAAGGGTTTCTATTTATGAGACATCTAAGTTGGAGTAATAGAAGGTCTACGGAATATTTTCAAGTACTGCAGCAGCTAGCACTAAAGCCGTGCTGACTGTAGGATTATGGTTTACATTATAAATTAACTAGACTCATAATTTTCAGAGAGCACAGAGTTTTGTTTTCCCATTCATTGACAGTAAGCAGATCATCTTCAATTAATTGGAACCAATCTTCTATCAACTGTCTATTGTATATTTCCTGATAGCCTGTTCTTGTGGCCTGGATTTTCTATTATAGGTGATGTCGAACACACTCATCTTGTGAAAGGATTGGATTATGCTTTGCTAAACAAGGTAAGAAGTGAAATAGACAAAAAACCGGATTCTGAAGATGAGGCGGATAAAAAACATGGGTAAGTTATTTAGGTTATGCTTTGAATTCATTTGTATTCAGTAGTGTCTGGGTTTCTGATTAAAATAATCTTGAGTTTCATTCTATTTGGTTAAAGTGACACTTTTTGTACTAGCTTTTGAAGATTTTATCTCTGTTATGTTGTCTCAATTGATGCCTATCTGCTTTTTAATGTGTTTAAACCTACTTTAGACCAAACTGCAGTGGCTTTTTTTTAGTGAGAAATGAGAACTATGCTTTTGGGCAATATGTGGAGCATGGAGTGACATGATGTTTTCTGCTTCTAGAGTCTTTTCTCCACCAACTTTGCACTCAAAAAACTTTCTCATTTGCATTATGTTATCCTACTATTTTCTTGACCAAGGAGAGTTAAAGGGGATGTATTTTTCTCTTCTCTGCTTGATTATAGGGGATCCAAGGAAGACCAATCGTTGTCCTTTCGGACTTCTACAGCAAAGGTATAAAGCTTTTGCTGCTAAGTATTATTATATTATTTCATAGCTACAACATTTTCTTAGTTTTTTTTTTAATTTTTATTTTTAACTGGGTTATATTTTGCATCTGTTGCAGTCAGTTTATCAGTGGATTGTCAAACCCCAGACAGCTATCAAGACGAACGAAATGTTCCTTCCTGGAAGAATGTCTCTTGTTTATGATATGGTATAGCTTTTGATTCCTCTGTAGTTTTCATCTCCACCTACTTAATGCAGTTTAGATTGAAGTTATACCTATGGTATTTTGGTTAGTTTTCAGGATTGTATATCTTTTGTGAATAGTGACTTCCTTGAGTGAAAGAATTTTTTGGAACTGTATTACTTTGGCTTGGTTAATGTATGCCCATCTTCATCATTTACTTTTGTTGTCCTCTCCCTTTTCTCTTTTTGAAGCTTAATTTTTGATGAACGTCAATTGGAAGATGTAGAGACCCTGCTTCTCATGATGGTTCCTTTCCGGTCTTGGTCAATGAGACCACCCTTTTATGTTTTTGGTTTCGGTGGTTATACATTCGGAGCTATTAATCTACTTATCTACTTCATAAAGTGATTGGCCAACTCTATGTTGTCCGTGAGATTTTTTTCCCTCCCTAAATTCTTCAGTACTGGTAGAAGATAAATTTTTTTTTTTAAATGTTTGGGGACCTCGTCAAGGAGAAGGATCCAGACACTTGCCTGATTTTTCAAATCGGGCTTTGACTGTTAATGATGCCATTGTATTAGTTGTTGGAGGTTTTTCTTAAGGTTGTGCTCACAACCTGATTTTAAGGTGCTTTTTTTTCTTCTCAAAGTGGGGTTGAATTGTATACTCTCGTTTTTTCATGCTGGAGGTATGATAATATTGATGTGCTCTAGGTATCTGCCCCTTTGAAATGGAAAGGAGGTACTCTTTTGGAGTCTCTAAATATTATGCTCTCTAAATATTAAGCACTCTCCTTTGTTTTCTTTTTCTCCTTTCTTATGTTAATGCAAATTCATTTGAGCAATTTCTTAATTGTGTTATTTCCATATCAGGAAAGTGGTTATTCACATGACATTCCAACAACTCTTCACAGGAGTAAAGCAGATTGTCCAGTTCCAGAGGTATTTCTTTTCACTGACGTTTTTGGTACTAATTAAGGCAATATCTTCACATCACATGTTTCTTTCCCCAGGAGATGGTTACAGTTAATGTGGATGCTTCTGTTCTGGACCGAATTGCGAAGATTATATCATACCTTCGTCTTGGATCATCTGGAAAAGTTCTTAAAAAGAAGAAAAAGGATAAAGAAGGAAAAGGTGAGCAACATGTGATTCTAACTGAAATGCTGTTTGTCTAAAGCTAGCTGCTACTTGTCAAAGTAAATATGGAAATGGAATTAAGTTGCTTTAGGTTGTTGACCATAAAACATGTTCAACTTCTGTCATGTCCTTGGACTTGTACATGATAAGTTGAATTGCTGTACATATTTGCTTTCGGGCTTTGGCTAGATAGTTATTGCTGAATCTGTTGTTTGGGAAGCTTCACAGTTCACATAACCATGTACTGTGCTTAATAAGCTTTTGATGCTTCAGTTAGTAGAAGTATCTTGAAACTACCTTCTGTTGCTGATAATGTTGAGTTGCCTTCCTCCCTGCTTTTGTTCCTATCACTACATTATAACAATATTGATTTTAGTGATAGAGGCTGCAGTAATAAACGTTTTTCTTTCAAAACAAGCGTAGTGATGACAACATTAATAATAGTAGTAACATCTGTGATTTGCAGCAATGATCCTGATTTGCAGCTGATATCTAAGTTGACTTAGCCACCAAGGAACATATTATATTTTGCTTATTTTTTTTTCCACTGCTTTCTCATACAGGTAAAGTGTCAACTATTTCCAATGGATATGATGGAGGCGAGAAGCTACCAAGGCCTGCTGAAATGCTTAAGAATCCTTTTGACAAGGATTTGCTGCCTCCACCACCTCCGGTTCCCAAAAGGAAAAGTCTGGATTTGAAAGAGAAACATGCCTCAGCTGTTGTTAGGGTCGAAGAGGATGATATATTTGTTGGGGATGGCGTTGATTATTCAATTCCTGGTAAAGATATGACCCAAAGCCCTATTTCAGAGGACATGGAGGAATCTCCTCGAAACAAGGAAAAAGCTTCCCATTTTGAAGGACCTTCTTACGGCCCTGTACCACCTTCTGATCCTTCGCAGGGCTGGCAACATTTGGTCAGTTTCTTTAGAGGTTCTTGGTTTTTGTTAATGTTATTCTGGTCTTTGCATATTTCAACCAAGATATATATGGATGTTTGCTTTTTGAGTGCTTATTCTGTTGCTACTTATTATATTAGAGCATGTTCATATCGTGCTTAATGTAGTTGGGATTGTTTCATATTCTTCTTAGCTCTCATATACTTATGTTGTATTTGATAGAGTAATGGATACGATAATCTACAAGGGCAAGCGCTAGTAGGTGGTTATCCGACAGAGTGGCAGGACTACCAATACACTGAACAGCTTGCTTATCCTGAGCAATATCTCCAACAAAACATTGAAGATTTTGACATATCAGCGCAGGACCCACGTTTCATGAGTCAAGAAGAGAAGGATAGGGGTTTGGGCTCGGTCTTCAAGAGGGATGATCAGAGGCTTCAACAATTGAGAGAGAAAGATGCACGTGAGAAAGATCCCAATTTCATATCTGAGAGTTATTCTGAATGTTATCCGGGATACCAAGAGTACAACCGTGAGGTCGTCGACAGTGACGATGAAGATGACCTGTCCAAAATGGATATGGGTGCCCGTGTAAGTGTTCCTTTTCGTTGGTCACTTTCAGTAGCCTTGGAGAGGCATTTTTAGTATGGAAACCCTTGTTTGCCTCGTCTACTTAATTTTGGTAGCCAAGAGATGTTATGTATTGTGTGTATGTTTTAAGGTAGCTTGGATTTCGTAGAATGCCCAAAGGGTTTTACTAATTTAGTCACAAAAAAAAAAGGGTTTTACTAATTTATATTGGATTCAATTATTCCACGATATTGGCATGACGTTAATATAAATTTGAAGGCGTGATTTTTTGGTGATCTTTATCAGGCCAAGGGCCGGTTTCATAGGTGGGACTTTGAAACTGAAGAGGAGTGGGCAACTTATAACGAACAGAAGGAAGCAATGCCAAAAGCTGCATTCCAGTTTGGTGTGAAGATGCAGGATGGACGGAAGACACGAAAGCAAAACAAAGACCAGAAATTAACAAATGATCTGCACAAGATCAACCAAATACTATCTCGAAAGAAGTCAGAAAAGGAGCCAAGTAATGATGGTTCTCATTATGACGAAGAAGTACGCCCAGGGAAAAAGATACGGCTTTGATGTCAGGTTCTTGAATTTAATTATATGGTTTTCTTTGAAAGACGAATTCAAAATGAACCGTGTGTATAATAGGCGCATTCTAGGATAGTTAGGTAATGGACTCGGAGCTAGGAAGACAACTTTGGGAGCAATTACTCTTTCTTGATATCTTATAGATGGCGGTTTTCTTTTCCTAAGCAATTACTCTTTCTTGATATTTAGTTAACTTATGCTGATTCTGTGACGTTGTTTCCATTTCCAATAGAGTCAAGGACACGTTCTTATGTGACTTTGGAATATGATGAAATAAAACAAAATGACTCACTAAATTGACTGCGCTTTTTATATTGTGAAGTAGCACTTGATCGACACAGCTTGATGCAATTTTCACTATGGGTCATCGGGAAACAACCTCTGTGTTTCTAACACATGTGTATGGTTGTGTATATCCGGCTCTTCCATACCCCGCCATAGGCGGGAGCTTATAAGGCAATGAGGTAAGGTGATTGTTGTTGTTGTATGCTGATTCTGAGATGGCTAGTAATGCCCTAGTATCTAGTTTAAGAATGAGCTGGAGATGGAGTGCGTTGAGGACTTGGAGGAAATGCTACGTCAGGTGCATCATAACCAGTAGACAGGCTCACTAGCTGGTGATGACCGAAGCCGAAGAGGCTACTAGAGCGGCATAAAGTTGACAAACTCGTCCATCCAGAGCTAAAGCCATACTCATTCATCTCAAAAGTCACTCTTCTGGTGTTTCCTGACAGCAAATACCGGTGACTGATGTGGGCAAACATAGACTATAATTTGTCGGGTTTGCCCGTTATAGCTACTGAAGGCTCCAGATGGCTTTCTGGCTCTGGGTTCATGTCCGTGCCAACTGCATGCTGCTTTACTGGACTTCTTACAATTGCCTAGTTTTCAGTCTAAAATTATTGCCCTAGATCTGCATATTCGACCCATCAGTGAAAAGATAAGGCTGAACGACACCATCCAACTTTGACAACCTAGTTCTATTCCCGTGCCTTATGAGTATACGTGATTCGTAGCTCTTAATTACCTACGTATATGCATTTGAGATCTGATCCTACACAGCTGCTCAACTTTCGTTTCTTCTCCACTGCATCCTAGTTGTGTGCCGTCTCTGGTTTGAACTCCATCAACTAAGGCCATCTCAGCAACAGTAGCAAAGTTAACCCTTAGTTGTCATTTGAAGGGGAAGACATCTTGCACTACATCGCGTGGTAGCAAAAATCATGCTGGGGGGATTGGTGAAATTTTGTTGTTAGCTTCATAGTTACCATTATATTATGCAGATAGTGTAGCACGATGTGCTCGTAATGTTGTATGAAAAATTATACCCTAATGGCATCATCATAGAACTTCTCCATCTTTTAGTGCTATTCTTTTTCAGATCATCACTCGCTCTTAATCCTTAATTACTCTCTGTAGTACTTCAAGAGTCTGCCAATTTTAATTTAGTGAGTCTTCTGTATTCCGTGGTTAGTTTTATTGTTGGAAATTCAATATGCCCTCGTGTATTTGTATGGTTGATAACTTGACATGGGCAAAAGCTTTGCCAAAAAGGATTATGTTCCAAAATTGAAGCAACATAAGCTCTTATTAACCAGAAATGAATATTAGATTCGGCAAGAGAGGTGCTTTCCTGTACTTTGGGCCGTCGTGTAAGTTCACAGTCCCCCTCCCCCCCACCAATCTCTACGATGATGTCATCAACGCATTTCAGCCTTGTATTGGTTATGAAGTTTTCTCTCTTTTTTCCCCCTTGTGCCTGAACTGGATGTCTTCTCCACGAAGAAAATCATAAGATTGCGAGGTTAAGTTTGACAAAAATGCCTGTCTTATAACACTTTTAGCCATAAGTGATTTATCATAAGTAGAACCAGGCATAATGAAGTTAGACATCACTTTACAAGATACTGTATGTGATAAGGTTTGGATTTTGTTGAATTTGTTTCAACTAATGATAAATTAGTAGACATAGTCACAAAAATACTTTTTACGGATGCACGTGTATCAATTAGAACATGATTGGGGATGATAAATAATAGGTAAAACGTCAAAAATATAAAAACATCAGGAAACAGATACATTGATCGATGTGTCTACATACATCAATCGATCGATGTGAACGGGTTCAAAAACATAAAACTTGTTTAAAAGACCGAAAATTACTGTACCTCATGTTGGACCGTACACCTGCAGTAAACATCACTAGAAGGGGGGGGATGAATAGTGGTTAGCAGAAATTGCACTACTATCTTTGAATAAAATCCCCTTTGAAAATAAAATCTGAGGCCTCCTTAGATTCAGTACATGCTTTTGAAAAAAAATCAAAACTCAACGTACACAACTCCAAAAATTATGAAACTTTTCAGAAATTAATTTCAATGTTTTGACTAGACTCTGTCCAAAAATGAGGCAAAAGTAAGATCGTTTGACCCTTTAACCAAATAAAAAGATTCAAATGGTCAATCTGGACAGAATAAGACAGGATAGTGCTGAACTTTGAAACATGTTACTCTTTAAATACTCAACCAAAAAAGTTGATCTTTATGTCAAAGCACTCCTTAGAATGTCTACTTTATGTTTCAAAAATCCCTGACCTGAAACTATGCTTGATAATTTCAGAATGCAAGTTTCCTTGAAACTGGTCAGGTTGCAGCTAGAATGGAGTAGTTATCTTGCAACGACTAAAAGACTAACTTTCCTTTACTCAAATCAAGTGATTCTTGTTGCAAATGAAAGCTAACAGTCTGAAGTATAACTCCACTAAAAATCACAAATTTTGAAAGTGTTTTGCTATTTTTTCAAGACATGTGAAATTGGGTGAAAAATACAGTGAAAACAGACAGAAAAACAGAAAAGTAGAAAGAAGACAAGAACACCAAAGATTTATTCTGGTTCGGTCAATGTGACCTACTCCAGTCTCAAGGAACACCTTTCCTTGGATTTCACTATGAAATGAATACAAACACAACAAGATCCAAGCTTGATCCTTAGGTTAAAGACCAACCCGATTCAAGACTTTGATGATCACCTCTATGCAACTCTTGATTGCAACACCTTTACCACCTATTGGTGTAGCCTTATAAACTTCGCTAACCAATCTTACAAAATCATCAAGAGAGGTTGTATAATTTAGCTCAACAACAACAAGAAATGAAACACCTTAGCTACAAGGAATGAATCAAGAACAAGAAGAGAATAGCAAGAATGATCTTCAACTTTAGCTTTCAAGTGTGTGTTCTCTTCTTCACCTTTGCCTCCTATTTATAGTGTAAAATAGGCCTTGAAGATAAAACCTCCAATGTGTCACTATCTTCATCATCAAGTATTAGTTGTCATCACATCATTGGTTGACCACATAATCACCTTGCACACTTGACAACATAGAGAAACATGATTGGTTCACCTTGGAATCTTAATGTTGGCCGATTTTTGCTTCAAAAATAAAATAGAAATTGTGAAGATAATACCCAAGGATAAGATGTCATATTCCCTCAACTTCTTGGCACAAGAATATGCAAGTGAATGGCTAAAATTTTTACTCCAAAATCAGCTCCCAACAGCCCCATATAGCTGTTGCCTTTGAATTCAAAATGTGCCAACTAGCTTGTATTTGGTTCGTCCAGTTGGCATAACCTTGTATATTTGTCACAAAATGGATAAAACAGCTTTGGCACCTGATTATACACGTTTTTGAGACATATATACATGTACAACTTTAGCATTTTTGAAGAGAAATCAATAAATAGTAGTTGACAAGATTATGTCAACATATAATCCAAATTCTCACTTCTTCTCCTTTATATATAGTGATGAATTTTACACCAATAACACCATATATGTAGCGTCCCGCTCCTGAGCCCTAACATCAGGAACAGTGCACCCGCCGTATCTCGCTAAGGAGAATTCAAGGCGTCGAATCAATCTCTTACATGTCAGAAATGACGTAGAAATTTTTCTCGCGGAAACATATATCATAACTTAAATTAAACTCCAATAATTGTTATTACATCACCGAATAAAAAGAAATCTGATAATAAAATAATAAAGAAGTCTGTGAAACCCCCAAAAGATAACTAAGAACAAAACGGCTGCAGAGTCCGCTTCTATCCTAGTTGCAGCTCTTAACTGGCCCACTCTGCTATGTCCGTCCCGTCCTCAACAAAGATGTGCTCGTAGTCCTCATTCGGCTCACCTGGGAAGTAGGGGTGAGTGACAGAAAATCACTCAGTAGATGCCTGCCTCAAACAAATACAAAACGTACATACCGAAATGATATAACCACATAGCACATAAACATACTATAACATGCATAAGATAAAATAAATGCGGTAAGTAAAGCACTCCACGTAAAATGCGCAAGTACGTGATGCATGCTCAATCCACGTGTCACACGCAACAAGAATCATGTCATGCAATATGCCCCTAGACTTATATGCAATGCATGATCCCGAGATTGACTGGATGCCTGTAGCCCGTACACTACAATCCACCCTGACGGATGTCCGTGGCTCGTACACCATGATCCATCCTGACCGATGCCCGTTGCCCATACACCACGATCCACCATAACCGATGCCCATGGCCCATACATCATGATCCACCATAACCGAATACTCATGGCCCGTACACCATGATCCATCATAACTAAATACTCATGGCCCATACACCATGATCCACTCCACTCGAGCGTATGAGACCCGTACATTGTAACCCACTCCAAATGCAAATGCACGTGCCATGAATGCAACAACAAAGTCACCTGGGGCCCATACGCCAATCCTCACCACCTCCGGCACTCAATATTTGGTTTTGTAAATTTTTCAATATTGAAAAGTTGTTATTTATCATCACCTTTATTTTTCCTTAACTTGTATTAATTTCCTAGAATTTCCTACTATTTTTCTCTATTTTTTCTTATTTAATTCTATTTATAATTAATTATTTTTAATTACTCATATTTACCAAAATTCAAAAATTCAGTGGAAATAATTAAATTTTAGCCTTTTATATTTTCTGGAATTTATTTAGAATTTTCTGATAATTAAATATATTTTTTTTGGAATTTTAAACTAATTTTAATTAATTATTTATTATTTAATCATTTCAGAAATTAATTTCAAGAATTTCTTTTTTTTTAAAAAAATTTAAATTCGATTTTGGCCCGGCCTGCTGTCCTGGTCCGGTCCGCTGGCCATCCGGCCCGGTCTGGCAGCCAGGTCCGGTCCATTCCTTCCCTCTTTTTTTTTAAATTTTTGGACCAACCTAGAACAGAAACTGGGTCAGCCTGGCGGGTCAGACCAGGAATCCGGGTCGGCCTGACCTGGCTGACCTGGAAATTTCGTTTTTTTAATTTTTTTCAATTAATTCCTATCTCCTTCAAACCTCAATAAAATCTTCGTTTTAACTCCGATTGACCTCAAACCAGTTGTTTTGGACTCGTTATAACACGACGCATCTTTTGAGAGTGGACACGTCAACGCGTCCGTTAGACCCGTTTTTCCGAATTCCAATCCAATCTCAACCTATTCCGGGCTAGATGAACCTATTCTAAGGACGAAACGCAATTTTAAACAACTACAAGTATGAAATTTATAATCTTTTGGATTAATTTGAGGGTATTTTTAATCTAATCCAATCGTACCACCAAATCCATGCACATACACGCACGTATCAGCAATAAATAAATCATCTCATGCTTTGTCATATAAAACATATGCAAAATTAATGTTTTAAACAAATAAAGACAACGAATCACATAAGTATACCATCAAAGCATGCATGGATTATACCCGTTTGAGGGAGGAAGAGGCACCTACCTCATTTGACTCTGGAACCGAATAGATTTGACGGATTGGATCTTGGGTTCGGGGTCTCGCTAGCCTTCTTCTTCTTCTTCTTCTCCTCTCTTTTTTTTATCTTTCTTTTTCCTCTCTTTTCCTCCCTCTCCCTCACAGTCGTTCTCTTTTCCTTTCTTCTAAAAAAAACATGTCGTTTCTTTTAGGGTAAAGGGGTTTGGGGGATTTTATTTTGGTTAGGGGAGAGATTTTAGGAATTTGATAGAATAATTTATGGAAATAAGATAAGTTAGTTATCTTGAATGATTTAGATTAGATAATTTTCCTTCATTTCATTTTATTATTATTATTATTATTATTATTATTATTATTATTATTATTTAAAAAATCACGGTTGTAACATCCTACCCATCTTACAAAAAGTTTCGTCCTCGAAACTTGACGTACCTTATTCAAAGAGCTGTGGATATCTCTCTCGCATATGCTCTTCAAGCTCCCAAGTTGCCTCGCGCTCCGTATGATTGGTCCACTGAACTTTAACATAAGGGATAACCCGGTGTCTCAATACCTGGTCCTTACGAGCCAATGTCCTGATAGAAGTCTCCTCATAAGTCGTATCCGGTCGGATACTCAACGGTGGCGCATCTAGAACATAGGTTGTCGCTTCAGCATTGGATAAAAGGGACCAAATGCCCGCTTTTACACTAAGTTACAATAAGTCGTTCAAATCATTTTATCAATAGGAGTGCTCTCTATTGACAAAATATTCATTTTGAACCATCTATATATTAACATAGTGGTAGAAAGAGTACCACGCTGCATCTAGACTTCAAAATGGCTCGGATCCGGAATATGTAGAGAAAAAGGGATTTGAGTGATTACAAAATGCATGATTTAAATAACGTGTATTAAAGAAATGCATGACATATTTTATGACATGACACGTTTCTGCATAAAACTTGCCTTATATAGTTCATATATATTGTTGCCGTACTAACGAGCCATGAAGCTTTAAAGCTTACATCAAATGGCAAGCATTTTTTGTGTTTGAACTATTTTTAGGTGCCATCATTAATGAACTAAACTAGTTCATTAAGTGAAGTACTTAGTTAAGTAAACTAAGTAGTTCATTAAAGGAAGCTATATTTGGAAAAGGCACAAAGGCAACAAGTTAAAGAAAGGAAAGTCCTCCACTCCCTCCTACACGCCATTTTCAATATATATATATATATATATATATATATATATATATATATATATATTCAGATTTTTTTTAAAGGCACATACACATATATTCCAACGTACTACCGACACGTTATATATTTTACATACGTACGTTAACGTCACACCACTATAGTTAACTCATATTTATGAGTATATTCAGGTCTTATATCATATGATATAAGTCATGGTGATGACAAATTTATTACGACACGTTAAAAGGTTCTAAACCAAAAATTGTCGTATCGGGTGGATACCAAACTTCGCCAACGTGTCACGTACTTGCCATATATAGATGGCTAGCCCATACACTTCAAAAGTGGCCACAAATTTCGTGGCTTACATGGTATGTACGTCCATAAAATCATTCCATGTTGGCACACACAAATCACCCCAAATTAAGGCCAAATTGTGGAGATTCCAAATTCAATTTTGTCACATGGTTAGGTGCCATTTTAGATCAGCCTAAGTTCTGAATATTAAAGTTTAATTTATGTATATTATGTGTAACATAATATATATAACATGTGCAAAAATTTGGAATTTAATCGAAGAAAAATCGGGTAATCGACAAACGTTGAAAATTCGGTTTTTACGAACACGACACATGGAACATTTTTGGCATGACATATAACATGTATTTAGACACTTTTTACATATTTCATACATTTTAAAGTGTTCTAGAAAAATCAATTAAGGGCTGATTGAAATATATCATATGTGTATAATTATATGTGCACTATTTTTCAAAGTTTGCAAAAATAAAATTCAGCACATGTATATTCATCATACACGCCTAGCTCAGCCATGTTGGAGCATATGTGGAGCTTTTTTGGCATCTTGATTGGTCAAGAATGAAGCATACAATGTTGGTGACATAAAGGAAGGAGTTACACAAGGTAACATTTCAAACTATGTCACATTTGTAACACATGCTGAAAATTTCAGCATGTGTGCATAGGCTGGCCGATTTTTACACTAAATGATGACATATTTACTATCTTGAATTATGTGGATTAATTGAGAGATAGTATGTAAATGTTTTGAATATATTATGGAATTAATAAAGTGATATTTTCAAATATTACACATGCTGAAAATTTCAGCATGTGTGTAATGGATGTGGCCGAATTCTTGGCCCTCTTGGTGACTAATCTTTATTCCAAAATTAGTAGAAATGTTGTGTGTTAAATGATGATTGATTTCTTCTTTATTTTCAAGGAATAAATCAAATACAAACTTGGCAACTATTTGAATAAAGTGTGAATGTTACACATGCTGAAATTTCAGCATGTGGAGAGATGCACATGGCCGAATTTTTGATGGAAAATTGGAGTTATTTGTCTTGCTAATTATGTGGGATGATTATGTGACTTATGAAAATAATTTTATGGCTAATTGGCACATGCTTTTTAAGGTTTATTTTCAGATTTATTTAGTCATCAAATGATGACAACTTCCATCCAATCAATGAGTGCCAAGTAAGCAAGAGCTTAATGATCATCCAATGAGGAGTTGCCAAGTAAGCAAGAAAATGTCACAATGATGCAATATACTCTTCCAAAGACTTAGAAGATAATTTTCAAGAGAAGAATGAGCTTCAAGGGGGCGGCCATATGGAGATAAAAAGGAAAGAAGAGAGCAAACAAAAGACAACACAAGTCTTACAAGCTTACAAGATCAAAACATTTTCTACTCTCTCTTTCTACACCTCTTTCTTTCTTCTCTCTAAAAGCCTATTGTATTCATATTCATACATGTTGAATAGGCTTCTTACATACCACCCTATACTCTTTATTGTTGTAAAAGATTGATCAAGGTGTGATCAATCTTGCACTTGCAAGGTGGTGGTGTTCGTGATCATTGTATTCATTTACAGGGTTTGTAAAGGGTTGGAGTTGGTGTGTAACTCCATCAACCCTGTAGTATGGTGTTATTTGTGTTTTGTGATTAGTGCTAACCGAGGAAAGTGTCCTCGAAGACTGGAGTAGGTTGTTTTAACCGAACCAGTATAAAATTCCTGGTGTTATTTACTTTCAGCACTTACTTTCAGTTTCAGCACTGTGCATCGTTTTTCATCACGTTATTAAAAATAGTAAACAAATTTCAAAAATTACAAAACTTTTCAGAATTATAGCCACACGTCTTAAGGTTAATTTGGCGCAAGTTTCAACCCTTTTGGACAAGGATAAGTCATCCAAACGTCTAAAGTTTTAAGACTAGTGCAATCTGATTTTCAGGCTTGCAAAGGTTGAGACTTTGAACGTATTTGACTAAATTCCCAAAAGAATTTTTCAAAACTGTTTCAACACAATTAATTAAACATAATAAGGGGTTAGTCATTAAATTTTCAGAGCATTTGGAGTTCCGGTTTAATTGGAATAAATTTTTCAAATCAGACTACCGTTTCTGGCAGATTTGCGCAATCTGACCACCAACGATTTTTAAAGGGGTTAGATGTTGAATTTTAATCTGAAATTTTTAGGAGATACTCAGAACATCTGAGACTAAGATCCCTCCAAATTTCAGAATTTTTGAAGACCTGTAACCTAGTTTTCAAAACGTTTCAAAACAGGTCCTGAAAACAGAAACTGTTTTTAGAAGTTGGGTTTTTGATTTAAAACAATTTTAAAAACCACATTTTCCGCACCCACTATTCAACCCCCCCTTCTAGTGGTGCCTTACAGATCCTACAATTGGTATCAGAGAGCAGGAACACTCACAACTAAAGGATCCAACGATCTAAGTGAGATGGCAACCACAAACTTCAAAACCGAGCAAGAAGGTATGTCCAGTCAAAGGCCTCATCTCTTTGACGGTGAGTCTTTCATTCAATGGAAGTTAAGAATAAAACTTTTCCTTATGGCTGTTGGTATTGATCTTTGGTCAATTATAGAAGATGGTCCATTTGTTCCATCAAAATTATCCACTGTAGATGGAGTCACACTAGAGGTTGTTAAGCCTAAACAAGAGTAATACTAGTGATGATAAAAAGAGATTGAGCATGAACGCTAGGCTATGCAGTTACTTCTAAATGGACTAAGTAAAAGTGAATCTAGCTATGTTTCAAACTGTGATAGTGCTCAAGAAATGTGGAGAATTCTTGAAATGAAACACGAAGGCACTAGTCAAGTAAAAGAGTCCAAAATCAATATGCTTATGTCCACACTCGAGTCATTTAAATTATTGCCAAATGAATCTATCGTTGATATGGATCTTTGCTTAACTAACATTTACAATTCTCTTGAGTCTCTTGGCAAAGCCTTCTCTATGCAGGAAAAGGTACAAAAGGTCTTGCGAAGCCTTCCATCCGAGTGGGACCCTAAAGTAACGGCCATAGAAGAAAGCAAAGAAACTAAATCAATTAAGATGGAGGAACTAATTGGATCACTTAAAGTATATGAGAACAAACTCACCATAAGGAAATCGGAATCATCATCAAAACAAGGTAACACTATTGCATTTAAATCAAATGAATTCGTCTCTACTTCTTCCGATCACGTAGATGATAGTGATTCTGAATCAGATAACGATGACTTAATTTTATTGGCTAAAGGCTTAAGAAAATCCATGAGAAAGTCATTTAGAAGCAAAACTAAGGCTACTTCGACTAAACGAAACAAGAACAAGACAAATGACAAGGATGTTAAATGTTACGAATGCGATAAACTTGGATATCTATCATATGACTGCCCTAATAAGGACAAGCGAACAAACAAACACCCTGACAAGGATCGGAACAAGAATAGACTCGTCTCAGAACCTAAACAAAGGAAACGAGCTCTCAAAGCCTCCACTTGGAGCGATACATCTGATTCCGAGACTGATACAGAAGAAGAGACTGCACAAGTATGCTTTGTATCCAAAGCATCAAACGAGGTATCTTCTGATTCCGATTCTAACTCTGAGCCTTCTTATGATGATCTTTTTAGTCAGTATTTAGAATTGCATAAATTTACTAAGACTCTCGCGAAAGAAAAGAAGCGATTAATTGAAGACAAGAAGTTATTAGAATCTTCTAACAAGAATCTTGTCGCTTAATTAAACGATTCAAAAGAAGAGTCGTCATGCATCATTAATGTATTAAAGACAGAGATCTCATCATTGACCACTCATAATAATGAATTGAAATCCGAGATTTCAAATTTGAAATCAAGGAATACGGACTTAGAGAAAATGATGAAACAGTTTGATACGGGATCTAACATGCTAGATCGTATTATTTTATCACAAAAGCATGATAGTGATAAAACCGGATTAGGATACATTGAGACAAGTGAAGTATCCATTAAACCAACCAAGTTTGTCTTGTCTAAGAAAGTAGACACTCCAAAAGAAAATACGGCGTCTAAGATGACGCAAAGACCCCCTCTCCCCTCATCTCGTCATACTTCATAAACCACTGACTACAGGATAATTCTATTCTTGGCCTGCAAATACATCTTCTGCGGCAACTCTTAGGAAACGTCTACCTCAACGCACACTCTAGCGACCGACGGCCGTAGTCCGTCAGTCGTAGCTACATCCAGCTTTATGGGAGAACCAATGGGACGTACAATCTCAAACAACGCTTCACGACGGTGAAGGTGAATTGGAAGCCCTGGGAACGCAATCCATACCGGGACGATCGGGACATCAGCGGTGGGATCAAAATCAACAATCCATTTTGTTATACGCATAAAAGGGTACCTAAATCACTTTTGTACATTGCAGGGAACCCACACATCAAAAGATACATATATCATGTGGTTCCTTGACAGTGGTTGCTCGAGGCACATGACGGGTGACCCGAGCTTGTTCACTAAATTGAAGAAGGTCACAAAAGGCGGATCCATGACCTTTGGAGACAACAATGAAGGCAAGATCATCGGAAAAGATACAATTGGAAACCCAAGCACCCTTCAAATCTCCAACGTCTTTTTGGTAAGCAACTTATCTTATAATCTTCTTAGCATTTCACAATTTATTGATAATGGTTTCGATGTGTGCTTTACTCATCCCTATTGCAATATCATAAATTAAAATGGAGAAGTAGTGCTAAAAGGAAAACATGAAGAAAAAATCTTTACGCTTTCTATGGATGATATATTAGACGCTAAAGTTAAGTGTTTCATGTCAAATGAATCTAACATAAATTTGTGGCATAGACGTTTAGGACACATTGGCATTTCTACACTTGAAAAACTCCAACGAAAGAACTTAATACGAGGATTGCCTACACTTGATTTAGACAACTTTCAGTTGTGTGAATCTTGCATAAAAGGCAAACAAACACGCGAGTCACTAAAACCTAAAAATGAAATAAGCACGACTAGAATTTTAGAATTACTACACGTTGATTTGTTTGGTCCTAGTCGCACTACGAGTCTTGGTGGACGTCACTATGCTTGTGTGATAGTTGATGATTTTTCTCGTTATACTTGGACTTTGTTTCTTGCACATAAGGATGATAGTGCCATTGAGATTGCAAAACTAATAAAACAACTTGAAAATCAATATGGTGTCAATGTGAAAAGGATAAGAAGCGATAGAGGCGGTGAATTTAAAAACAAGGACATGATTTCATATTGCGAAGAAAAAGGAATTAAACACGACTTTTTGCCACCTAGAACTCCACAATTAAATGGAGTATTAGAAAGAAAGAATAGGACATTACAAGAAATAGCTAAAACCATATTGTGTGAAAATAAATTGCCTAGATTTTTATGGGCGGAAGTCATAAATTGTGCATGCTACATTGTTAATCGTTTGTCTATTAGAAAGAAAATAAATAAGACGCCTTATGAGATATTACATGATCGCATGCCTAAAATTGATTACTTTCGTGTGTTTGGTTGCAAATGCTTTGTTTTAAATACGAAAGGTAATTTAGATAAGCTTGAATCTAAATCAATTGAATGCATCTTTGTTGGATATTCTGTGAATTCAAAAGCATATAGATGTTATGATCCCATCACTAGACAAATTCTAGAATCCATTCATGTGAAGTTTAATGAATTTGGTGAGATTGATAAAGATAAAGAATATGATGATGATTTTGAATTAAAACCCGTGTTGAATGATGATGATAGCACGCATGATATGCATGATACACTAGAAATGCATGATCACTTAGAAATGCATGAGAACGTAGAAAATAATCAACCAAGATGGCATAGAGATCACCCACATGATCTCATTATAGGCGATATCACTCACGGTGTGCGACCACGTAGAAGAATAAATCCGGATGAAATAAATCAATTTCATGCCATGATTTCTGAAATCAAACCTAAAAGTGTGCATGATGCTTTGAGTGATTCTTCTTGGATTGATGCTATGCATGACGAACTTAATCAATTTGTTAGAAATGACATATGGGATTTAGTTCCATGACCACAAGATAAGACTATAATAGGCACAAAGTGGGTGTTTAGAAATAAAATGAATGAAGAAGGAAAAGTTGTTAGAAATAAAGCTAGACTTGTAGCACAAAGATATAATCAAGAAGAAGGAATTGATTATGATGAAACATTTGCACCCGTAGCACGTTTAAAAGCCATACGACTTTTACTTGCTATTGCTTGCATGAAAGATTTTAAACTCTATCAAATGGACGTGAAAAGTGCATTCTTAAATGGCTTTATACAAGAAGAGTTATACGTGAAACAACCACCCGGTTTTGAAGATTTGAAACATCCCGATCACGTGTACAAACTAAAGAAGGCTCTATACGGTTTAAAGCAATCACCTAGACCATGGTATGATCGTTTTGCTACTTTTCTTTTAGAAAATGGTTTTAAAAGAGGCACTATAGATAATACTTTATTTTTAAAACAAGATAAATCGGATTTACTCATTATTCAAATTTATGTTGATGACATCATTTTCGGCTCCACTTTACATAAACTTGTTGAAGAGTTCGAAATTTGCATGAAATCGGAATTTGAAATGTCTATGGCTGGTGAATTAAATTACTTTCTTGGCTTGCAAATTAAACAAACAAATAAAGGTATACATATTAGCCAAGTTAAGTATATAAATGATATGATCAAAAAGTTCAATTTTGAGAATTTAAAACCGTCACCCACCCCTATGAGTGTAGCGCCCTGCCCGAAACCAGGGTTCCGGCTCAGTGCACCCGCCGTACTCTACTTCATAGAGTACAAGATGTCGATAATATACATGTACATGTCGACATGAATAATGAATCGATCAGCGGAAGCATCATAACATAAACAAATCATAATCGACATGCAATGCACTACATCATAATCTGTACAAGTCATCGTTTACCGAATACTGAAATCTTCTAAAATACATCATAAATCAACACCTAACGCCTTCAAAGCAATTCTCTCGGCAGGTTTCTTCGTTATCAATGCTCTATCTAGCATGTCCTCAACAAGCCTGTATAGTGATACCTGTTATCTAGAAAGTGATAAATGAGGCAAGTATGAGCGATGGCCACCATCTTTTAATCGCTCAGCAAGTAGTCTTACTAAATACGACATGTGGATCATACATGGAAAGACGGAATGACAAATCATAATAACCATAAATATTGAATATAATAAACACGTCTCCTTTCTAACAAGTAAAGTATCATATCATATCCGTAAACTGCTGTAAACTGAAAGCAGATAAATAATGAAGATTTCAAAGTATACATAGCATGACAGCATCTCATTCTACTTAATCTGTAACATCATACTACATCCATACTAGCTCCTAGCTCATAACTCATACTAAGATCAATGATATCATAACTTAAGGATCTTCTGAAGGTAACATATGGTAACATGATCATGACGTGATGCATAAAACATGGCTTTTCATAACATGATTGTTCATAACATGACTTTTCATAAACATGACATGATTTTCATAACTTTCATAACGTGACTTTTTCATAACATGAAGACATAACACTTTCATCATTGGCTATAGCACTTTTCATAAGAATAATAACACACGACATACCGATCGATTCCCCATATAGTACATGTACGACATAAACATCATAAACATATGTACATGTACTAACGGTGACGCGCTATGACGGAGATCCTGTGTCCCAGACCCGGTGTTACACTCGGCCATATACGTAATCATATGCCCCTGACATCTACCACCCCGGTACCGATGTCACGCCGGCGAACATAACATAGTCATAATCATGAACATAACATAACATATCGTGTGTCAATGAAATCGATCGTCTCGCGTTTATTATTCACATGCATATGGACTTTTAAACATGTAATGTGATAAAAACAACTTTTCAAACTTTCATTTCATGAATGCATGAGACTCGGTCAAATGGGGTATCTTGGTCATACTACCACTAGTAACATCACTTACTTACTTACAATCTAATTATCATAACTTAAGAATTACCATAACCACACTTCCTTAATATCAAATCTACACATGTACTTCATCATTCATAACTTAAGTACATAGAACATATACTTCCTATTTTCCTTAACATATCATCTAGGAATTTCGTAACTTATATCTTGACTTACACATAATCATCTATAACACATAAGAATACAAATAACATGAAATAAAAACATTTATGTCATAACATCGTATTTGAACGTGTATATATGTATATTTGTATGTACAATATATACCTCCATACATATGAGTGATCTTTAAGTGTGTATAGGTACAATAAAGTATATATATTATCATATTTCATAATTAGATACATAAATCATAATAAGGTCATTCTTTTCATATTCTTAACATTTATCTTATACATATGTACACAACATAAAATATGACAAAATCATTTACTCATAATAGGCCTATGGCCAATTATACATATTATATACATATACATATACATATATATATATACACACACATTCATATTGCTTGCATTGATCCGACAATGTCGGACGCTCCACCGATCAAGAAATCCTTTGCGGAGGCTTTGGCTCCGACTCAAATGGAGACCGCCGCAACCATCAGGCCAATATCACGCTATAAAGGTGTGCCTTCTATAACATTCACAAAGGACGAAGTTGATCGTTATTCATTACCATTCAAATATACATTGGTTGGTCCTTTCTGGCATGGCCGTCCCAATATGAAACAATTAGCAGCCTGCATGGAACGGATTGGGTTTAAAATGACTCCCAAATTAGGATTAATGGATGATCAACATGTTATACTGACTTTTCAACATCCAGAGGACTATCATCGTTGCTTTTTATGTCGTTCATGGACTGTTAATGGATATATTATTAGGGTGACAAAATGGACACCGGATTTTGATCCCAAGATTGATAAGCTAATAGTTCCGATATGGGTAACCATTCGGGGTATTCCGTTATATTTACAAAATAAGTCAGCCTTTTGGGATATTGCTCATATGATTGGATTGCCGTTGAAAATGGACTCTGCTACATCCAATGGCTTAAGGCCTTCAGTAGTAAGATTATGTATTGAAGTGGATATTTCCAGGACACTACCAGCCCGTTTGCATATTCAAGGAGGTGATCATGAAATATATCCTACAGTAGAATATGAAAATATACCGTTATTCTGCACTACCTGCCGCATTCTAGGACATGAAGCCAAAAACTGCAAACCATTAGAGGAGGATAAGCAGGAGTCAGAACGAAACCCAGCTCCTATATTAACCACATTGAAGGAAAAAACCAAGAGATGGACTCTAAAGAAACATAATCCCACGCACACCGTGTTTGTTGAGGAGGAGGATGATGATGATTCGACTGATGCTGTACACGATGTTATTCCTATACTACAAACCAATACTCCTGTACTGCAGGATGATGATCCAGCAGTTGTAGAGCAGCCCCATCCTCCAACAGCTATACAAGATGATAATTCTATATTACCTCCAATATCTGAGAAACAAGACTTGTCAAAAGCTGGTGTGTCCTTAGATCACATTCAGGAGGAAGGTGATGATGTTTTGGATGCCACAAAATCTGATTCTGAATTACTCGTACATCATACAGATATGGCCTCAGGAAGCACTCAGCAGCCTTCTACAATTGCAGAAGATTTGCCCTCTCATGCAGAACAGCAGAGTCACACAAGGCATGACGCCCTAAAGATGGAAGCTGATGGGGTTTCACACAACATGGATAAACCAGACTCTTTTTCTAAGTCCACAGATCAACTGTTGCAGGAATTGGAGGAGCCAAATCCTATTTCCAGATGACGTCGTACGAAACAAGAAATGTTAGTCACATACACTCAAGCTACGGAACGACTAACTAGATCTTCACACTTATCCTCCTCCTCGTCTCAATGAATTGTCTCATCTGGAATGTGAGGGGTATTGCGAACTCCCTGGTTTGCATTCGTAAACTGATAAAAAATCATAAGCTGCAATTATTAGTGATCATAGAACCAAAGAAAGAATCTGCACATTTGGCTCAAATTCAAAGAAGATTGAAATTTTCGCATGCTGAAGCAATTTGCAGAGGAAAAATATGGATATTCTGGGAAAGTAAGTCACTCAGACTGCTATCTATAATTTATGACGAACAATGTTCTCACTTTAAATTTTAGCTTGTGGGTACGGAGGTTATCTTCTGGTTCACACCAGTCTATGGAATGCATACTGTAACTGAGCGTCGTAGACTATGGCATTCCTTACAACATCACCACGACACTGCTACGGAACCATGGTTAATTGGGAGAGATTTTAACACATTTTTATCAGTAGCGGAACATGATGGACTCTCTTCCCCATCTATGTCTTCGTTGGAGGATTTTAATGACTGTGTTACTTCATGTGAATTATTAGATTTACCGTATGAAGGTTCTGCGTATACTTGGACAAGTGGTCGTGGACTGGGAATAGTTCGGAGGCGGTTGGATCGCATGCTTTGCTCAGAGTCATATAACAGCCTATTTCCCAGTTTGCGAGTTAAGCATCTTCCATGCTTAACATCTGATCATGCACCATTGCTACTGCGATCTACACAACCAACCTTTTGTGGGCCAAAATCATTTCGTTTTCAGAATATGTGGGTAGAGCATAAGGAATTTCATACGTTTGTGAAGGCATCATGGTATTCGTATCCCACAACTGGTGGAATGCGTGGGTTTTACAATAAGCTACAACAACTGAAAAAAGACTTACAAGCATGGAACAAAAATGTGTTTGGAAATATTTTTGATCAACAGTCTCATTTGGAGCAGGAGCTTAAGCGTAGCGAAGAAATCTTTGACGCACATCCTTCCCCAGAAACCCGCATGCACTATCACGCAGTACATGCTCAATACAAGATAGCAGAGCGTAAGAGCCTTTTGTTTTGGGCTCAAAAAGCGAGACAGAAATGGATAGCAGAAGGCGATGCAAACACCTCATTTTTCCACAATATAGTAAAGGATAGACATTCAAGGCAGACCATCACTCAAATACAAGATACGAATGGTGCTCTTATTGACACACAAGACAGAATCCAACAGGCAGCTGTAGCTTACTACAAAAATCTATTCGCAGCGGAGCCAACATCTGATGATGGCACTATTCCAGAGCATATTCCACAACTCGTAACTACGGCGGATAATCAACAGTTAATAGTTTTGCCAACACAGGAAGAGGTAAAGGAAGCAGTATGGTCACTTGATCCAAAAAGTGCACCTGGACCAGATGAATATAATGGCTATTTTTTTGCACTTGCTGGGATGTAGTTCGAATGGATGTTCACAAAGCCATGCAGGAATTCTTCCTTGGCCTCCCTATGCCAAAGGCAATGGGTAGTACATTAATTATACTGCTGCCAAAGACTCCTACGCCACGAACATTTTCTGATTACAGGCCAATCAGTCTAGCTAATTTCATATCTAAATTGGCAACACGCATTATTGCAACTCGCATACAGCCGCTGCTACAAAAGCTCATTACAGAAGAACAAGCAGGTTTTGTGAAGGGTAGAGACATATCAGATCAGATTATTATGGCTCGCGAAATGGTTCACTTGCAACACACGAAAGTACGAGGATCCAATGTAATAATCAAGCTTGACATGATGAAAGCATTTGATAGAGTCAACTGGACTTTTCTTGCCAAACTGCTATCAAAATTTGGCTTTGCAGACAGCTTTATCAATCTTATTTTTAACCATCTCAAAGGCACATACATCTCAATATTGATCAACGGCGTGCCTGCTGGTTTTTTTCAGCCATCAAGAGGGGTCAAGCAAGGAGACCCACTGTCACCCATATTATTCATTCTAGCATCAGAGGCTTTTTCAAGGGGCATTAACAATTTAGTAGCTCAAGGAGTCATTATGCCTTTTACTGCAGGAAGAGCAAAAACAATTGCCCATTTGGCATTTGCGGATGACCTTCTGGTGTTTATCAATGGCGGGCTACGGAATTTAGCAAAGTTCAGGAAATTCTTGGAGTTGTATCAAGCAACATCGAGTCAAGCGGTAAATTTTCAAAAGAGCGACTTTGTTCCAGCAACATACTTATCACACGCGCCGATTAGCAGAATGGAACATATGCTACACATGACAGCAGTATCCTTGCCAATAAAATATTTAGGTGTACAGTTGCACAAAGGAACAGAAAGAACAGCACATTTTGCTAGCCTCCTCTCGTCAATACAAGCGAAGTTATCAATGTGGCAGAATAAATTCCTCAACCCTTCCGGGCGATTGATCTTAATCAAACATGTTTTAGCCTCAATGCCATTACACATACTATCTGTGTGTAAGTTACCTCAAAGTCTAATTTGAATTATTACAAGATTGATGATCAAATTCTTTTGGGGAAGTACAGACACCCGGATTTGTCACTCTTGGGTTTCAAGTGACACTTTTTGGACCCACATCTGAGGGCGGTCTTGGCTTAAGGAAATTAGAAGATCTTCAGTCCGCCTACTCTTGCAGATTATGGTGGAAGTATCAACAAAACAACTCCTTGTGGAGCAAATTCTTCTATGCACGTTAAGCCAACCGTAATTCTTATGACATACGGATCACTGACTCCCCGGTTTGGAAGCAGATATGTAGAGTGCACTCGTTTTGTCTCAATAATCTGGATGCAGATCAATACATTATTCGAAGAGCCTATGAACAGTTCTGTATTGTGAGGAACTCTCGCATTTCATACAAGTTTATATGGAACAAGCATATCCCTCCAAACATTCGGCTTTTTTTATGGCGTCTATATCGAAATGCAGTACCACTCCCTGCAAATCTGCAGAAGTTTGTCTACATTCGTCCTACTCAATGTACCTTCTGCCTTGTAGCACAAATTACAGTGGATCATATATTCTTGGAATGTGCAGAAATTGCAGACATTTGGAAAATATATGCCACTTACTTGGATGGACCTTTTACTACTGTTTGTACAATACAACAACAGTTAATTCAATGGTGGATGTCAACCAACGATAATACACTTAAAGGTATATTGCGAATAGTAGCCCCATCTTACATTGTTTGGGAATTATGGAAAGCCTATACATCGATCATGTATGGGGAGGAACGTTGGAGAAAGATATCTGTGATGGAGAGCATTTGACGTGGTTTGTATGATTGGTCATCAGCTCAAAAAGGGAAAACATTCGCGCACTCAGACCGTGGCTTAATAGATCTTGGTTTAAGTCCACACCTCAGCATTCCTAGATGCAGGATGTAGAGAAAAAGGGGTTTGAGTGATTTTCAAATACATGATTTAAATGTGCACAAAAACGAACATAGCATAAACGTGCATGATATATATACATGTATGCATCATACATTGCTATTACTTGCCTTATGTAGCTTATATATAATGTTGTCGTACTAACGAGCCATGAAGCGTTAAAGCTTACATCATATGGCAAACATTTGTTGTGCTTATACTATTTTCAGGTGCCACCATTAATGAACTAAACTAGTTCATTAAGTGAAGTACTTAGTTTGATAAACTAAGTAATTCATTAAAGGAAGCTACATTTGGAAAAGGCACAAAGGCAACAAAGCTAAGGAAGGAAAGTTTTCTCCTCCTCCCATCCTTAATGCACACGCATATACACATATATATATCACATATATTTTCAGATTTTTTAAATAAAGGCACATACACATGTATTCCAACGTACTACCGACACGTTATGTATTTTACGTACGTACGTTAACGGCACACCACTATACTTAACTCATAATTATGAGTATATTCAGGTCTTATATCATATGATATAAGATATGGTGATGACAAATTAAATACGACACGATAAAAGGTTCTAAAACGAAATTTGTCGTATCGGGCGAATACCGAAACTTCGCCAACGTGTCACGTACTTGCCATAAATAAATAGCCAGCCCCTATACTTCAAAAATCATAAATAATTTCGTGCACATGACCATATGTTCAGCCAAAAATACTTTCCATGTTGGCACACACAAATTACTCCACATTAAGGCCAAAATGTGAAGATTCCATGTTTAATTTTGTCATATGCTAATGGTACCACTTTAAACCAGCCAAGTGCTGAGATTTAAAGTATATATTATATATATTATGTATAACATAATATATATAACATGTGCAAAAGTTGGAATTTAAATTAGAGAAAAATCGGGTAATCGATAAATATCGAAAATTCGGTTTTCTACGCACATAACATGGAACGTTTTTCTTGTACATCGTGTGACACGTATCTAGACACTTTTTACATATGATATACATCTTAAAGTGTTCTAGAAAATTAAATTAAGGGCTGATTGGAATATTACACGTGTGTATTATTAAATGTGCACTATTTTATAAAGTTAGCAAAAATAAAATTCAGCACATGTCAAACACATTACCAACGCCTATAACAGCTGATTTGGAACATATGTGGAGCCATGTTGGCATATTGATTGGTCAAGAATCAATTAAACAAAGTTGGTGACCTAAAGGAAGGAGCTACAAAAGGTAACATTTCAAACTATGTCACATATATGACACATGCTGAAAATTCAGCATGTATGTTGTATTATGGCCGAAATTTTTAGTTAAAAATGCAGATATCTTGTGTCTTGAATCATGAGGATTAATTGAGGATGTTATGGAAATGATTTGAATATTATGTAAAATAATAAAGTGTGATATTCTACATATCACACATGCTGAAATTTTTCAGCATGTGTGAAGACATGGTGTGGCCGAATTCTTAAGCTTATTTGTGTCTAAGTTCATTTCTTAATTGGTAGCAATACCTACCATAAGTTGTTGATTCATTTTTGTGATGAAAATTCAAAGAAAAATGGTAATGATTTGAACTTTATCCCCATGATGCACATGCTGAATTTTCAGCATGGCAAGAGTGCTATTATGGCCGATTTTCTCACTTGATATGGAAGAATTTATTTGTCTTGCAATTTATGATGTATCTCTTGATTTATGGAATGATTTTATGATTGATTTTTGGCACATGGTAAAGTATATATCTCAGATTTTTTCCATGTCATCATGATGACAATGTTGAACCAATAAGGAGGTGCCAAGTAAGCGAAGACTAAATGATCATCCAATAAGAAGATGCCAAGTAAGCAAGGCCTTGTCACAATGATGTCTTACACTCTCTCAAGGACTTAAAAGATAATTTTCAAGAGGGAGAACACACTCAAGGGGGACGGCTGCAAGCATTAAAAAGAAAAGAAGAGAGCAAACAAAATAAGAACAAGCATTGCAATTCCAAGAGATCAAAAAAAGCCTAGCTCTTCTTCTCCAACATCTTCTTTCTTTCTTTCTTCTTGTAAGCCTATTGTATTCATATTCTTTCAATCTTGAATAGGCTTGATATAAACCACCATTCATTCTATATCTTTGTAAAAGATTGATCAAGGTGTGATCAATCTTCATTCTTACGAGGTGGTGGTGTTCGTGTGAATTGTACTCGTCATACAAGGTTTGTAAAGGGTTGGAGTTAGGTGTAACTCTATCAACCCTGCGGTAAGGTGTACTGCGTGTGTGTAATTAGTGTGAACCAAGGAAGGTGTTCCTTGAAGACTGGAGTAGGTTGTTTATAACCGAACCAGTATAAAATTCTTGGTGCCATTTACTTTCTGCATTTACTTTTCAGTTACTGCACTGTTTACTCTTCGTGTTCGCGTTCGTAAAAATAGTAAACAATTTTCAAAAATCACGAAAATTTCCAGAAATATACTTACACGTTCTAGGGTTAATTTGACACAAGTTTCAACCCTTTTGGATAAGTATAAGTCAATCAAACATCAAAAGTTCTGAGACTAGTGCAGTCTGATTTTCAGACTTGCAAAGGTTGAGACTTTGATTATAGTTGACCTACTTTCCAAAAGAATTTTCCAAAACTGTTTCAACCCATTTAAATATAGTATAAAAGGAGTTAGTGGTTAAATTTTCAGAGCATTTAGACGTTCACACAAATAGGAATTAATTTGTCAAAACCATCTACCGTTTCTGGCAGATTTGCACAATCTGAGTACCAACGGGTTTTGAAGGGGTTAAAGGTTGAATTTTAATTTGAAATTTTTAGGGGACCCTCATAACGTCTGAGCCTAAGTTCTCTCAAAATTTCATAATTTTTGGAGACCTCTAACCTAGTTTTAAAAACGTTTTAAAACTGGTCCTGAAAACAGAATCTGTTTTCAGAACTTGAATTGTTCAAGTTTAAAGAAATTTTAAAAACCACACTTTCCGCACCATCCTACACAGGATTGTTAAATGGAACCATCCTCCACCGGGGAGATTGAAACTGAACACGGATGCGGCACATGGAAGACACTCAGCAGCAGCTGGAGCAATATTACGCGACAGCAATGGTACATTCTTGAAGGCAATCTCATATCACCTTCCACTATCTTCACCGGCCATGGCAGAGTTTCAAGCAGCCTATTTCGGTTACTTATATTTTGCAACACAATGGGGACCAATTGATGTTGAAGTTGATGCGCAAGGAGTACTTTCAATGATTCATAACAATAGTCATCAACATGCTTCAATTTTCCGTGCTCTATTACATTCGACAACATCTGAGATTACACAAATACCTCGTGAGGCAAATCAACCAGCTCACTTTCTGGCTCAATATGGTCAATTCCATCAACATCTCACAGTTTTCACAACAGTAGCTGCATTACCGCCATTAGTACGGGCAAGTTACCCGACTGAAAACACCCCACATCTTAGACATGGATACAACTCTTGATCAATATTGTTGCCCGTATCATACGATATGGGCAACGCGGGTACGCATCATATTCCCCATGATACTGCTATATTACGTCATATTCATTGCACAATCAACATTGCTAGAATTAACGTTACCCATATCATCGGATATGGGTAACCTGGGTAACTTTTACAACAATAATTTTTGCTTTGCATGATACTGCTGCTGATTCCCCCAGCTTTTCTGAGTTGGCTAACTTTCATTTCTGTTTGTGCATGCACTCCTGGTCGCAACAACAAATACGGAGACACCTACTATGGAAGATCACGCATAGGACGCACCACGCTCAACTTCTGCAAGTTACAGCCATTATACGGAGATTTTCTTTATATTCATGTATATACTCCAATCATATAAATATGTATGCTTTTCCCTTCGCCAAGGTTTTATCCACAAGGGTGGTTTTACTTGGCAAGGTTTTAATACGGCATATCATATATGATTGGAGACTTCAAATTATATGTTCGTTATACTATTATTTTGCTTCCATTGACAAACATTGTAATATGGTTTTCCTCGGCCATAAGTGAGGCATAATAAAACATACCTTTTCTTGCAAATATATATATATATATATATATATATATATATATATAAACCATTTTTATTATACATTATCTAATATTCAAAACTTATTCATTTTCATATCTTAACATATATATTATACGTATATACATACGTTTACAACATAATAAAGTTAGTTTCTCATAAAAGGCCTAAGGGCCGAAAATGAATCATACATATAGACATCTATATATATTTGTCTTATAATATATTATATACATTCAAACTTACTCATAATTCATCACATGTTATATATTAACTATTGAAATGTACTATTCATAAAAATAAAGTCAATTAAGCCAATCCATATTTAACTATATACTCTACATATATAGGTATATAAGATATTCTAAATACCATTATTCATATTTAACATATATAGTATACTTATGTGTACATAATACATATAAAAATTATTCATAATCACAAATAGAACATAAAACCAAAATATATATATAATACATATGTATATAATACATAAAACATAATACACCAACACTTACTCATTTTCTCTCTTTAATATATGTATTACACATATATATATATACATAAAACATATAAATTCATTTTTTTAACCTTAAAATGGCCTTAAGGCCGATTTGTATATTTTGTATATACATATATATATAAACTGCCGTATATATATATGTATATCCATATATATATATACCTAAAAACAGTGAGATATATATATACATATGTAAAACCATATATATATATATATATATATATCTATATATCTATATATATATATATCTAAAAACAGTGATATATATATATATATATATATATATATATATATGTAAAACCGTATATATATATATCTATATAGATCTATACATCTATACAACCTATATATCAAAAACCGTATATATATATACACTTTATACAAAACCATGTATTTATTATATGCATCTACACATCTATACATACATATATATATATACCTATATATATGTAGATCCGTATATACATATGTAGATCTATACACTTATATATATATATATATATATATATATATATATATATATATATATATATATATATATATCAACATATATATAGAATCCGGATGCGCTCTGACGGCACGTTTCCGCGGCGGCAGTAGCCGCCGCCGCTTTCTTTCCACCCTCGTATCATCATTTCCCTGCTGCCGGTTTGCTGCGATCACCACTCAATTCTCACTTTCCCCACATTCTTCATCAAAGCTCCATTCTTTTTCCTTTTCATCGAAGCAGACATGGCGGCTGCGCCTTCTTTTGCCGCAGTTGTTGCCGGACACTCGGCACCGCCGATCACCATTTCTCCAAAGGTAGTAACGCGTCACAAAGGTATCCCATTGGTTTCTTTTCTTGATTCGGAAATAGATGCTCTTGCTGCTCCTTTTCGGTATTCTCTTGTTGGAACGTTTTGGTATGGTCGTCCCCCGCTAAAAGTTATCCGTGATGTTTTTGAGAAGATTGGTTTTCATCATGACCTTCGGATAACGCTCATTGATCAGTCCCATATCTTGCTGAATTTTCGCAATGAATCAGATTATTTGCGTTGTTTTTATCGTCGTTCTTGGCATATTTCTGGTTGTCATATGAGGGTAACGAAATGGACAGTGGATTTTGACCCTTCGTCCAATGCTCCAATTGTGCCGGTTTGGGTGGCTCTTCCGGGGCTGCCTGTACACTTCCACCAGCAGGAAGCCTTATTTGAAATTGTTCGCGCCATTGGATTGCCCATTAAGCTTGATATTGCAACTTCGCAGGGACTACGGCCTTCCGTAGCTAGAGTGTGCGTTGAACTTGATGTCTCTCAGGACTTGCCCCAAAAGCTATACCTGCAGGCAAAGGGACGGTTGATATTGCAAAACATAGTTTATGAGGACCTCCCGTTGTTCTGCAAAGACTGCCGCCGCTTGGGGCATGCATCTGGTAATTGCTCCTCCACCACCGCCTTTACTATTCCGCCGCCGCCGCCGCCACCTCCTATTTCTCGACCAGCCAAGACCCGCTGGACGCCTGTCAAGCGCAAGTCCACTGCGCCTCCTTCAGCCCAGGATGGTGTCGCAGAGGTGGACACTCTTATGGATCCCCCCTCTAGTGAAGATATCCCGGTATATGATAACGCGCAGTAGCCATCTGAGCCTGGAGTTGCTTCGGCTCGGACCATACCACCCTCTGGTGGCACTGATTCTATGCCAAACCAGACGACTTCGATGCCGGCGGATCCTCCTTCTGAACCTCCTTCGCACGAAGAATTTAGTGATGCGGCAGACTTTCCTGCCACGGAGGAGGCTGCTCAACTTGATATTGGACATGTTTCCGACAATGATCTGCCTGCCGACTCGGTATTTCAAGAAATCCCTCAGGTATCTGCTGACGTGGCACATCGCATGCAGCTCATGCAGCCGTCTCCGAATGATGAGTTGTTGATCTCGCGATTGCAAGACCATACTTCGGGCGGCCCGTTTATTCCAGTGGTACCGCGTCGTAAACGTCGATCCCGCAAGGATCTTCCTCCTCTGCCACCTTCCACAGTCTTGACACGTAGTGCTTCGCAAATTATCCAGGGAAGTGTTTCTACCTTAACTCAATGAATATTTTAATATGGAATATACGGGGCATGAGTGCCTCTTTGCCACGGTTACGTAATTTGATCCGCGAACATAAGTTACATCTTCTAGCTTTGATTGAGCCCAAACATACCCCATCGCATATACTGAGATATGGGTTGCGTTTAGGTTTCCCACAGAATTTTGTTTCACAGTCAGAAAAAATTTGGTTTTTTTGGAGAGATCATGAATTCCGCATTCTTGCTGTGCAGGATAAGGAACAGGTGATACATTTTACTATGCAGTCTCTTTCGATGCAGTATACTTTTGTCCTGTCATTGGTTTATGCGCATCATACACCTCCACAACGTCGGATTCTTTGGCAATCGATGCATGACTTACATGTTACATCTCAATTTCCTTGGATAGTGGGGGGAGATTTTAACACTTTCAGATCTTTGGACGACCACAGCGGCCGATCCTCCCCTTCTCTGTCAGCACTACAGGATTTTAATGAGTGTATTGAGGACTGCTCCCTTATGGCTCCCTCGTACCATGGCACTAGATTTACATGGGCAGATGGCAGGGGTCTTGGCCGGGTCCGACGCCGCCTCGACTGGGTTTTTGTTAACTCTTTGATTCATGATCGGTTTGAGGATTTTAAATTATCTCACTTGCCCCGGGTAGCCTCTGATCACACTCCACTTCTCTTGCAATGTCGGATAAGTTCTACAATGCCTCATCGTGCGTTTCGGTTTTTGGATGCGTGGCTCTTGCATTCGGAATTTACAGCTTATGTCCAACACGCCTGGCAATCATACCCAACAACGGGGGGCATGCGTGGTTTCTACGATAAATTATTTGCTTTAAAAAAAGATATCCAGCGTTGGAATAAAGATGTCTTCGGAAATATCTTCAGCAATGTTAAGCATGCCGAAAATTTATTGTCCCAGGCCGAAGCTCGTTGCGATGACGAACCCTCCCAGGAAACACGTCAAGCTTTTCATAAGGCAAAGGCAGATTATTTGCTTGCGTCAAACTATGAATTACAATTTTGGCAGCAGAAAGCACGGGTCAAATGGTTGAAGGATGGAGATGCAAACACTCAATATTTTCATTCACTAGTTAAAGGTAAGCGCAGGCAGCTGCGAATCCAGCAAATACGGAATTCTGAGGGCCTTTTGCTTACATCTCAGGATGATATCATGGCCTATGCGGTTGAGTTTTATACTGCTCTTTTTGCAAGGGAGTCAACACACAATCATTCGACCATTATTTCGCATATTCCGTGTTTATTAACAACTCAGGATAATCTCATGTTAACTGGTCTTCCGACAGAATCAGAGATTAAAACAGCAGTGTGGAGTTTAGATCCACATAGTGCCTCCGGACCAGACGGTTTTCATGGACATTTTTATCGCTCCTACTGGAATGTGATACATTCAGATGTACTTAAAGCTGTACAAGAATTTTTCCTGGGCGTCCCGCAGCCATCCATCATGGCTAGAGCATTGATCACATTGATCCCAAAGGTTAGCTCCCCTCAAACATTTGGTGATTTCCGGCCCATTTGTCTTACTAATTTCTTGAGTAAAGTGTGCACGCGAATTATTGCCACAAGATTAGGAAAGCTGCTTCCACGTTTAATATCGCCGGAGCAGACAGGATTTTTGCCCGGGCATGATATTTCATCACAAGTGTTACTCGCCCAGGAAATGATTCATATGTTAGATAAAGGAGGTTCCCAGTTGTGCTTGAAGTTGGATATTTTTTTTTTGAAATATGCTTGAAGTTGGATATGATGAAGGCTTTTGACAGGGTTAGCTGGGAATATTTGGAGCTACTATTGCGTCAGTTTGGTTTTTTCGGACTTCTTTATACGACTGGTCCTTAATCATCTTAGTGCCACTCGGGTATCAGTCTTAATCAATGGTCAACCCTCTTCTACATTTCGTCCATTTAGAGGAGTCAAGCAGGGGGACCCTTTGTCTCCGCTACTCTTTATACTATCCTCGGAAGGTTTTAGCCGAGGACTGAAATCCCTCTCAACAACCGGACAACTTCAGTCATTTCGGCTAGGGCGTATCCCACTGGCTATCACTCACTTGGCATATGCGGATGACCTACTTGTTTTTCTTAAAGGTACACGTCGCAATCTTATACATTTCCGGACTTTCTTGACACAGTATGAAAGGGCTTCAGGACAAAAGGTGAATTATCATAAAAGTAATTTTATCCCATCCGCAAGTGTGACTGTGTCCCAGCAACGAAGTTTTAAAGATATACTTGATATGCGCCTCTCTTCACTTCCTTTTCGCTATTTGGGATCATATCTTCACAAAGGTATCAATCGAGCAGTATATTGCACTTCCTTACTTCAACATATAGATGGCCGCTTGCAAGGTTGGCACACGCGACTCCTATCGCATTCTGGTCGCTTAGTCCTCCTCAGATCCGTGATCGCGGCTCTTCCATTGCATGTGTTAGCAGCGGGCGGATTACCAAAATCGGTCATCCAAATAATCAATCAAAAAATGGCTTCTTTCTTTTGGGGTGATCGGCGGCATTGGGTTTCTTGGTCTCGGATTACGCAGCCTTTTGATGAAGGCGGGCTGGGCCTTCGGGATCTTACTCAGTTACAACGCGCATATCACTGCCTTATATGGTGGGCATACCATAAGAGAGATACTTTGTGGAGTACTTACATGCACCTAAAATACGACAGACGCAGTGATTTTAGGCTACGTCTTTTTGACTCTGCGACATGGAAGTTGATTTGCCGCATCCATCCCCTTTGTCTATCCCACACTACCGGCGCAGATACCACCCTCTCATGGACACCATCCTCAACTGGCGAATTCACTCTTAAATCAGCCTATGAGACATGTCGGACCTCCATTTCTACGCAGCTCTCTTCAAAGTTTATATGGTTTAAGCATCACTCACCATATACGAGACTTTTACTCTGGCGAATTTTCCATTCCGCTCTACCTTTTGAGGACTGCATTGGCCGTTACTCAGTGTTTCGTCCTACACGGTGTCCTTTTTGCAAACAGGATTCGGCCACCCTAGTCCACGTCTTTCTCAGTTGTAACTGCATTCTTCCAATTTGGATGTTTTTCGTTACTGAATTACATGGTTTGCTTCCGGCTCGAACATCGTTTCGACCATACCTGTTATCATGGTGGTATCGGGCCAACACCTCAACCTTATTACGCGTTTTAAAAGTTGTTATTCCGGCAATCATTGTCACCAATATATGGAAACAATATGCTCAACTCATTTATGGGGATTCTTCCTCCTTCTCGCCATCCAGGATGCGTAATGCCATACATTTTGATATTAATCTCTGGGTTCAGTCAATACAAGGTTCAAAGCTGGCAAATGGCCCACCTCTTTCGCTCTCCTGGATTCCACGTCTTCGACCACCGCGAATTCGACTAATTAAGTGGCAATGTCCGCCATCTGGCAGATATAAATTGAATGTTGATGGTGCAGTCGGTGCTAGATATGCGGCGGGCGGCGCGATCTTACGCACTTCTACTGGAGCTTGTGTGGGAGCTGTCTCTTTTAGACTACCCCAAAGCTCACCTCTGATGGCAGAAATCCAAGCAACATTTTTTGGTCTCTTGTACTTTTTACCATTTTTCCGCTCACTGCTGGTCGAAACCGATTGTGAGCAATTGGTCATGAGACTTCGAGCCCCGCAAAGCATACATGGCAATTTTCATCTACACCTCCTACATTCGCTCTTACATTCGGCTGGAGTGGAAATAACGCATATATACCGCGAAGCAAATATGGCAGCACACTCATTAGCTCAACATGCCATGCTTCACCCAGAGACAGGTCATTTCAGCCCTACTAATCTACCCTCAATAGTGCGTGCCACAGTTCTTCTTGATCTTGCATCTCCTAATCTACGCGTTGGCTGATAATATGTCTTCCCCATTGATTGACGTATACTATTTTTAGCTGCCTGTATCGTCACAGGTACGGGCAGGCGCTGTACGCTTCCTAACCCATTATTTTGCAGCTCTGCTTTTCTCATTCACGGCACTTATGCTTTGTTATTATACCTCGCACGCTTCGTTTGGTGGATACATTCAACGGCATCTCTGGGTTGCTGCCATCAAGTCAACTCGGCACAAGCCTTCCATCGGGATTGGCGATGCTTTATGTCCTCTGCCTGTGCTCGAATGAGTACAGGCAGACTCGGTATGATTTTCCTTCTTTTATACAGCTGCACACTAGAATATGCTCTATTGCCTTTACATATTTCTATTTCTTGGACATGCGGTTTCTGCCATTACGTGGATGTCTCACTCGGGCTCATGAGTATACTCACTATACTACCTTTTGTACTTAATGGAGTGGTTCTTTGGACGCCTTGTGGGTCTGCATTGGTCGTACAATTGCAGGGCTATGCGCTTCAATCACTGGCTGCCAGCACATTCATTTGTGCTGGCAGGCGCGGTATGCTCCTCCTCTGTTCCTTTTATAGCATTTCACTCTCTACATTATCTCGGTTATACTCAGCGCTTCATTTCCTTTCTACATGGTTTCGACATCGCATGGCTTCGAAGGTAACAATGGCATTTTGGATAGTATCACACAAGAATTTCAAAGGACTCAACTGGCCCCAACATCATGTATCCACAATTGTAGCGACAACTTCTGTGTACTCTAGCATGGACTATATACATATCAATGACAGCCATATAAATATGTACGCTTTTTCCTTCGCCAGGGTTTTGTCCACAAGGGTGGTTTTTCCTGGCAAGGTTTTAATGCGGCATATCATATACGACTGGAGATATGTAATCATTACCTCTTTATTTTATTTATTCACATACTCTGATGATTGTAATAAGGCTTTCCTCCGCCATAAGTGAGGGTTTCTTTTTTCATTAATAAAATATCCGTTTTCAAAATAAAAAAATATCAACATATATATTTTATAACATAAACCGAGTATGTATATATATGCATTTTAGTATATATAATGTATATATATATAAAGCGTGCATGGGTATATGTACGTAGTGTATGTATATACCTATTACTCAAACATAGATCTATACTTTCTTGAGAAGAAATCTTGAACATACTACATGATGATCCAACTTTGATATGAACATAAATACTTAATATTTGTAAAACCATGTAGGATAGGAAGAATACTTGCATTGAATCACTTTCTTACTCTTAAATGAGGATTTCTCCACTTGGTTGTGAGAAAATATACCTTCTTCCTCCTTGATTTCCTTGTTCACGTTTTTGAGGATTGGAGAATAGAGTTAGTGTGTAACTTATGAAGATAAAGAAAATAGAAGAATTTAGCCTAAGTTCATGGAGTTTATTACCTTGGTTTCCTTCTATTCCAAACATTACACCTCTTGGATCCTTTCTTGAATGATGGGAATTTGTCTAACCTTAGTGTAGGAATGGTTATTGGTGTAGATATAAAGAAAACCATTCTTCTTGCTCCACTTGAAGGTCTTGGCCGAAATTATTAGGAAGGAGATAGGTTTAAGTGTTTTTCTGGTAGCAAAGAGATGAATGATTGGTGTATAAGATAAAAAGATATCAAATGTGCTTTCTTGCACATCTCCAGCCGAGAGTGAGAAGCAAAAGGAGGAGGAAGGAAACTTTTGTGGTTGATGATTAAAGTTTAAGACAAATGATGAAGGTAATGGAGTGTGTAGGAAATAATGTAAAAGAAGGATTTAATCCTCTTTTCTTTGTGCAAATTTCGGTTGAAATAGAGGAATAAGGAGAAGACAATGTGAGGTGAGAGGAATAAAGAATTAAAAGTGTGTTGGAGGAGGGAAGGTGTTCACCGAAATTTGTAGAGGAAAAAGAGAGAGATATGAATAAAATATATTAGAAAGGAAAGATGGGAATAAAGGTGGTGTGAATTGTTGTGAAATGTGGGTTGAATGATTAAAAAAAAGGTTTTCTCCCTTTTCAACATGCTGCAGCCGAAAGTGGAAGTGTGGGGGGGAAAATAATTTTCTTTACTAAAGTAGGAGATGGGAACAAAATATAAAGAAGGTAGGTTCTTTCTTGGAAGTAGATAATAGCATGTGAAGGGAATAAAAGTAAAGGGGTGTAAGACTTTAGGGAAAATGGAAGAAGAGTACGTGAGTGAGAGGGAGGGGAGAAAAGAGAAGAAAACTTTAGTGGAGTGATGGATGGGAAAAGTTAGGTGTAGGTAATGATAAAAAGTAAAAGTGTGTAACCAGATGGGTAATAAAAGAAAAAGTAGTCTTGACTTTTGGGGAGTGGGGGGGGGGGGGGTCTAGGGTTTTGGGGGAGGAGGAAAAGTTTGTCTTTTGTGCCATGTAGGATAGAGTGAAAGAAAATGTGATAAAGGTGTGTATTTGAATTATCGTATCGGGTATTTTTATTTGATTTAATTTATATTTACTGACTTAGGTTGTTACCGACCAAATTTATTTAAAACCGTATCGTATGTCCGAAATGTTCGTTATCTAGTCTCATTAAGTCTTGCTATATCGTTAACTTATCGTTCGGTTATTTTACCGAGCGTTTCTAACCCGATATTTAATGTCAATGTATTTATTAATCCTAAATAAAAATTTAAAATCCACCAAAATTTTACCGCACCGCATTTTCGTTCTATTTTTCATCATTTTATTTCATTTTCCACTGATCTGGAAATGCGGGTCGTAACAATGAGTGTCACAACTAAATTAGATAAAGATGGACATGGTAAGGATTTTGATAATGCCTTATATAGATCTATGATTGGCTCTTTGTTATATCTTAGTGCTAGTAGGCCTGATATTATGTTCAGTGTATCTATGTGTGCATGCTTTCAAAGTCAACCTAAGGTGTCTCACTATAATGCCGTGAAAAGAATATTTTGATATATTAAGCGCACACCCAACTTAGGCATTTGATATGATAAAAATTGTGAATTTAACTTGCATGCCTACACTGACGCAGATTATGGTGGATGTAGAATAGATAGAAAAAGCAAGAGTGACACTTGCCAATTTATAGGAAATTCACTTATTTCCTGGTTTTCTAAAAAGCAAGCCAGCGTCGCCCTATCCACCACTGAAGCTGAATACATGACACTTAGCCTTTGTTGCACACAATTGCTATGGCTAACACAACAACTTTCTGATTTTGGTATCACAGTTCAACGTATTCTTATATATTGATATAGTATGAGCGCTATCAACTTATCTAAGAACCCCGTACTACACTCTAAGGCCAAGCATATAGAGTACACTATCATTTTCTTCGTGATCACGTAAATAATGGTGATATAGTCATAGATCACATACGTACTGAGGCACAAGTTGCTGACATCTTCACTAAAACATTAAATCAAGCCACGTATGGAAATCTTCGTTCTAAATTAGGCATGATTTCTGCTGATTTGATTTGATTGTCTTTCCGTATTTACATGCATTTTTGATTGACTTTCCAAAATAAAAGGGGAGAGAATGCATGATTTAAGGGGGAGAGAGAAATTGATTGCACAAATCATGGGGGAAAAATTCAAAATTTGAAATTTGAAATTCAAAATTTGAATTTGTGCATGATTGGAGGGGGAGCGATAAAATTTAAATCACGACCATAGGTTATTTTGTAAATCATCAAAAGGGGGAGATTGTAGAGAAAAAGGGGTTTGAGTGATTACAAAATGCATGATTTAAATAACATGTATTAAAGAAATGCATGACATATTTTATGACATGACACGTTTCTGCATAAAACTTGCCTTATATAGTTCATATATATTGTTGTCGTACTAACGAGCTATGAAGCTTTAAAGCTTACATCAAATGGCAAGCATTTGTTGTGTTTGAACTATTTTCAGGTGCCATCATTAATGAACTAAACTAGTTCATTAAGTGAAGTACTTAGTTAAGTAAACTAAGTAGTTCATTAAAGGAAGCTATATTTGGAAAAGGCACAAAGGCAACAAGTTGAAGAAAGGAAAGTCCTCCACTCCCTCCTACACGCCATTTTCAATATATATATATATATATATATATATATATATATTCAAATTTTTTTTAAAAGGAACATACACATATATTCCAACGTACTACCGACACGTTATATATTTTACGTACGTACGTTAACGTCACACCACTATATTTAACTCATATTTATGAGTATATTCAGGTCTTATATCATATGATATAAGTCATAGTGATGACAAATTTATTACGACACGTTAAAAGGTTCTAAACCAAAAATTGTCGTATCGGGTGAATACCGAAACTTCGCCAACGTGTCACGTACTTGCTATATATAGATGGCTAGCCCCTACACTTCAAAAGTGGCCACAAATTTCGTGGCTTTCATGGTATGTACAACCATAAAATCATTCCATGTTGGCACACACAAATCACCCCAAATTAAGGCCAAATTGTGGAGATTCCAAATTCAATTTTGTCACATGGTTAGGCGCCACTTTAGATCAGCCTAAGTGCTGAATATTAAAGTTTAATTTATGTATATTATGTGTAACATAATATATATAACATGTGCAAAAATTTAGAATTTAATCGAAGAAAAATCGGGTAATCGACAAACGTCGAAAATTCTGTTTTCTACGAACACGACACATGGAACATTTTTGGCATGACATATAACATGTATCTAGACACTTTTTACATACTTAATACATTCTAAAGTGTTCTAGAAAAATCAATTAAGGGCTGATTGGAATATACCATATGTGTATAATAATATGTGCACTATTTTACAAAGATTGCAAA